>CP092865.1:130016251-130056555 GCA_030710605.1 Cordylochernes scorpioides | reverse complement strand
ATTTAAAATCTATACATCTCGTAAAATTTGAAAAAGAAGTAATATAATATATTTGGTATTGTTCAAAGGTTAAAAAAAATAATATTATTATGATGATAAGAGTATTGTCAAATATCTTATTTTTATGGTTTATAAACAGAGTGAAAAGAATTTCGAGACAGACCTGGAAAAATAATGTATTGAATAATGCGAACATTTAATTCAGTTCTATGCTAGATGTGTTTTCTGTAATGTATGCAGATGGAACAAGGGTCAGTTATAATATCTTACTGATGTTTCAGACCACCTTCTTCGAGTGTGTCATGATTATAGCCAAGGTGAGTGAGTCCCTTGTCACCTACCATAGATTGTCGGGTGCAAAGCTTAGTTTATTTCTAGTTTGGAGAAGATGTTGAGGTTATCGTCTATGAGGTAGTATATTTATCGCGTGGTAATCTGTAGAGATATTGGAACAAATTATTAATTCCAATATTTTACTACTCAGCAAATTTCTCTCATTTTTCCTCTGGTTTTTCATGTAAATAGGAATTAATACGCATTAGAAGCTTGGTGTACTTATATATTTTACTCTAATAAGATTTATTTATTTTGATCAAAATAATTTGTATTGTGGTCTTGATATTTGCTCGTTATATATATTTTAGCTTGAAAATATAATAGAGTAGAATATCTCTCTCTAAAAGACAACCTCAAGTTGCAAAGCCACAAAGTGTACTTTAGGGAGAGGTGTTCTCTTACCAGAGAGCAGCTAATTAGTAAAAAATGATAAATTTGTCTTTTTTAAAAAACTGTCCTTTGTAGTGAGATTTCCTTTCACTAGGTTCTACTGTCTCAATGTAAAACGCAAAACCAATAGAAGTCAACATTTAAAAAATCTAACTAATCAATCGGAACATTATTTCTTCTCAAGTTCTAAATGAAAGATCAATATTGTTGCATCATGGCTAATGAACCTATTTTATTTTAATTTTTAATATTATTTTTCATATATTTTAAATTCAAATTTATATTTTATATTTACTTATTTTGTAAAGATTTATAAGAAATTTCTCTTGAATTGGTTATAATAGATGACAAAATAAGGAGAAAAACGTTTATTTAATGAACGGATTCGTGAGAAGCTTTCGGGCTGTCAAGCCCTTCAACAGGTACAATGAAATGTGAGTAGACAGAACTATATAAAAGAATCAATCTATGAGATAATTAGCATATATGATATAGATGGCGTAATGATAAAATGAATCAAAATTAATATTGCTGCTTTGTATAACTAATTTTGTAAAAAAATATAAAATTTATGGTAATAATAAAATTTAAAACAAAAATAAAACGGACGGAGATATTAACACAATTTTAGGAGGAATAAAGTGAAATCTAAAATAAGGCATGACCATATGGGTAAAACCAAACAATGGAAAGAAGAATATACGGAAATAACGATAAAAGCGTCATATCAGAGGGAAATAATGATTAAACCCGCCATCAGCGGAAACTTAGGACTATGGAAAAGGAAGAACCGGTGGGGGGGGGGGGGAAGGATGGGGGGGAGGTTTTGGGGGGGGAAAATTAATGGAAAAATTAGGTTTTTTAGGTTTTTTAGTAGCCGGCCTATAGATTCATACATATGTCATGATACTGCTTTGGTAAATCAATATGTCTATTAATAACTATTATTGTTAATGGATAAAACTGCTTCTAAAATTAATCTTTGGTATTTGTTATTGATATTGGAATACAGGGTGGTAGGGGAGGATAAATTGAAGGAGTGGCCAGTGGTGTTGATGTGGTTAAATATGAGAGATCTATTGTCTTTATTGGAGATGCATCTACCGTGTTCAGTCATCCTGGTGGCCACGGATCTACCGGTCTCGCCTATGTAGGAAGCATTGCAATCGTTGCACGAGACCAAGTAGACCGAGCCACCAGAAGACCGAACAACGGCAGATCTGTGTAGGCGGGTGATAGGGTGTCTAAGAATGGTACCTATACTTTTGTTATTAGAGAAATATGTATTGATTCCATGGGATCTGAGGATTGGGAGATGGAGACTGATTGGGGGGAGAAGGGCAATAAACAGATGTTTCTACTGACTATAGGGGGTTTGACAAAAAAAGGGGTTATATCGGTATTTATGTATAAAATGGGGAGGGTATTGGGAGAGGGCTAGTTGTTTTATTCCGTATTATTGTTATATTCCGTTCTTCATACAATCTATTCAATCTCTCAGCCCTGCCCTTAACTCCTCCATGGTATCATTCGATGTAAATTCCATGTATCTCTCCCTCCCCCACCAGCTCATTATTAATCAGTTAACAAAATTTCTACAGGACACCCATACAGATTCTCAAACCATTGATTCCCTAGTAGCACTATCCTCCTTATGCTTAGATTTCACCACGTTCACCTTCAATAACCTTTTTACAAACAAATTAGGGGCTCTCCCATGGGCAGCCCCCTATCCTCACCCCTCGCTGAAATAGTCATGTCCACTATTGACCACTGGATCCAACAACAATTCACCCCGGGCATTCACATGTGGCGGAGATATATTGATGATATCTTCTGCATATGTGACACCGGACAGGAAATAAATATTTTATCTGTTCTTAACTCTTTTCACCCGGAAGTTACATTTAGTTTAGAATCTGAAGTTAAATCTTTATTGCCGTTCCTTGACATACTCATTATACGCACCCCTCCCATTATCACACCACTGTCTACCACAAAATCAATAATCCTACTTTTTACACAAATTTCAATTCCTCATGCCCTCTAGCACATAAAATCAACACCAGTTAGAACTCTCACCAAGAGATTGGTTACCCATTGCTCCCTTCCCATATTCAGATCAATAGAATTATCTAAAATCATAAAACAACTAGCCCTCTCCCAATACCCTCCCCATTTTATACCGATATAACCCATTTTTTGTCAAACCCCCTATAGTCAGTAGAAACATCTGTTTATTGCCCTTCTCCCCCCAATCAGTCTCCATCTCCCAATCCTCAGATCCCATGGAATCAATACATATTTCTCTAATAACAAAAGTATAGGTACCATTCTTAGACACCCTATCACCCGCCTACACAGATCTGCCGTTGTTCGGTCTTCTGGTGGCTCGGTCTACTTGGTCTCGTGCAACGATTGCAATGCTTCCTACATAGGCGAGACCGGTAGGTCCGTGGCCACCAGGATGACTGAACACGGTAGATGCATCTCCAATAAAGACAATAGATCTCTCATATTTAACCACATCAACACCACTGGCCACTCCTTCAATTTATCCTCCCCTACCACCCTGTATTCCAATATCAATAACAAATACCAAAGATTAATTTTATAAGCAGTTTTATCCATTAACAATAATAGTATTAATAGACATATTGATTTACCAAAGCAGTATCATGACATATGTATGAATCTATAGGCCGGCTACTAAAAAACCTAATTTTTCCATGAGCCCCCCCCCCCCCCACACCGGTTCTTCCTTTTCCATAGTCCTAAGTTTCCGCTGATGGCGGGTTTAATCATTATTTCCCTCTGATATGACGCTTTTATCGTTATTTCCATTGTTTGGTTTTACCCATATGGTCATACTTTATTTTAAATATCACTTTATTCATCCTAAAATTATGTTAATATCTCCGTCCGTTTTAGCTTTATTTATGTTTTAAATTTTATTATTACCATAAATTTTATATTTTTTTACAAAATTAGTTATACAAAGCAGCAATATTAATTTTGATTCATTTTATCATTACGCCATCTATATCATATATGCTAATTATCTCATAGATTGATTCTTTTATATAGTTCTGTCTACTCACATTTCATTGTACCTGTTGAAGGGCTTGACAGCCCGAAAGCTTGTCACGAATCCGTTCATTAAAGAAACGTTTTTCTCCTTATTTTGTCATCTATTATTTACTTATTTTATTAAACAGAATAAATGTATTATAAACAGAATATACGAGTATGTATTATAGAAACACCATTTGTATTTTGGTACACATGTGACTTCACTGCTCTATTTGATGTGAGAAATAAATAAATAATTCTGGAAGCTACTTAAAGTTATCTCATTATTCGCTTATATAAATTTGTAGGATGGTTGAAACATGCTCTGGTAAGATAAAAGACCCAGCACAAGAGAGGACCAAGGTTGAAGAGTCTGCCAAGCCGCAACCTGGTGCAACAATATACATGTTGCCAGGTCAAAGTGAACAGTAGTTCACCGATATTTACCTATCACAGATATATGTCAGATTTCGGGAAGACAAAATATGCCAAATTTCATAGAACGAGTAAAATTCATCCATTCTCTAGTGATATAATCGTATATAGAGACAATATATATATATATGATATTTATTTAGAAGTAACAACCTATATATGGTTGTATATTTTTCAAAAATTATCAACTACATTACTCTTGGCTATATTGGCACCTATAGTAATCAACTTGAACTGGACTTTGAAGCAGCTAAGGTAAAGTTTTATAGAAGATCCAAGAGCAGCTCAGCTCCAGTTTTCTGTTATGGAGATCTTCAGTGCTAACACATATATGTGTATTTTATTTTATTTCAACACACAAAACGCGATATCCCGACTTGGGATAATTGCGTCGATTTACATTTGTAAACAGAAACAGTTATAAACATATTATACAAGAAAAAAATAATATTAATAAAAAAGAGAAGCAATAAGATATATTAGGAACCTGATCCTTCCAAGTTAGAAAAATAATTATGATTATAATCATAAATATATTCACAAATATGGTTAAATCTTGACAGTTTTCTCTAGTATTTACAAATTAATATAGATCTACAACATTGTTTACTGTCTGTTGTCTAGCACAAAAGAAAAGTGGGCATTCCAGCAGTAGGTGTCTCGAGTCCTGGATTTCCTTGCCTTAAAATGCATTCCTGATTGCATGTAGAAGGCGTAATAATAGTACGAAAAATGCAATATAACGGCGGTATGGTAGATTAAACTGGCGAAACCGCTGGGAGGGTTTACCACTGATGAGCGAAGCCCTCCCATTAAATTTCCCATTGCAGTAAGGGCAGTAGAAATTGTTTATTTTTTAAAAATAATCATACACGTCTATAATGGTTCCGAATTTTGAGAACATAGATATGTAACTCCAGTAATGAAGGAATGAGTCAGTAAACCATCCATTCTGGTGTGTGGCAGTGTCAGTTCGAGGTAATCTCCAACCGCACCTTGTTTGGTGACCCAGAGTTCACCGGTTGACGACGTCACTATCTCACCATCTGTAGATAGCCTTTCACACTTTGTTGGTCAATAAAACTTCTATGTATGTGTTCATTGGTTCTATTCGTATGGCTAACATATGTGTAGTAACACACAAAGAATGTAATATAATTTTTATCCCCCTTTCAATATAATAAACTAGACGGGTGACCAGGGCTTCGCCCCGGGATTGACCCGTGTGCATATCTACCAGAGTGATATATATTTAGATAAGATTTTTTTTATAATTGTTTGTTATTAGCATTATCTATTTGTTTGCATCAGCATAATTTAATCTAATCTTTGATATAGGGCGCTGTTCGTGAGCTAAGTATAATAATTTGAATATATAGTTTTAATAATTGGTTTATATATTTTTTTAAATAGTCTATCGTCTTCCCTGTATTTTTTTACTTATGTATGGAAATTTTGGTTTGAATTAGTGAACTACTGCGAATTTGTATACCGGACATACAAACAAACAAACATACAAACAAACAAACATACAAACATTGATTTTTATATATATAGATATTTAAAATATGTAAATAATATATAATTTATATATATAAAATAGTATTTATTATTAATTTATTAACGTGATACTCCTGTTGAAGGACTGACAAGTCCGAAAATAAAAAGTTGAACAAGAAACTTAACCCTAGAAGCTTTATTTATTTTATAATATGTGTAGTTTCTAATACGAAAAACATTCATTATACAATTCAAATTATTCGCCTTAAAGCAAAATTCCAAACATTTATTGGAAAAAATAATTATTAACAACAAAATAGGTATATCCTGACAACTAACATGAGATTTTAGATGGCAGAGCGCCCTTTAACAAAACAGAAATCAATGTTTAGTTTCGTTAAATGGCGCTCTGCCAACTAAAATTCTCATTTTAACGGTCAGGATATGTCTATTTTGTTGTTAATATCAACAGCTAACCTTTTTAATTTTTTCATATTATTATTAACGAACACATAAAAGTATTTTTTTTTATCAAAAGAAACAAAAGAAATCTTACAACTAATTGAATATTCTATCGTAAAGATAGAGGCTGCCTGGCCGGCGGCATTCATAGTTCTTCAAATCAAAGATACTTCGGTCAGTAAATATTTTTATTGTCTCGACATTTCGACAAAAATATTTTGTCCTATTTATTGTCCTATATGTCCTATATTTTGTCTTTTATTCAATGTAATAATTTTTAACGCTTTGCCAAATGTTTTGATTTTTGTTCGCTCCTGACGAGGACAAAAGATTTTTGTCTAAACGTCGAGACAAAAAATATAATTACTGGCCGAAGTATCTTTAATTTGAATACTCTATACCACTGCCTTTCCTCAATATAGGTGGTGGGGGGGGGCACATATCCCAAATACACGTGGTATACAGGCCATGATAATCATGGTGGGTATTTAGCGTCTGCTTTTATTGTAAATGCATCACATGTCTATACTACAGGCATTTACAAGTGTGACTGAACCTCCCGTTTGGTTACTTGTATTCCATGTGAGGTTGGGCATTTTCAGAAGAATCGGGAGCCATTCCCGGGTCGTGGCTATCAGGATGGTTTACACCAGGGGTGGCGAACCTTTTTATATTAGAAGGCCACTTTTCATTTTACCATTTTTGAGAAGGCCGCATCCATATATACAGGATACTTGTACGATTTAATTAAAGGGATTTATATACAAAATTAAAATACATAATTTTCTTTGCAATTAAATAGTTTATTTTTTCAAAATGAATTAATAAATTCCAAAAAAAAATTGACATTTAATTTTACAATCCAGAAAATTTAATGGAATTTCTGTGGTTGTTTATTGGATGACAAAAAAGAAATATTTGGTTCAATTGACGTGGTACGTAATTTAAGTTGATCTTCCAAATGAACATCACTTATTTGACTTCTTAGGCGGGTTTTAATTTGAGTCATGTATGAAAATGTTGCCTCGCAGCAATATGTACTTCCAAAACATGAAAGAATTCTTCGTGCGTGTTGTCTTAGACGAGGATAAATAACTGCAGGCTTCCATATTTCAATAGGATCTTTTTTTGAATCGAATTGTTATTTAAAGATATTATCTTCTCCTATCTCAAATAATTCCATTTGATATTCTTTGGGCGCTACGTCGATATCAACAAGGTTTGGTTCGAAAGTTAATTCAAGTATGAGAACATGTTTTTCAAAATCTGAGAACCTTTTATTATATTCTTCAATTAATATATCCAGAACAGAAACATACTCATCTAAAATTTGAGGGGAATAATTTTGCTCCATCATAATTTCCGATAACTGTGGGAAATGTTCTTTAGAAATTTCTAATCGACCTAGTAAAGATTTAAAGAATAAAAGTTTTTTCAAAAGCTTGAATTTTTTGCCACATTTCGTATATATAATTAGTTTTTCCTTGAAGTTTAAATTCAATTCATTTTGCTTCATTGTCATGTCACATAAAAAGGCAGCATTTCTACAAAATTCTTTATCTGATAAATCGCAATATTTCTTTTGTTCTTCAAAAATTTAATTATTTGTTGACGCAGGGTGAATATTTTTAGCAAAACTTGTCCTCTTGATAACCAACGTATTTTGCTATGGTATGGTAAGTCTCCATTGAATGTGTCATTATCTGACATTATTATATCTCGAAATTGACGATGACGCATTGAATTTGATCGAATAAAATTTACAATACCAATATTTTTTTCTAAAGTATCGTTCAAACTAGCCGACTTAGCACATAGGTTTTGTTGGTGCAAAATACAATGAAAATAAATCAAGTTTTCTAAATTAGCATATTATTTTTTTTAATAACGAAATGAAACCTTCTCGCTTTCCTACCATGGCTGGTGCACCATCGGTACACACACTTACTAAAATATTTATATTTAACCCTGCTTCGCAAATTTTTATTTTGAAGTTCTCCAAGATGTCTATTCCTCGTGTCCTGCCTGAAAGTGTTCCTAATGCAAGCAACTCTCCAAAACATCGAAAATCCTCAGTAATAGCTCGAATAAAAAATAGAACCTGTGCTGAATCGGTATGGTCTGTGGATTCATCTAATGTTATGGAGAAATATATATTTTCTTCTTTAATAATCTTGCAGAACTGTTGTTTTATATTTGTAGCTAATTGTGTTGTCGTTCGGTGATGGTTCCTCTTGAAAGAGTTAATTGTTTGTGTTTATCTACTTTTTCTGGATGCAAGCATTTGACCACTTCCACAATACATTATTTTATCATTTCAACGTAGCTAAATGGTTTTCCCCGTTTTCCAAGAATGTACGCTACTTTGTATGTTGCTTCCGTGGCATTATTATTTTGTTGAGAGAACTTATTGAAAGTTTGTTGCCGGTGAAGCTTTTCATTTTTAAGTTGTTGTAATATAGTTTTACGTGCTTCTCCTTCAAGAATTGCATATTTATGATTCGAATGAGTCATGTAATGTTGATTAGCATTATACTTTTTAATTGTAGTTACTACATAACAAACAAACCATTTTATCTTTGGAACTAATTAAGAAGTATTACAATTCCCATTCTTCATTAAATAATCGATTCTCGTCCTTTAGAGTCCTTTTTGTTTTTTAGACAGGATTCTAAAATTAAAAGATATATGAAAATTTATACATAAAAAGACCATGCCGCACATAAAATTGTATTTTGAAAATACGGGAGAAATGGACTGAAATCAAAATCCACATTTTTTTTACATAAGTTTACTTTCACAGAAAATTAATTATATTAATAGTTGTTCAACTGATAAAAAAAAATTAAATTATGCAATGATTATTAAAATTTAAAATTAATTTACCCGTATTTTACTACAATACAATAGAAAACATTGTTCGATGTTTGTAATATGTATTATTTTACAACTTACCTTATTCAAAAAATAAACAACCATTTAGTAAAGTTGATACAGTCACACACCGGCAATTACGTTGCCTCGACGTTACTTGGACGTTACGTTTAGTTTTAGTACCAGTGTTGACCGCAAATCGGCGCTGCCGATATAGTGGTATAGTTATGTACTTCATTTTTAGCACGACACTTGAATTACTTTTAGAAATTTAAATACTTACATTTACTATATTATATATATTATATAATATATGACATTCGTATTAGATATTTTCAATAAAATAATGAAAGTAATTGAAAACTGCGAAACAAAAATTATAATTTTGAATTTATGAAAAGGCCACAACTTGGGCAAGAAAAGGCCGCACGTTCGCCACCCCTGGTTTATACCATTCCTACACTGAATCAACACCAGATTTTGAAAATTCATACAAAAAACTGTTTTCCATGGTTTCTGGGCCTCATCCTGTCAACATCATAGTTAGCCCCTGTCTTGCTCCGCTTTTTTCATCATCTCGTGTTTGCCTTGCCCTACCACTGATCATTCAATGTTCGCGCGCCACTTTTCGGAAGGCGAGGCATAACAAATCTATTCTCATCACAGCGAACAATAAATAAACCTTTATTCATTCAAAAAAACTTTGAACCTTTCTAATCCAGTTCATATCTGTAAAGGAGAAGTTCTGTTTTCTAAAAATAATTAATTTTCAAATTAGACTAAGAATATCCACAAGGAAGGGAGAAAGGTATGTTTTCTGAATCGAATAAGTATCAAATTCATTCCAAGAGAGGAGTATTAAAGAAAGAGAGGTCTGTTGTCCTAAACCGGGTCAACCATAGAATGAGGTAGAGAGGGGCTTAGTGCCAACAAAGAAGGAAGGATCCAGGAGATCGCGGCCATGTTTGCCTATAGTCGCGGGCTGAGGTACGACACCACGCCCTACCCCGACCCCTATTGTCGTATCCTGCCCTCGCCCCTCCTGGCCCCTCCAGTCCGTCAACCGCGGCTGGACCGGGATGCTTCAATGTACCGTCGGGACTTCGTGGGACTGCCTCGCTTCAGCTTGCCGCCGGTCCACGATGCCAAACCTCGAACACGTGCTCCGCCTCCAAGACCTACCCTTTCTCCACCGGGATACATTTTCTTTGAGCCCACGAGGGGCTTCAGTGAGGTTGGCGTTCAGACCAAGGCACCATGGAGTAGCCCTGCTCCCCTTGACTTAGTCGGGGACCCTCCAGACGACCTACGGACCATCACCGACATGGACTTCAGTTGGCCCATGATCGAACGGCATCAGGCCTCGTGTCCTCATCCTTGCCACTAGATTGCAACTTGGATTATGGTGTTGGTCACAGAATTTATTCAATATATTTTTTGAAATTTTAGTTTCAAAACTTATCTATTTATATAAACGCTATTCTCATTCGTATTTTCATATCAAGAAACTATTCTCTTATTTAATATAAACAATAAAATATAGTTGTAGCAATCTGGTGGATTAAATTGGCAATTTCATTGAAAACGTTCACTTCTGATGAGCCAAATCTTCCCAACTGTTTTCAACTTCAGTTTAGTAATTCTGGAAATTTGTCCTATAGGATTGAAGAAAATAGTGTTAAAAGATTCCATCCGTAACAGTGAACAATCCCTCAGATGACAAAAATGATATAGAAGAAGTTATAGCGCTAAATCTCCACTTTAGATCACTCAAATATGCGATACAGGTAGTTAAAGGAGGTCTCATGGAAACCACTCACTTTTAACATGGCAGATAGCAATTGTCAACCTTGTGTGAAACCTTGAATGATCTCCACTGTCACCTTTCTCAAGGTCAAACGTGGCAACATATGTAGATAAATTCACCACACAAGGTTGATAAGTCTTCTCTTCATTAACATAACAACAACATAGCAATTGTCAAACTTGTGTGTCAAGTTTGTCACCTTGAGTGACCTCCACTGTCACATTTCTCAAGGTCAAACGTGGCAACATAAGTAGCTAAATTCACCATACAAGGTTGACAAGTTCTATCTTCATTAATATATCAACAACATAGCAATTGTCAACCTTGTGTGTCGAGTGTATCACCTTGGTGACCTCCACTGTCACCTTTCTCAAGGTCAAACGTGTTAACATAGGTAGTTAAATTCGCCATACAAGATTAATAAGTTCTATGTTTGATGGGTTCCCCGATTTGGATAGTTGAAAAGGGAGGATACACAATGTGACTTATTAAAAGTTTCCTTACTTAAGTATATATATATAGCAAATTAGGCCAACAACCCCATGTATATAACCCGCAGGAAGACCTTAATGTTGTATAATAGCAGCACAGCTGTCAGTGATGCACTATCGGCATATGTCTTTACATCATCACATTCACAGGAAAAAAAAAAAAAAACTCAGGAAACAAGAAAATTTCTCTAGATATTTATTTAAAATATCTTAAAATTTGGGAACATGTCTATACTGACGAGATATGCTATTTACATAGTAAAATTTAGATAGAGGTGACCTGAAGTTACTTTATAGCCCTTTAAGGCCCATGCGAAATCTAGGTTGGCTACTACACAAAAAGGGGGGGAAACCTAGATCTCCATCTATTCTAGCGGGACAAAATATACGAACCCTAACACTCCTTTTAAGTCACTTAAAGCCCTTTAGGGCCCATTCAGAATCTAAATAGATTAGCTTCTGTTCGAAAAATAAAAAAAAGGGGGGGCTAAGCCATAATGGCAAGGGGCTTACCTTCTCTCGAAAGCGGCGGCAAGGTCTGGTCTCCTCTACGTCTCAGGCCCGTCTAAAAATCGTCCTTCTCACTGAGCGACTCCGATCGAATCCCGCCTTTTGGCAGAGAACCTTCTTTTATATCATCTCTCTCTCCATTTTCATTCGCCGAAAGAAACACCAATCAAAATGGCCAACGGCTCCAGTATCAATTTCATAGACGCCCCAGGCCTCATCAAAATAGAACGCACTAGTGTAAGATTTCAGACTCCAGGCCTCTTCCATCAAAATAGAATATATAGTATTACCAAAACAAGAAAATCTAAAGAGAACAACAGCTACGACGATAGTGTAAAATTTCAGACGCCAGCCCCCCCTCTCTTTCCACATGGGTTGAAATATAATCCTCCCTTTTTCTCGGGATGGTATATATATCGCCCCCCCGTCTTGGCTAAAATTGACCCAGGCCCTTTTTACCTGGACTGTAATGTGATGCTTTCCTTTCTCTGGAAGGATATTTTATAAGTTTCAGTCTTTAGAGATCTTCCTTCTCCATTTTTCTCTTTTTTTTTTTTTTCTGGTCACCTTTACCTAAATTTTTGGTGAGGGGAATATATGTACATATGAAACAACAGTTTCCAGCTCGGATGTCTCTGGATGTCTTCTTCTTTACCAGGAATCAGCTTTCGGCATGGAAGTCTGGTGTCATCTGTTGTCTAGGTTTCTGGGCAAAAAGAATGGTCTGTAAGTCTATGTGGGAGGGAAGCCATGTATCCATTTGATTTGATTATACATACGCCTTCTGTTGGGGTATGGTTACAAAAACGTGCCCCAACAATCCTCCCCCTGCCAAGTAATGGACAAATGCGTTTGTGCTATTCATTATTCATCTGCCTTTCATCAGTTACTATGAAAGCAGGCCCATTTCTAGCAAAATGCATTTTCCATTACTAGGTGAAGCCAGGTGTACCGAAACCTATAGGGAAGGTAAGGCTAGTCAAAATGATGGTATGCCATTCTAGATGTTTATTATTCCGAACACTAGTGGGCATTGCGCATCCTGGCAAAGGGGTTTTTTTGTGCTATTATTCTGTCAGAACACTGTTATCAAAATAGGTTATTGGGGACAGTCATATCATATGTATGGAAGTAAGCAAGGTCATCTGTCTTACCATTCATGGGTATATATACCACCCTTCCACTTTCTTCTTTGGTCTTGAGGAGTAGGCCTTCCTAGTGGTAAGTCCTCTCAACCCCATCCTTGCCTCTTGGGGTACTGGATTCATTGCTACCTTCTTTCTGCTAACAATACAGTTAGGACATTTCCCTATTACATATTATATATAAAAAATTGGGCGCCAAGAAGTCGTTTAGAAATAACTGACTAGTCCAACTCCTAAAACATGCCAGCATCTTTATTTTCGTACCAATCAAGACATTCGTGTGGTATAGTTATATATATATACAATCAAAGGAAAGGATAATTATAGTTAGCTGAAAGAAATATCTTGGTATATAATGATTAGCCTATGACATGGTGACTTTTGCTAAATAAAAATTACAGAAAACAAATTATGTAAGTAATCATTAAATAAGGCACGAAATATGTAATGATAAAATGAATCCTTCCATGTTATATGATGAGTATAACATATATATTGAAGTAAAAACATATCATGTAGATAGTGATTAAATATGTTAAGATATAAGTGATAAAAATCATCCCATGATAGATGACAAAAGAAAACTACTACAAGATTATATTTGGTGACAAAATATATATAATTAAATATTTAATATAAATATGAATATCATGAATGTCAAAATAAAATTGTTGAAATGAATAGTATATGACTATAATATAATATATATGATATAAAAATAATAACATATTGAAAAAGAAAATGTAAACATAATGTATATTTGTGCGCTGAAGGTTCAAGGTTTAATATCTCAGTTAAGTTTCAATCTTATCCAGTCTGGAATCACGAGTTGGTCACTGGGTAATATTCGTCTATCCCGATCCTACTGGAGGGTGGGTTCTCTCTTGTGTGTTAGATTCCTCAAATTCCAATACTCTCTCAACCCAAATGGGAACGTCATTTAGAATCTTGGTCAAATGGAGCATAGCCCAGACCTCTATTAAACTACACAGTCCATTTAAATCTAGGGTGACAACCGTATGAAGAGAATTTTTCTGTTTTGGTAGAGCGACTAATCAATTTCTACTATTTTGTTTGTGACTCCGTTTACCTTGTCTCTGGGGTGTGTACAGTTCAGCTACCTCCCCCTTCCAAGAAATTCATATTACTTTCATCTACTAATATACCCTCTATTCATTGACCTGAATCCTACAAATCTACATCTTATAAATTTGAATTTTATCAGTCTGAAATTTTGGTTCTTTTACAAATTCCTTCAGAATTCTACTCCCTGTATAACTGCTCTTAATTCTACTGTCCTCAATACAACACTTCTAAAACTTTTACTCATTGGCTCGTTCTGGCGTCTCGTTCGCGGTCCTTATAGTTAACTAATACTTTAAAATCTTATCCTATCATGAAACGAGTTTAAACTCGTTGAAGGTCCTAATAATTACTTATTCTGCCTCTCGAATCGGTCTTATGCTCGAATTCATTCCAACAAAACGTATGGCAGGGCGAATCCTTTATTAGAAGAAACTTCCGCTAGCTATGGGGGATCAAACTGGTACCAAAAAAAAATTCAATAGACGGAAACTACTTCGTCTAGAATAACTGGGCAATCTCTGCCTACATGCCAATCTTACAGGACCTCCCGTCTAGAACACCCTCACTCCAGCCACGCTAAAAGCGTCGAAACTACGGTGTCAGATCGGTTACCCAAGGTCGCGCCGTTATACCCCAGGTTATACGGCATGGCTAAAACAAATCCCCCATCCTGCATAAAATTCAATCTATACCTCTTCGTTTCCTCTAGTGAGGAGAAGTTTTGTGGGTTTCCTGGTCTGATCATAACCTCCCACAACCTTCCAGCCTGAGAATCAAGATATGATCATTATCTACGACTCTTAAAATTCAAGTTGATATAATGAAATAGAGTAACTGATTACCCTAATAAAAGAAATCAATATTTGCACTCCTCTAAAAGGAGACCTAACAAAGTGGAGCGAATATTTTCCTAACAATAGATAGAGTTGTAGTTGTCCTGTTTGAGGCTTCTCGGTCCTAACAAAATTCGAAATAAAAAATAAAATAAAATAAAAATCGATCCTATTGAAGTCCTTAACCCTATTCTAATGTATTTTGGGCTCACAATATCATAGTTTTTAACCTTCTTACACATTCATTACACCAATTCATTCATACACCCTCCCCCCTATCATTCACGGTGTGCATACAAACTAAAGTTAAAAGCTGCTACAAAGGCCAAAATACTCATTTATCAATATCAATAGATCCTAACAAATAATAACATATTTCAGGACACAATGTGAAATCAAATAAAGTTTTCTAATTAAAACAAATTGGGAACTAAAGCCCTAGGTTACTCAAAGAAAATGCCTCTGTACAAGCTCTATATATACTAACACTTTATACTCGATAAATGATTGTTAACAATAATTGTTAACAATTCTAAATAATCTGGAAGCTAACCTACCAAAAAAAAAAAAAAAGGATCAGTGTAACTTCAAAAATGCCCTTGCCTTGACACTAAGCGACTTTTCACGACAATTCTATAAAGACACACACAAATTATAATGGTGAATAAAGGACCATTAAACGTGACACCTCATAAAAGCGGAATTGAGTCATTCCCCTAGCCACCGTGGGTGAAGTCACTTTCTTCTTACTTCCTCGTGCGTCTGCCCCCTTTGCAGTAGTCCGACCTCAACACTCTATTGAAAGATGGATTTATAGGGTTTACGATTCACTACCCAACACTAACATTCTCAAGTGCTTTCCGAGGATCGACTACGGTCTGGGCCTACTTAACTTCTACCCCTGGCTTAGGGTCCCTATACTTCGCAACTTTACTCTGAAAGATTGACCTTTCATGTCTTCATTAGAAACCTATTTCAAAGCTACTACCTGAAGGCCAGGGATTATAGGGTTTCTGAATTACCCAACACAAGCCATAGGATGCCTATTAGGTTTGTTGTTTTAGACATAGCCCCCCTCTAAGTTGTGATTTCCTACACCTTCCTTCACCTATTACTCCTGATAATAACTAAAATTTCAGATTTACCCTAAATAGTTAATTCACAATGGTATACATTATTCTCATTGGTCTTCGAAACTCGGGTTTTAACAAGAAATAGTTTGTAAAAAAAAAAAAAGGAATCCTAATGAAGTTCTACTTTAAAAAAAAAAAAAGGTTTAAAAAAAAAAAGGTTGAAATCTCTAAACTTCTCATTCTATCGAGCTGATTCTCCGTACACACTCCAAAATCCTAGTTAGAGGCGACAGTCTAAGCAGAATTTACACTGTGTGGGCCTTTTCACCCTTGTAGACCTGCGTAAAGTTAAACTGTTCACACTAACTCTGTCAACTTCCCCTCGTCTCATTACTTCTGAGTTCGCTCTGGTTGTCACTGTTGGATAATATTGTAACATAACAATAAAAGGAACTAAAATTTTCCTAAATCATATCCTGACAGGTTGTACAAGCTCTTCAAAACGGTGTGTCATATTAAAACAAGGTTGTGAGACAGTATTCTGCACAAAGACAAGGTTGAGACAAATAACACACAAACCCTGAAACATGGTGTTAAAGCTCCTTTCAACACTTAGCACTAGAACACATGTTAAAAAAAAAAACTGCAAACTGTTTAAAGTTCACCATAACACTAAGACATATTTGCTATTTAATATATAACCTAATATTGTAATTAATAAAGACCTATCTATATTAAATAGTGTATATTGTTGCCGAAACTTATGTAAAAATCAGCTTACACAAACCCCCAGTGTATAATATGTCTTATTTTAAAAGAAATAGTTCTATCGAGGCGATATTGCGGTCGACAGCTACGCTTTGTACATTAAATGTACTTTCTTCCATCAATCATTATCTACTATTTACAAAACCCTTTATCCAACCTTTTTTTCAATTCTTTCTCTTTCAACATCTTTCTGCATCTTTCTATCTCTTCCTCATCACCTTATAACACAGTTCAACGCCTTTTTCATCATATTTCATCGCCCTTCCATCACTTTCAACACCTCTTTCATCACCTCTCTCTCATCTCTCTTTCATCATTTTCTACACATTTCACTGCCTTTTCATCACTTTCAACACCTCTTTCATCCCTCTGAAGTCTCTTCGAAACCCGTCATCGGGATCTGGATCCCGATCTATTATCACTCTTAATTTTGAACTATTAATTATTACTAGTGTAATATTATTCCAACAGCCTATGACCTTTAAGCTTTATAACTCCATATACACTCGGCGGGGTAGTTACCTTGTTAAGAAAACCTATAATGTCATAGATCATTTAGAGAAAGAACAAAACAAATTTGTGCGAATAGTTTGCTTCAACTATTGATTGTAAGCCTATTAAACTCGTTCTCTCTAGGTTGGCTCGCTCATTAATCTTCAATCTACGTTCAATAGTCATATTGAGTTCTCATGGATGCTAGATGTAAACTGTATCAAAATAGTGTAGTTTTCTAGTTTCCGAATTATATGACAGTTAGAAAAAAAAAAGAAACAAACATTCTGGAAATATCTCGCACTGGCTACTATAAAAAAAATTGAATGGGGTACAGCTCTGATCTTACAGGATACCTCATGGCTCATAGAATTGAATCGCTCATTTCTCACTAAAATATTCACACAGGGTAAGGAGGTCTCCAGCGGTTCTATAGCTATTGGTCAACTAAATTAATTAATGGCAGGAATTGAAGTTAGTTTAAATGCTCATGTGCTGTTTTTGTCATGCGTCTTTATGTCATCTGCAAAGGAAAGTGTCGCCTCAAAGGACCTAATTCTGGGACTAACATCCGCTGCACATTTCAGGAAGGAGTGGTCGTCCATACAATAGCAAGATATCATTTTGCTGCCAATGTACAATGTTGAGCATTTTCCATGTCGTCATTTTGTCGATCCCCAATCTTCTAGGGTGTTTCTTTAAGCATTTCTTGATATCGTTTAATGCTTTATGCGATCCCGCCCGGCATTCAATAAGTATTATTTGATCGTACCATCTCCAGGAGACCATCCCATTGCGGCCGAATCATTTCCACCCAACTTATAACGCCGTCCATATCGCGTAATTGAAATTAGTGTAAAACTCAAAGAATAAGACCTTAATCTCTTAATTCTTTACTAATTTCAGTTGGCTCAACATAAATCTTCTCAATTATTAATTTAGTACAGTGGCGTGACATGTCACACTTCTTCTAGTTCTTTCGCAAGCTCGATTAATCCCAGTGGAAACCCGTCCAGGCGTCAATCCCGTGCTAACCCGTCATGCATGACTTCAAATTTGGAAATTATTAGACCTGAATATTTGCCGTGGCATCTGCTTCCACTGAAAGTATTTAAGACACAAGGCTGCCTCTTTAAATCACTGTCTTTACTCCCACATGCCTGTGTAAACTTTAACCATGACTTTATCAATTCTCAAAATTCTGCCTATCGAGTATCCTGAGAATCAATGTTCTTCTTGTCTACGGCGGATTATCACAGTAATTGTTCCCTAGAGTTATCTGCGTCGAGTGGTCAGTCTGTACTACTAATTCTCCACTCTAACTCTAGGACTCTTCTATCTACTCGGGCTGTTCAAAAATTTTCAAGACAGTTGTTCAAATCCCCAATGATAATCTGCTAAATTTCGATAATTATTGGAATTCTCATTAAACAGAATAACTACACCTTTCTGACACAGAAATATCCAGCATCAAGATATAGCGCACCGTCCAATTTCTTTATTTCAAGACGGTGTCAAATTACAACTGAAGGAACATACTAAACATATAACTGGTTTAAATTTCATGTAATCTCATCATGCCTTCTGCTGGCAAATATTTACTGTAAAAATTCAATACTATCAAGATGGTTTTATTTGTCTTCATCTAAAAAAAAATGTTTCAGAAATAGAGTCTTGGAAATCTCTACTAAAGACAAAAATTATACATTTGTCAATTCAGGATAACCTTCCCTTGTCAGAGTGTATACAGCTGCCAAGCCAAAATACGCAGGGGAGACAGGAAGGAGAGTCAGCAATAGAATATATGAACATAGACGCAACGTTATTAATCAAGACAATAGGTCTCTAATTTTCCAATACTGCAAAGGAACAGGTCACACTTTCGCATTAGGAGAACCTAGAATACATTACAATAACATAAACAGCAAATATCAAAGGCTTATAATTGATTTTCTATTATTCAGAAAACACAATAGCATTAATAGAAAATAGATTTGCCCGAAACATATAACACAATATATCCTAGTACCAGCTAATAATATCAACAATAATATAAGTAACTTATATGTAATAGTCAATAACTATTATAAAACTACTTAAATAATAGAATTTCTAACCTATAAGATAATTCATAGAATATAGCAAACAATAGTAGAATATGTGTAATACCTTAATCAAAAAAATATGTCTTAAGAAAACAAATAATATGCAAAACTTCCTAATGTATATATATATATGTACATAGAATCATAATAGTTTTAGCATCAGGCGACGTTATATTTTCTTGATATATTGTATATGTTTCTCCTGTAGAAGGGCGGACAAGCTCGAAAGCTCGAGAAGACCAGAATAAAAGATACTCATCCCCATAGACGTTTTACTTTGATATCAGAAATCAATGATAATATTAAGGTTTTTGCCACAAACAATGTGAATCGTAAAAGACAGCGGCGAGAGATGCGGTATACACCGCCTCAACATAACTTTCATTGCCTGATAAAATGCCAGTGAAACGGAAAGCGTAAATTAAAATTCACGATTTATAATAGACTGTTAATCTCAGGATGCGTGGACTACTTCACCAATACTTAAAATAGTATGGCTTTTCATTAGGTATATATTTCTAAAGTATAGGGGAAGAAACATATACTAAATTCGAGCCCCACGTTGGGCGCCATTGATGGGTTCCCCGATTTGGATAGTTGAAAAGGGAGGATACACAATGTGACTTATTAAAAGTTTCCTTACTTAAGTATATATATATAGCAAATTAGGCCAACAACCCCATGTATATAACCCGCAGGAAGACCTTAATGTTGTATAATAGCAGCACAGCTGTCAGTGATGCACTATCGGCATATGTCTTTACATCATCACATTCACAGGAAAAAAAAAAAAAAAACTCAGGAAACAAGAAAATTTCTCTAGATATTTATTTAAAATATCTTAAAATTTGGGAACATGTCTATACTGACGAGATATGCTATTTACATAGTAAAATTTAGATAGAGGTGACCTGAAGTTACTTTATAGCCCTTTAAGGCCCATGCGAAATCTAGGTTGGCTACTACACAAAAAGGGGGGGAAACCTAGATCTCCATCTATTCTAGCGGGACAAAATATACGAACCCTAACACTCCTTTTAAGTCACTTAAAGCCCTTTAGGGCCCATTCAGAATCTAAATAGATTAGCTTCTGTTCGAAAAATAAAAAAAGGGGGGGCTAAGCCATAATGGCAAGGGGCTTACCTTCTCTCGAAAGCGGCGGCAAGGTCTGGTCTCCTCTACGTCTCAGGCCCGTCTAAAAATCGTCCTTCTCACTGAGCGACTCCGATCGAATCCCGCCTTTTGGCAGAGAACCTTCTTTTATATCATCTCTCTCTCCATTTTCATTCGCCGAAAGAAACACCAATCAAAATGGCCAACGGCTCCAGTATCAATTTCATAGACGCCCCAGGCCTCATCAAAATAGAACGCACTAGTGTAAGATTTCAGACTCCAGGCCTCTTCCATCAAAATAGAATATATAGTATTACCAAAACAAGAAAATCTAAAGAGAACAACAGCTACGACGATAGTGTAAAATTTCAGACGCCAGCCCCCCCTCTCTTTCCACATGGGTTGAAATATAATCCTCCCTTTTTCTCGGGATGGTATATATATCGCCCCCCCGTCTTGGCTAAAATTGACCCAGGCCCTTTTTACCTGGACTGTAATGTGATGCTTTCCTTTCTCTGGAAGGATATTTTATAAGTTTCAGTCTTTAGAGATCTTCCTTCTCCATTTTTCTCTTTTTTTTTTTTCTGGTCACCTTTACCTAAATTTTTGGTGAGGGGAATATATGTACATATGAAACAACAGTTTCCAGCTCGGATGTCTCTGGATGTCTTCTTCTTTACCAGGAATCAGCTTTCGGCATGGAAGTCTGGTGTCATCTGTTGTCTAGGTTTCTGGGCAAAAAGAATGGTCTGTAAGTCTATGTGGGAGGGAAGCCATGTATCCATTTGATTTGATTATACATACGCCTTCTGTTGGGGTATGGTTACAAAAACGTGCCCCAACATGTTTATTAACATTACAACAACATAGCAGATAGCAATTGTCAATCTTATGTGTCAAAGGTGTCACCTTGGGTGACCTCCACTGTCACCTTTCTCAAGGTCAAACGTGGCAACATAGGTAGATAAATTCGCCACACAAGGTTGACAAGTTCTATCTTCATCAACATAACAGCAACAAAGCAATTGTCGACCTTGTGTGTTAAGTTTGTCACCTTGAGTGACCTCCACTGTCACCTTTCTCAAGGTCAAACGTGGCAACATAGGTAGATAAATTCACCACACAAGGTTGACAAGTTCTATCTTCATCAACATAACAGCAACAAAGCGATTGTTAACCTTGTGTGTCAAGTTTGTCACCTTGGGTGACCTCCACTGTCACCTTTCTCAAGGTCAAACGTGGCAACATAGATAGATAAATTCACCACACAAGGTTGACAAGTTCTATCTTTATTAGCATATCAACAACAATCCTGAGAACTATGAAATTTTCTATCAACACATAGTCGAATAAAACTTTCCATGAACGACCTATATGATGTAGAATCACCTCCACTGAACGACCCATCTAATGGGCAAATACCTCCAATGAGAAACTACCTTTATAACAAACACAAATCTGAACAAACCCAAACTCCTGAAGGTCGAGGAGGAATGGCACACACAGTCGAGTTTCGACAACCATGACTAAAGATCAGCATTGGTCACGTTTTTCTAAAGAGATAACATTTTTCAATGGTACTTGATTCTTGCAAAAGTCCAACCCAATTAGTGACTGCAAATAACCAAACAGGGCATTGTCACCTTATAATTCCAAAATTCGAACTGCATCTAAATTTATAGACACGTGATGCACTTACAGTAAATATAATGCGGCTTATGATTGTAGAACGACATTTGACCATTATCCCGCAAATGTTTCTTTTGAACGAAAAATCTAAATTTATTTTAAGGAGAAATAACGATTATTTCTAGTCTCAGGGATAAAGTATGAAAGGATGAATTGTGAAGAGTAATTACTATCATTATCAGCATAGCCATAATGCACTTAGGATATATAATAATGAACAATTACAATGATAAACACTTTCAGAAAAAACCAAGGTCATCCATACTTCAAGGAGATCGCTCGTAGAAAGCTTGACTGCATCATTCACTTATGGAAATAAGAGAGTTTCATCCAGAATTAGGTGAATAAAAATGCGAAATTTTGCTCAAATAAAATTTTGGTAGCGTAAAATGGATGATTATATTTTGAATGTAAAGTCTAAAAATTTAGTTAAATGTGGGCACATTTTTTCATTTTTTAACCATTTGGTCGATGTAAAAGGCATCTGAAGGACAACCCAGGTAGATGGCCACTTAATTACGATCCAGGAGGTAACTAAATAAATAATATTGTCGCGGAGATAAATAAAGCAATGGCAAATTTGGGAATAATTAATTTATTATAAAGGTGGGTATTTACCTTTTAGTTCTCCAATAAAATTATATACAAGAGGTATTTATAGGGAGAACAACCTATCCCAAGGTAAAAATAATATTAACAAGAGTGGTCAGCCACCGTCCCGTTTTCCTTTTTTGCCGATAAGATTCCTAGAACCTTTCAATTGTAACACTTGCACTCAATCTTGTATGTAGAACGCAACAAGTGGAATACGCAGTTGATAAGCTGATGTCACTGACGTCATTATTGGTCTGACGTAGAAAATTATCTTTTGCTGATTCAATGTAGCAGACTATCTTGTGTTTCAATGTCATATACAATCTTGTTTGATTAGCACCGCAAACGAAAACTAACATAATAATATTGTAACAAAGTGTTTATTATTTTATTAACAACAGAGTATCATTTTTATGTTTATATTTTGTTACTCTGTAAACTTCCCTCTTTGCTTATTCTCGGTTTATCATTCATAGTGTGTTCTTGTCTTAAATAAATTGCTGTGTCATCTCGAAGTTTGTCTTTTCTAATTTTCCACGTGGCAATATAAATAAATAATTTTAAGATTAAACTTATTTCGAGAGACGGGAGTTTTATATATTCAAGACCAGGTGTTACCAACCAGCCATTTAGACGCCATCTAGCGGAGTCCTCCCAAATCAGTGTTATTAAACCTTACTAGGTCACATTTACTAACCCTCGATAGCTCAGTTGGCAGAGCGGAGGACTGTAGTTGTATCAACGGTGAACCTTAGGTCGCTGGTTCAAATCCGGCTCGAGGGATTTTTTTAAATTGATTTTATATTATAAAAGACTAGACATTTGATACATATATTATTTTGTTCAAAATTTGGACTTTTTTATATATATATTGTTAACTTTATTTTCCACTTTATATATAGGAATTGATGTTTTGAGTTAAAGAGCGATCTATCGAATGGAATTACATGGGAAACTACCCGTTTCATGATTTTTCAGGATGCCTGATTGACTAGTTTTTTGATCGTTGAGGTACAGCTTGCACCACCATGACGAGGTCCAACAGCCCGAAACACGTACGTGGTTACCTTTTCTTGATTAATCCAGAATGGGTATTTGGCCAATTCTAGAATAATTAAAAACCAACGAATAGTTGATAGTTATTACGATATATGGCGAAAGCCATCAGCAACTTTCAGTTGCACGGTAAGGAGATGCCTTTTTCTTAATTTATGAACCTTATCCCAGTACAATGTCACATCGTACTATTTTTTTTTTTTTCACATTATATGGAAGGTCTTCTACCTGTGTGTATTGTTACATCATGATTAATGGCGTATTTCTTATATTATTTTTAATATATTTGAAATTTAAATTATATATTTATTTATTTTTATATAAAATATTCTATGATATTTATTTAAAACACAGATTATTTAGATTGTCATCATTTGTATTTAGGTACACGTATGACTTCACTGCTCTCTTTGATGTGAGAAAATAAAAAAAAGGATTCTGGTGGCTACTTAAAGAAGACTTATCTCGTTATTCCCTTTTATAAATTTGTAGGATGGTTGAAACACGCTCTGGTAAGATGCAAGACCCAGCACAGGAGAGAATCCAGGCTGAAGAGTCTGCCAAGCCGCAACCTGGTGCAACAATTGGTAGAGATGCTAGTTCCGACCCAGTTGTCCTGAATCCCAACATCGACATCCCCAAGTATGATGGAACGGAAGACCCTCGCCCATGGATTGAATCTCTTGAAGAAATTGGCTTCTTGTACCATTGGGCAGACTACATTATCTCTCGTTATGCCGCCATGAACATGACGGGAAGCGCTAAAACCTGGTTGAATTTACACAAAGCTAGTTTCACGAGCTGGGAAAATATTAAAATCCGCCTCATTCAGGATTTTTCTTTGGACGCGAATAAAGAAGAACTTAGAATGAAGCTCAACAGAATGCAACACTGGAATGAACCAGCAATCAGGTTCGCGGAAGACATTCTAGTGTTGTGCAACAAGGTTGACCCCGCAATGGAAGAAGAAACAAAAATTGAACATGTTATTGGAGGACTGAAAAAAGAGTACTCATTCGCGCTCTACCTGAACCCTCCTAAAACGACCGATGACCTTCTTGTCGTGTGCAAGAAAATGGATTCTTTTGAAAAGAAGTATGGGGAACGTGTGGAGAAATCCAGAAACCTATATAACAGTCCACGCTATTCTAGACCCCAACAACAATCGAGGTACGTGCCGCCGACTGCCGCACGAAACTACCAGACCACTTCCAGGCCCCAAGCCCCTGTTTCCAATAATTACAAGAACGACTCCCCTCCTACCCCCAGACAGTATCGAAACAACTTTCCCCAGCCCTCTACCCCTAGACGTCCTTATAATCCTAACTTTGTGCCGAAACCAAACCTTCAGAGAAACACTTACAATAAAAGCCAAGAAGTGAGCAAAAATAGGACGGAAGATGGAAGACCAATCTGCTTTAAATGTAACAAGCCAGGGCACGTGGCCCGTTATTGTAGGGTCAAGTTTATAAGAATCCTAGAAGAGGATCCAGCAGATACCCAAGAGAAGGTCGAAGAAAAATGCCAAATGAATGAAATATCAGAGAAATCAGGACCTCGGCTTTATGCTGATGTATGTCATAGCACACAGACAAATATTCCTACCCGGAATAGATATTCCGTGTTGGAAGATTTAAACTAAGCGTCGCGCCTGAATCTGTCAATCAAAGCAAGTCGACCATAAACGGAATCAAGAAGTTGGACCCTAAATACAAATTAAAAATTAATGTGGACAAGATAGGGACTTTTGAAGCTTTGGTTGATACAGGTGCTGACCTCTCAGTGGTCGACCTCAGAACGGCCCTCGATACAGGCCATGGTATAAGTAAACTCGCAAAATTTTGTGCAGGACCCGATGGAAAAAAAATTGGACATGGTAGGAAGTATATTTTTAAATATAAAAATTGATGACGAAACATTATCACACAACTTTGTGATATTGAAAACGCATTTACGGACATTAATTCTTGGGAGAGATTTCCTTAAGAAAATGAACGCAAAAATAGATTGTAAGCAAGAAACTATAAAATATGATTTGACGAATAATCATGACGAAATCAATTTTGAAATGTTGAAAATAAAGAGTGCCAAGGATTCCATTGTACCGGAATGTTCCATGAAATTGATCAAGGCATTGGTAGAAACAGAGGATGGAGAATATATTATCGAGGAGAGTAGCAAAATGTTTCAAACAAATGGACTTCGTCTAGCAAGAAGCTTGATCAATGTTATAAATAGGGAAACACACATCTGGATAACTAATCCGTATCCTCGACCGTTAAAAATAATGAAAAACCAAACATTGGCTTTTGGAAGTAGTCCAGCGAAAATAAATGTGAGTCGAGAAAGAGAGGTAGAAAAGAACGAAGAACCTAGATTCCAAATAAACGAAAATCTTTCACCAAAGGAACAGAAGGAGTTAAAACAAGTTTTAGAAAGGTATGGAGATCTTTTTTCATTGAGATTAGGGAGAACCAATTTGGCAAAACATCGGATAGACACAGAAGACGCGAAGCCAATTAAACACAAGCCTTACCGGGTAAGTGCTAAAGAACGAGATATTATAAAAGAGCAAATTGACGAGATGCTTACAGAAGGCATAATTAGGCCATCTTCTAGCCCCTGGTCTTTTCCAGTAATATTGGTCAAGAAGCGAGATGGTAAATACAGATTTTGTGTGGACTACAGAAAACTGAATAATGTGACAGTAAAAGATGTCTATCCGATCCCTAGAATAGACGAAGTTATGGATACTCTCAAAGGATCTACACACTTCTCAGCAATAGACCTCAGATCTGGATATTGGCAAGTTGAAGTCGAAGAAAGAGACAAAGAGAAAACAGCTTTCACTACAGCGCATGGATTATATGAATTCAACGTGATGCCTTTTGGACTTTGTAACGCGCCTGCTACCTTTGAGAGAAATATGGAGAATATGCTTGGAAATCTGAGATGGCAAATTTGTTTGTGTTATCTGGATGATGTTATCATATATAGCCCGGATTTTCCAACGCACCTCAAAAGACTTGAAGCTGTTTTTAGATGTTTTCGTGAATCTAATTTAAGGTTAAACGACAAAAAATGCCGATTTGCTTTTGAAGAATTGGAGATTCTCGGCTATATAACGAGCAAACATGGTATAAAACCCGCGGAACATAACATCAAAGCTGTCAGAAATTTTCCTCGGCCCAAAAAGGTCAAAGAAGTACAATCCTTTTTGGGAATGTGTTCATATTATAGAAAATTTATCAAAGACTTTTCAAAAATTGCTGACCCTTTGACCAACCTTATAAAAAAAAGTGTATCATTTACCTGGACAGAAAGACAAGAGGAAGCGTTTCAAACCCTAAAAACAGCACTATTAAGTCCACCAATTTTAGGTCACTTCAATCCAAATGCACCTACTTATGTTCATACTGATGCGTCCAACATCGGCATAGGTGCAACACTTGTCCAAGACATCGGTGGTGAAGAGAAGGTGATCTCATATTTGAGTCGTACCCTAAGTAAAGCGGAGCAAAATTATTCAACCACTGAAAAAGAATGTCTGGCCGTTGTCTGGTCAATGTCAAAATTACGACCCTACCTTTATGGAAGACACTTTAAAATAGTAACAGACCATCACGCCTTATGCTGGCTCAAAAACTTGAAGGATCCAACAGGTCGATTGGCAAGATGGGCATTGAAAATTCAAGAATATGACTTCGATATAATACATAAATCGGGAAAGAAGCATCTGGACGCCGATGGCTTATCTAGGGGGCCCTTACCAGAAACTGATTGGGATGAGGATTTTGAAAGGCTATTTTTAAATCAAATAACAGACGAAGAGGATAAATTTATCGAAAGTGTTAAGAAAAACCTTAATGGAAGCAGGCGATCAATTGCGCAAAACTTTAAAGAAGAAGATGGATGCCTCTTTAAGAAAAACCCGAACCCTGAAGGCAGGGCGTGGTTGCTTGTGGTTCCAGAGAATAAAAAGAGAGAAATTATGAAAGAATATCACAATCATATGTCGAATGGCCATCTGGGCGTCGCCAGAACCATGTACCGAATAAAGAGTAAATACTTTTGGCCATCCATGCTAAAGGATGTCTCAGAATTCGTTAAGACGTGTCACCTTTGCCAAAGTAGGAAAGGCTCAAACCAATTACCTTCTGGACCACTACAGCCCATCCCCCCAGCCAACTTTCCTTTCGAAAGAATTGGAATTGACTTTGTTGGTCCACTACCATCTACGAAAAACAGGGAAAAATGGATAATCGTGCTGACGGACTACTACACTAGATATGCAGAAACAAGAGCAGTCTCGGAAGCAACAGTGAAAGAAGTTTCTAAATTTCTAGTAGAGGATATTTTTCTTCGGCACGGAGCCCCACAATATCTTATTAGTGACAGGGCTCTCAATTTACCAGTAATTTAATGAAAGAGGTGATGAAAACGTGCAAGATTAAACATTGCTTCACAACGAGCTATCATCCCCAGACTAATGGATTGACAGAGCGGTTAAATAGAACATTGATCAATATGCTCAGTATGTATGTGAACACTGATCAGAAAAATTGGGACGAAATACTCCCATTCATCACTCACGCTTACAATACTACAATTCAGGAAACCACAGGATATTCTCCCTTTTTCCTGATGTTTGGAAGAGAACCCACGTCTCTTTTGGACGACAGGAATATCTCGGTGGACATTGACAAAGATGATTATGATGAATACATAAAACATCACTTAGACAAAATAAACAGAACAAGAAAATTAGTTATTAACAACACAATAAAGACTCAAGAAAGAATGAAAAAGAACTATGACAAGAAACACATGGAAAGAAGCTACGAACCAGGAGAATTAGTAGCAGTTTGGACACCAATTAGGAAAATAGGAAAGTGTGAGAAACTACTGAGAAAATATTTTGGCCCATATAGAATATTAAAGAAGCTGTCTAACGTAAATTACTTAATTGAGCCAAAAGATAATCCTGGCCAAGACCCATTGATTGTCCATGTCTCAAGACTCAAACCCTATTTTGAGAGAATTGATGAGGTAACTCACGAGGACGTGACGACCTCTGGAGAGGGGGAAG
Organism: Cordylochernes scorpioides; assembly: GCA_030710605.1. Lineage (NCBI taxonomy): Eukaryota > Metazoa > Arthropoda > Arachnida > Pseudoscorpiones > Chernetidae > Cordylochernes > Cordylochernes scorpioides. Next base: position 130,027,635 of record CP092865.1, on the reverse strand, counting down.
TGTTACATCATGATTAATGGCGTATTTCTTATATTATTTTTAATATATTTGAAATTTAAATTATATATTTATTTATTTTTATATAAAATATTCTATGATATTTATTTAAAACACAGATTATTTAGATTGTCATCATTTGTATTTAGGTACACGTATGACTTCACTGCTCTCTTTGATGTGAGAAAATAAAAAAAAGGATTCTGGTGGCTACTTAAAGAAGACTTATCTCGTTATTCCCTTTTATAAATTTGTAGGATGGTTGAAACACGCTCTGGTAAGATGCAAGACCCAGCACAGGAGAGAATCCAGGCTGAAGAGTCTGCCAAGCCGCAACCTGGTGCAACAGTATGGATATGTGAAACATAAATTTAAACTTTAAAAAATAGAACAGACGGAAAATACAGTACTGGGTGTTTTGTGCTTGTCTTTAATATTTATAACTCATTTACAATTTATATATTTTATTCAATTAAGATAAAAATTACATAAGCATCACATTTAAATATATCCTAACCAACCAATTCTCTATTCTAACTATCTAACATTAAGCGATCTATTTACAGTTTGTTTTGGTCACTGGTCCAATATTTCTATTTTCAAAGACCAAACCATGAGATTAATTCACAGATGAAAAATATGCAAAACAAATGAACAACTATATACATCAATTCCTCCTTCTTAGGCTTGGCCCCCCTTATTTATTTATTTACTCTCCATATCTCTGCGGACATCTGCGCTCCCTCTGAGGATACCTGGGGGTTGTAACACTTTTTTCCTCCGAGATTGGAGTTGGCACACATTCAGTATCATTCATATTAGTGGGATGTGATTTACCAGGCAACATTTTTTTAATGTAGTTTTGATGAACTTTTTTTTTACTGTCACCTTGTTTTATTAAATAAACATTCCTTCCTAGTATTTTAATTATCTTTCCTGTATACCAAGAGGGATGCCCATTAGTAATCCACCTAAATTTCACAGTCTAATCCACTTTAAATTTACTGTTAACATATTGACCATTGACTTTGGAGACTTTTACTTCTTCTTTTGACAACACAGAAAGTCTTGATCTGATCTTTCTTCCAAGAAACAGTTCCGCAGGTGATGTCCCTTTCCTAATATTTACATCTGTCCTTATAAAGAACAAAGCCCTGGACAGAGCCAAATCTAGTTCCACCTGCTCGTTTTCATATAATAGTTTTTTTAGCAATTTCTTTACCTCTCTTACAGAGACTTCTGCCTGTCCATTCGACTTTGGGTGATATGGGGGAGATGTCACATGGGATATGCCATTCTTAGACAAAAAATCACCAAAGTCACTACTAAAGAAAGGAGGACCATTATCAGAAACCACTACTTGTGGAAATCCGTAGCGAGCAATACAATTTCTCATAAAATTTATACAAAAATATGCACTGGTAGATGGTACTTCAGAAACTTCAACCCATGAAGAAAATGAATCTACTGCTAGTAAAAACAGTCTGTTTTTGAAATTGAAATAGTCCATGTGAACCCTCCTCCATGGTCCTGCATATTTAGGCCAACTCTCAGTCCTTTGAGGAGGCAAACTTTCATTAGAAAGACAAGTTCTGCAATTTTTTGTAATTATTTCTATTAAAGAGTCCATGCCGGGCCACCAAATAGATGAACGAGCCATCATTTTCATTTTATTAGTCCCTGCATGGCTCTCATGTAATAATTGAAGTACCTTTTCATGTAGACTTTTTGGGATAACCATTCTATTCTCCAGAAAAATACATTTTTGGAGAATGGTAAAGTCATCAATCCTTTTTAAATAAGGAATGAGATCATCATTGGGACTTGAGGGTAACTCCCCTGTCTCAATAATTTTATACAATTTGAATAAAGTTCTGTCTAGATGTGTTTCATGAGCCACAAGAACATGGTCAATGATGGAAGTATTTAAGAGTAAAATTTCACCACTCCCATCATTATATTCCACATTATTCTCTTGAAACTCAGGAAATCTAGAAAGGAAATCTGGAATAATATTATCCTTTGCTTTTTTATACTTAATTTCAAAACTAAAATTTGAAAGAGTTAGAGCCCATCTATGAAGTCTATTTGCAATGAGTGGAGGCAAATTTGTTTTATCTCCAAAAATAGTTATTAAGGGCTTATGATCAGTATAAATGGTAAATTTCCTACCAAAAAGGTAATTTTTTAATTTATTTACTGCAAAGACAATTGCAAGTCCTTCTCTTTCAACTTGAGAATATTTTCTTTCATGAACATTTAAAGTTCTGGAAATGAAACACACAGGCCTTTCCTCCCCATCCTTCAAATGTGAAAGGGTTGCTCCTATTCCCACCTGACTTGCATCACAAGAAAGAATCAAAGGCAAATTTAGGGAATAATGCGATAAACATGTGGTCTCATCTAATGCATTTTTACAGGAATTGAAGGATCCATCTGTCCCAGCATTCCAAGACCATTTCACATTCTTTTTAATAGGTTGTATAAAGGATATGCTAAATCTGAAAGATTTGGCAAAAATTTACTATAAAATGATAAAAATCCAAGGAAGCTTTTTAATTCAGTTATATTCTTAGGAACTGGGGACAATTCTTTATGCAAGTTAGCTTGTCTTTCAAGGGGTATATACCAAATCCATTAATTTTATGTCCAAGATATTCAATCTCATTTTTAACAAACAAGCACTTATTTTGTTTATCGTAAAATTATTTTTTTTAATAATATTAAGTGTTCTCTTAAGAATATCTAAATGGCTTTCCAAATCCTCTGATGCAATAAGAATATCATCAAAATAAATGTAAACATCATTGATTCCCGAGAAGAAGGATTCCATTGTCTTCTGAAATATTTCAGAAGCAGTCTTTATACCAAAAGCCAAACGATTATATTTATATAAACCTTTGTGAGTGGAGACAACCAAATACTTTTTTTGAAATATCATCCATCTCAATTTGATGGTAAGCCTTTGACAAATCTAATTTAGTAAATAATTTCTTTCCTTGAAAACTACTTAAGACTGAATCAATGTTAGGGATAGGATATTTGACATCCTCTAAGTAAGGATTTAAACTCTTTTTAAAATCAGCGCAAAGTCTAATTTGGCCATCTGATTTTGCAACACAAACAAGTGGTGAAGCACAATCACTTTTATCTATGGGAGACAAAATATTCAAATCAACCAATTTATCAATTTCATTTTCCACAAGTTGTTTTAAGGCAAAAGGAACTTGTCTGAATTTGTAAAATTTTGGGATAAAGTCAGCCTTCACATCAAGATGGCATTTGATACCTTTAATAGGGCCAGATTTGTATTCAAAAATGGATCCATAATCATTTATAAGTGAATCTACATTAAAAGAGTCCAATTTATGTAAATAATTGAAAGAAATATCAAAAAACTAAGGAAATCTCTTCCCAAAAGAAATTTAGAGCAATTTAAATCAGTTATGAGTATCTCAATGATCCTAGAAATATTTCTAAATTTTATATCAAATTTAGCCTTGCCCAAAATAGGTATTTTAGAACCACTATAGCCTGTTAAGATGGTATCACATTTATTTAATTTAATATTTTTGAAATATTTAAAGTAAACACATCCAGTTAAAGTAGTAATGGCTGCACCAGTATCAATTTCCGCCAAAAGTTCTATATCATTTACATACACTATTTCAGTCAAAGGAGGATGTAAATTTATATTATGTAATGACAAACTATTTTGAGAATTTGAAGGATTATTATCATTAGGTTGCGGCTTAAATTTATTAAACTTATTTTTAGAATTTATGGGCAATTTATGGTCAGACCTGTTTTTTTTTATAACATATTGTAGAAATATGACCTAATCTACCACAAACTCTACAAGTAGCAGATTTAAAAAACAATTATAATGTAGATGGTTAGTCTTACCACAGTGTTTGCAGGTATTATTAATGGCGTGAAGATATTGTGGGCACTGATGGGCATTTTCGGATCCTTTGATTTTATTTAGGTCTTTATCCGCTGATTCCGCAGACAGAGCTATGTCCAATGCACCATCAAAAGTTAATTTTTCTTCCTGTAGGAGTTTCTTTTGGGTAGATGAATCAATGATGCCAGCAACAAATCTGTCACGTAGGGATTCTTGTAAAAAATCTCCAAAATTACACCTTTGAGCTTGTTCTTTTAGGCGTATCATATATTTAGAAATAGTTTCGCCTGACTTTTGATCCATTTTCTGAAATATGAATCTTTCTTATATTATATTAGTTTTTGGATTAAAATGTTTTAATAAGATCATACATAATTTATCAAAAGGAACTTGATCAACTTCCTCCGGAAAAACTAAATTTCGCAAGATACCAAAATATTTAGGGCCGATGCTTGAAATAAGAAATGGCGTCTTAAAATCTTCCTTTGTTTTAGAAATTAACATAAATTGCTTCAAGCGATATATATAATTTTCAACATTTTCTAAATTCTCGTCAAATTTCTCAAACATACCTGAAGACATATTTGAAGTATAATTTCTTCTCACAAATCAATTTCTTTTTTCTTTACAAAATTCGCTTTTCCTCGTCGCCAGTTGTTTTGTGCTTGTCTTTAATATTTATAACTCATTTACAATTTATATATTTTATTCAATTAAGATAAAAATTACATAAGCATCACATTTGAATATATCCTAACCAACCAATTCTCTATTCTAACTATCTAACATTAAGCGATCTATTTACAGTTTGTTTTGGTCACTGGTCCAATATTTTTATTTTCATAGACCAAACCATGAGATTAATTCACAGATGAAAAATATGCAAAACAAATTAACAACTATATACATCACTGGGATAAAGTTGATAAATTAAGAGGAAGACAATATTTTGATCGTGCAACTAAAACGCACAAGCCATCAGCAACCTTTAGTTGGACGAGATAAATTCTTTTCTTTTAACTTTTCAGTTTTTATTAAAAGCTTTTATTTAACTTGCTTTCATGTCTATCTATTTACACAAATATTGTATTCAATATTGCCACAGAATAATTATTTTTGAATATTCTGTTGTTATTATCATCATAAATATTTGCCTAGTCATCGCCTCTTACCATGCTTGTAAATTATCACTGGTAACATCAATTAATACATTTTGCAATATATAAGTTTAATTAATAATTTTTTTTAATTAATCTTTTAGAATACTTGTCTTCTCTACCTTGACAATATAAAATACACTTCCAGAGAAGGAAGAAACCTGAGAAATTTTGTAAATTTGTCTTAATTAAGCGAATGTATAAAATTTAAGATATACGAGTATCTTATGTGGTATGAAAGTAGTGAAGCGATGCAGCAAAGAAGTAGAAAAGAAGACGTGGGAAAGCCAAGAGAAGAGGTATGCAGGGGCTCCTTCAGGGAAGTGTGGATTGACAAATTCCAGGGGAGGGGGTGGCAGACAGAGGCAGTCCAGCTGGCGCCGCCGTGGGGAAGGTATCAGCCGAGTTAGCGGCCGGCCTGCCGGGGATTGGTGTGTGCCGACCAGAGATGGCAGTCTGGGGGAAGAAGTCTGTCTGGTGACAACGGGACCTGCAGCGAGGAGAACGGCGGTGGTGACAACAGACGCGGCAAGTTGGCTAGAGGAGGTGGGCTCCGGGACTGTGTGGATTAACAAGTGGAGTACGAGGAGGAACCTACCTGGAGCGGCATTGAAGGCAAGTCCATCTACTGTATAGTTACTTATCTACTCCTTAAAGCTCTTACAATAAATATACCGCACTAAGCTGTATCCTAAAGAATCCACATTGTTCTCTTAGAAACCTTGAACGCAAACATCGACGGCTGAGAAGCGTCGTAACAGTATATTAAAATGTTAACACAAAATTTGTGGAAGGAAATATTGAATCTAGTCTATCATCGAACGCCAAATATTATAAAATATTGTAAACTTGCAATATTAGGTGAGTGTACACTCGCTTAACTAGGACAAATGTGCCAATTTTCAGGATTCTACACATGCTCTGGAAAGTATATTAAATACATCTATCCCCCGATTTACACGGTACTTGTTTTACACGTTTTCGCTTTTACGCGGTTCTCCAAATAAGTTTTTTTTTGTTGTTGTTTTTATCGCACTATACTAAAGTGCGATATTCTACTCTATACTACCTATGTTGAAAAGAATATTGGGAGGCTCTGATTCATGAGGGGGGCGAACACCTATTCAGATTTGACAGTTTAATATACACCTATCCCTCGATTTACACGTTTTTCTCAGGAACGTATCTACCGTGTAAATCGGAGGATAGGTGTATTGAATTACAGATTTGTGTGGAAACACACACAGATAGACTTGGATTGGACTTGCGCAAGGATGACACGCAAAATCGTAAAGCGTTCCACAGATAGACTTGGAAGCAAGCTAAATAAAAGCTTTATTAAGAGAAAAGCACTTCTCCCTTGATCGTACAACTAAAAGTTGCTGATGGCTTGTACCTTTTAGTTCTACAATCAGCAGATGTCGTTCTCTTCATTTATCAACTTGATCCCAGTACAATTTCATTTCTGTACAAGTTTTTTTAAAGTTTATTTTATATACATATCCACAGGTATGTCTTTTTATATCATTTTATTTAATAGATCGCCCCTTTAACTCAAAATATGAATTGCTATCTATAAAATGGAAAATAAGCGCTAAGTTAACAAAATCTATACAAGAAGTCCAAATGGCACAAAATAAGATATTATCATGTCTAGTCTTTTGAAGATTTAATTTATCTATGTCCAACCCTCACCACCAAGTGCAAGTAACAGAACGGGGCTCTGGCACATTTGTAAGTGCAAATGTCTGACTGATTATCACATGTGTAGACATGTGGTGCACTTACAGTAAAAGCAGCCGCTAATTACCCACCAAGATTGTTGGGGGGAAAAGAAAAGATAGTCAAAAAAAGAAGGATTGAGAGATAAACAAATGAATAAATAAATATTTTTGTATCTAACTATTGTACATACAGTAGCGATAGTCAGGTGATATTCTGGAGGTAGTGAGCGACAAGATTTGATAAATTTAACATAATGAGCTCTATTCTACTATGATAATATGATACATAAAAATAAACCAACTTCAATCGGAGCAATTATCCTGAGCTATTATGCTAATCACCAATCTTTTTTCTAACTTTAGCCTTCTCACTTGCTTTAGTTTCTACAACGGGCTTTTATCAACTCCTTTAGCCTTTTCACTTTATTCTGTTTCTTCAGTTTCTATAACAGGCTTCTTATTAACTTATTTAGCTTTTATTCTTTATCTCTGAGCTTGAGTTCTTTAACTCCTTCTCTCAGACACTCCTATCCTCATAAACAATCCTTACAATCCTCCGCCGGCCATCCCGCCGTGCCTTTTATACCTTGCTTGCGCAAAGTCTCATCTCATTGGCTCTCTTTGTCACGTAATCAGTAAAAGATGTTATACAAATGAATTAGTTTTAACAATGATCATCATGGCCAGTACTACGTTCACTTTGGATAATTTTTTAAAAATTATCTATAAAATATATCTATTTAAAAAAAAAATTTCCCTCGAGCCGGATTTGAACCAGCGACCTAAGGATCACCGTTGATACATCTACAGTCCTCCGCTCTGCCAACTGAGCTATCGAGGGATACTAAATATGACCTAGTAAGGTTTAATAACACTGATTGTGGAGGACTCCGCTAGATGGCGTCTAAATAGTTGGTTGGTAACACGTCGTCTCTCTCTCTCTCTCTTGAATATAAAACTCCCGGCTCACGATGTTTACTTTTAAAATACATAAAACGAAGAACCTTGTCAAGGCAATAAATCCAAATGTTTCTGGATTTGCCTATTTGAAGCCAAAATTTCATAGCATAAGTGATGCCAAAATTATAGAAGGCATTTTCGTTGGACCTCAGATTCGAGAATTTCTACAGGATGGAAATTTTGAAGATAGCTTAAATGAAGTTGAAGCAGCAACAAAGAATTATTTTACAAACGCTTAGAAGAACCTTTTGGGAAATGTTAAGGCCGAAATCTACATGTCTCTCAAGATCTATTTCCTGCATTCACCACTAGATTTCTTTCCAGACAATCTTGGTGCAGTTAGCGATGAGCATGGTGAGAGGTTTCATCAATATATATCAAGCATGGAGAAGCGGCACCAAGGTAAATGGAGTCCCGGTATGCTTGCTGACTATTGCTGGACACTCAAGAGGGATGTACCATAAGCAAAGTATAGAAGAAAATCAACTGTCACTACTTTTCAATAAAAGAAATATATTCATTTTTATATAAACCTATATATAAAAATATTTTTCAAATTTCAAGTAGGTGTATCTCAGAAACCTTGCGTGATAGAAAAGAACTAATGGTATATTTAGAATCAGCACAAAAAGTTGTATTAATATAGCATATATCTTTTGATACACGGAAAATAGTGTCTTTGGGTAAACAGCATAATGTAATATGGTTTATGCACAAAAAGTCCTTAGGTAACATTGTTTGCATTTATTACATATACTAGCGGACGTACCCGGCTTCGCCCGGGTTTTACCCGAGTAAAAGTTTGTCTAACGAATCTCTCGATAAAGTGAACATTTTTTTCCCGGTCCCTTGAAAAATACTCGATAAGTTGAATAAAATCAATATTAATTGGTTCCCTCGGTAATTGGAAGTTAAAGGAATAGTATCTTGCCTTGGAATTGTATCATTATTCTTGTCTCAAATAAATTGCCGTGTCATCCTGAATTTTGTCTTTCCTAATTTTCTACATTACAAAATCATCGTATCATCATGATAATATTTAGAGCAGATTGTTGAACTATAACAGATAAATTAGAATATTTATCTTGATTATTTCTAGGCGAAAAGTTATTTGAAAAATTTTATTTGCTAGAAACCTTCCCAGTACTATACTAAATAACTTCCCAAAGTTTCATGGCGATCCAATGAGTGGTTTGGTCAGGCATAAAGGACAAAAAAACAAACAGACACACACACATACATTCATTTTTATATATATAGATTAAAATAATCATACGCGCTTATAATAATTTCGAATTTGCATAACAGATGGCGCGCTAATGCATCATAATATTTATTACTGTGTTTATTCTAATACACAAAAAAAAAGGTTGTCGCGCAAAAAAACCATGTGAATGATGGAAAATTTATTATTAGATCTTTGAGTTCAGCATGGAAAGTTACACTAGAGACACCATCAGGTTTTACTGGGGAAAAATGTTGTTGACAAATTTAATCGTGTATTGAGAGAAGAGGTAAAATATTTCTTGGAATATAAAACTTAAAAATGAGTTGCTTCATATTATGCCACATTAGGTTCGAAATTCATGATGATCATCCCCCACCGCCCATTTAGGTCTAATTATTCAATGGCGGAAGTTGAAAAGAATTATTTTCCCTCTTATAGTGAATTTTAATAGTGGCTTTTTTATTAAAACTATTCTTTTAATAATAATTTATTTATTTAGTTTTTATTAATGCATTTTAAATGTACAAATTCATCATTATTTTGTAAATTATAAAAGGATTATTATTTTAATTTATTTTAAATTATTATATACTAGACGGGTGACCCGGGCTTCGCCCCGGGATTGACCCGTGTGCATATCTACCCCCGAGTGATATATATTTAGATAAGATTATTTTAAATAATTGTTTGTTACTAGCATTATCTATTTGTTTGCATCAGCATCATTTAATCTAATCTTTGATAGAGGGCGCTGTTCGTGAGCTAAGTAGAATAATTTGAATATATAGTTTTAATAATTGATTTATATATTTTTTAAAATATCCTATCGTCTTCCCCGTATTTTTTGCCTATGTATGGAAATTTTGGTTTGAATTAGTGAACTACTGCGAATTTGTATACCGGACATACAAACAAACAAACATACAAACATTCATTTTTATATATATAGAAGATGTCTGGCAATATCTTTACACAAGTATATTTTTAGCTCTAGTTCATACTATTGATTTATTTTTAAGAAATGTCAGCCTCTCATTACGCTACAAATGGCTGCGTCTATTTTATCCTTTTGATATTTTTTTTTTCAATACGCTATTCCAGACTTTCACAGTCTCTAGAAGTCAGATATTTTTCACACTTGCGTTGCTAATTTGATTGAGAGAATGTACAATTTTTTTACTTCTATAGTGGTATATAGAGTAGTAAATTAGAAATTGATATTAAAATTTGAAAAGAAATATAGAAATTATTCCAGTCTCGAATTCCCGGACCATATTTTTATGCAAATCTAGTCACTTATTACGTCAAAGAAACAGCAGCTTCTATATTTGTGCGTTTTGAAAGGAAATTCTCAAATATATTCCCCACCATCACAGCCACCTAGAAGTCAAAAATTTGGTATACCTGTATTGTTGTAATGTTAAATATCAGGATTATATGTGTTCGGGGAGTACATATTAAAATTTGATCACAAAATTTGAGCTTTATATTTCTAATAGGTTATAGTCATGTAAAGACGTGCGCGCGCATCTATAAGTACTTCCTCGGCGTGGAACTGAGAAGTGTTCAAGAAGACCTTGTCTGGAAGAGAACTCTCTCAAGGTGGGGAAGCCTCCCTTGCTGAAGAAATTTGTACATATATACAACTGTATATATTTCCCTACATTTAACTACCCTTGATCTACTCCTTTATTATACAGATTTTTTGATGTATATTATTCTTTATTTGATTTCTTAATATTTTTCTGTAGCATTTGATTGGAATAATCATGTCTATAATCATGTATGTTCTCTTCAAAAGTTTACAATTCCCAAAAATGAAACCGTGTTATCTCGTTAACAATAAAATAAAGCTCCAAAAATCGACGCTTTTGAAACGAATGCAAAAATATTCAGTAACATTTTTAACGTGTTTGCTGCCATACTTTTTTTTATAATATCTGAATTGACCTATAAATAGGCTCTAGAAATATAAAAAAATCTCAAATTAATTTAAGGAATTGTTTGCTTCTGTTTCCTTAGGAGCAACAAAGAGTAGTCCAAAATTGTCTAGCCGACTTCCGTGTTGAAGCAATCATGGCTGCGCTGACCGGGCATTGTTCTGCTTATGCTGCTAATTCTACACGATTGAAATACGACTCGAGAAAGCCAAAAGAACCTCCACTGAGAAGTATGTTGCGTTGGTGAGGGACTTCTTCGCCGAGATGTTCTTGCAGCCAGACCAGTTGCTGACCATCCTGGAACTGGCCGTGATGGACTGTCTCACCTTCCTCAACTACCTGCTGTTCCGATCCCAGCCTACTGAAGTACTGGAGGCCCTACTCCACCGATGCCAGGTTGAGTTTGGAATTCCTAGGGAAGAGAATCCATCTGATTTCTTTTTTATTGGAAAGCTGAGAAGACGATGATAT
>CP092865.1:129983408-130005568 GCA_030710605.1 Cordylochernes scorpioides | reverse complement strand
AGAGAGTTCTCCTCCAAGGTCACACAAGGTCTTCTTGAACACTCCTCAGTTCCACGCCTATGTAGTACTTATAGATGCATGTCTTCACATGATTATAACCTATTAGAGATATAAAGCTCAAATTTTGTGATCACATTTTAATATCTACGTCCTGAACACGTATAAGCCTGATATTTAACATTACAACAATACCGTTATACCAAATTTTAGACTTCTAGGTGGCCATGATGGTGGGGAATATATTTGAGAATTTCCTTTCAAAACGTACAAATATAGAAGCTTCTGTTTCTTTGACGTAATAAATGACTAGATTTGCATAAAAATATGGTTCGGGGGTTCGGGACTGGAATAATTTCTATATTTCTTTTAAAATTTTAATATCAATTTCTAATTTACTACTATATACTACTACAAAAGTAAAAAAGTACATTCTCTCTCTCTTCTCAATCAAGCTAACAACGCAAGTGTAAAAAATATCTGACTTCTAGAAGACTGTGAAAGTCTGGAATAGCGCATAGAAGAAAATTAATATATTTATCAAAAGGATAAAATAGACGCAGCCATTTGTAGCGTAATGAGAGGCTGCCATTTCTTAAAAAAAATAATTAATATGAACTAGAGCTATAAATATACTCGTGTGTTTTATTTGTTAGTGTCTTGTACAAAACAACGAATCACTAACCTATCATGAAGACGTAACTTTATTGACTGGCCTCTGTTGTGTTATGTTATTTTACATATCCTACATGAACCAAAACATTAACTTGTGATGATGATATATTCAATCACTGAATAACCTAACATCTTCCCTTTTTTTACTAGTCTTTAAATCTACTTGGTTTTTTCACCAGTCGACCTGATCTGGTTCTAGTCTCTGATGCAGCATTCTCAGGTTCACTTACCGTGGGGCTGTCACTCTTTGATTGGATTCTGCATTCGGTAGTTTCAATTCGGGTTCTTTTCACAATGTTGTCTCCTCCTGCTGATGAAGTAGATGGTAAGCAATTTGATACAGTTTGTTCTTGATCAATGCTTTCTTTTCTTCCTTCTTCTTGATTGTTTGTAGATTTTTGATTTGCTGAAGCCTGTTGTGGTTTAATCCAGGTTCTATTTCTTCTGTAGGTTCTACCATGAATATTCACATCATAGGATCTTGTGTTGTGTTCATTTGTGATGTTAGCTTTGGACCATGATGGGGTGGTATTGGGTGTTCTGACATACACTTCTTGTCCTATGTCTAAGTCTGGTAAATTTTTAGATTTTCTATCATAGTAGTATTTTGCCTGTTGTCTTTTGATGGATATTTTATCTGGAATATTTTCTGGAATTGATGGTTTAAGTAAATTTGGGTGAATTGGCAGTATAGCTCTAGTTCTTCTAGACATGATTCTTTGTACTGGGCTTGAATCTATGTCTATAGTGAGTGTATTTCTCCAATTTAACAAATTTTGCCAAAAATCACTATTTTCTTGTTTAGATTTCTTCAGTAAGTTTTTGGCTATTTTAACTGCCGCTTCAGCTTTTCCATTTCCCTGACTGTGAAGTGGTGATGATGTAGAATGTTGAAATTGCCATTCTTTGCTGAATTTTTGGAATTCAGTCGATGTAAATTGCCTTCCATTGTCTGAGACTATAATTTGAGGAATTCCATATCTGCTGAATTGTCTTTTGCAGCATTCAATTATGTATTCAGATGTTGTATTTTCTAGGCATTCAACTTCAAAAAAATCTGAGTAATGATCCACTATTATTAAGTAATTCTGTTTGAAGATTTCGAATATATCAAGAGATATTCTTTCCCAGGGATAATTTGGAATTTTGTGAGATTTCATTGGTTCTCTCACTTGATTCTGTGAATTTGATAGACAAATAGAACAATTTTCAATTTCTTGCCCTATTTGTGCATTCATTCCTGGCCAAAAGATATTGTCTCTTGCTCTTCGCATACTTGAATTAATTCCAATATGTCCTTGATGGGTTTTTATTATCATCTCTTTTCTTAATTTATTTGGAATTACAATTCTATCATTCTTTAGTATGATTCCATCTTGAACTGTTAATTCTTCTCTAAAATTCCAATATTCTCTGGTTAGCATTGAAGTTTGATTTTTATTTGGTGGCCATCCATTTAGAATAAGTTTCTTCACTTCACACAGAATAGGATCAGATGATGTTTCTTCTCTAATTCTCAGGACAGTGTCACTGCATACACTTAATGTTTCCATAACATTGACTGTGGCAATTTCTTTGTAAATGATGTCAATGGGATACACATCATATTTCAGATTTTCATTCCTTACATCTTTGATGCAAGCTCTTGAAAAGATGTCCGCCAAGTGCATTTGAGATCCTTGGACATGTTCTAGTTCTAAGTTATATCTTTGCAGTCTTAAAAGCATTCTTTGGAGTCTTTGTGGCGCTTTAAGGATAGATTTCTTAAATATTGACAAAAGAGGCTTGTGATCAGTTTGCACAATCACTTGACATTTGCCCAAAATGTACTGATGAAATCTTTCGCATGCAAAAACAATTGCAAGACATTCTTTTTCTATCTGAGCATAGTTTTGCTCAGTCTTGCTTAGACTTCTAGATGCAAAAATTATTGGCTGGCTTTCTTGTAGTAGGGTAGCTCCAAGTCCATGTTTACTTGCATCGCATTGTATAGCTATAGATTTGTCCGCATCAAAATATCTTAAAACTGGTGCTTTTGAGGCTAGATCTTTGATTTGTTCAAATGCAGCTTGATGATTCTTGCTCCATGACCATGTTGAATTTTTCATTGTCAATTTTCTCAAAGGTTCACTAATCATTGAAATATTTGGCATGAATTTACATAGGTATGTTGCAAACCCAAGGAAACTTTTGAGTTCTGTTATACTTTCTGGATGAGGCATTTCTTTTAAGGCTTTAACTTTTTCTGGATCTGGCTTTAATCCGTGTGGAGTTATTATATGTCCTAGATATTTTACTTCTTTTAGTCTGAGCTTGACTTTATTGATGTTGAATTTCAAATTAGCTTGTCTGGCTGTCTTGAAAAGATTTTCAAGATTTCTATCATGATCCTTCAGTGCTTCTTCATATGAGTCACCTTTTCCCAAAATCAGAATGTCATCAGCTATTATTTCAATTCCTTCAAGACCTTGGAATATTTCATAGAGTCTTCTTTGGTATTCTTCAGAAGCAGTCTTTAATCCAAATGGCATTCGAAGAAATTTGTATCTTCCAAAGGGAGTCCAGAATGTTGTAAGGTTCGATGATTCATCAGAGAGCTTCACATTCCAAAAACCATCTTTAGTGTCCACTACTGTGAATATTTTGGCATTTTGAAGATTTGGTATTATTTCCTCAATTGTCGGTATTGGGTATTCAGCTCTTTTCAAGGCGACATTTAATTCTTGAGGATCAATGCATATTCTTAACTTCTTAGTTGACTTTACTAGTACTAGATTGCTAATCCAGTCTGTTGGATAATCAACTTTGGCAATGATATTTTTCTTTTCCATGTCAATCAATTTTTCTTTTAATTCTTTTCTTAAGGTAATAGGTACTCTTCTAGGTGCTTGCTTGATGGGTTTGATTGTAGGATCTGTTTCTAGTTTGTATTTCCCTTGTAAGCATCCAATGCCTTCAAATATGTCTTTATATTTATCTAGAAGGTTATTTTGTTTTGTCCATGTGGATTCAATTTTGCATAAGTCAGCTTTAATTTCTATTAAATTCAATTTCTGGCAAGTTTCAGCACTTAGAATAGGTTTTTCCCAATGATCTATCACTTGGAACACTATAGGATGTTGTTTGCTTTGGTGGGAACAGTTGATTTTGATTTGTCCTCTTGGCTTTAATATTTCTCCTCCATAGCATCTTAGTTTGATGTAGCTTGGCTTAAGAGAAGGATTGCCATCTTGCATGATTTTGCATAAATCTGCAAAATTTAAAACATTGACGGTTGCTCCTGTATCTATTTGGCAAATTATGCTTTCCTTGTATCCATTCAATTCTAATTCTAATTTAGTCATCAATTTTCTAGCAGAAATTTCTGAGACATATTCTAAAGAATAACAATCTTCTTGTTCATCATTGGAGTTTTGAGATTCAAGGCTTTGAACTGTTCTCATTCTGGATTTGCAAACTTTTGCCCAATGATTCTTTTTGTTACACTTTCTGCAGGTTTGATTCCATGCAGGGCATTTTTGTTTGTTGTGCTCATGGAATGTTGCACAATATCTACAAGGAATGTTCTTTTTCATTTTATTTGGTTCATGACTTGATTTTTTATTTTGATTGACTGTTTTCTTTCTTATATTCAATTTGTTCACCTCCTCTTGAGTGTTTTTAGTTAAGTTTTCAATTTGTTTGTTAGCGCTTTCATTAGCCTTACACACATCAATGGCTTTTTGCAATGTTAGTTGAGGATCACTGATCAGTTGTCTTTTGGTTTGCTTGTCAATTATTCCCAAAACTAACCTATCCCTGATCATTTCTTCAGTCATTGCACCATAATTGCATGTGGAAGACAATTTTCTTAATCTACAAATATATTGTTCAATACTTTCATTTGTTTCTTGATTTGTTTGGTTGAAAATTGATCTTTCATAAATTATGTTAATTTTTGGTGTAAAATGCTGAGTCAATGCATTTATTATCTCATCTGAGTTATTTCTCTGTTCATCTGAAAGATCGAGATGTTCAAATATATTATAAGCTTCTTTGCCTATAATAGACAATAAGGTTGCAACTTTTAATTTGTCTTCTTTATTGTCCAACCCTGTTGCTATTGAAAAGTTACGCCAATGCGATTTGAAATATCTCCAGTTTTCTTCTATATTTCCTCTGAAATTAACTGGTTCAGGTGGCGGTATTTGTAAATACATATATTTTGTCTATTTAATATACGATAAGGCTTATTTATTGTTTTATTAGTCTTATAACGTAAAATTGAACTTACCGCGATATTTTTTTTCGTTTGTTTTCAAATCACTTTTCTGACACCATGTTTGATTTGTTAGTGTCTTGTACAAAACAACAAAAACTAACCTATCATGAAGACGTAACTTTATTAAGTTTTTCTTTTAAGTAATATATGGTCTTACATATCTTACATGAACCAAAACATTAACTTGTGATGATGATATATTCAATCACTGAATAACCTAACATCGTGTAAAGATATTGCCAGACATATATAATAATTTAAAATAAATTAAAATAAGAATTCTTTCATTATTTACAAAATAATGATGAATTTGTGCATTTAAAATTCATTAATAAAAATTTAATAAATAAATAATTATTGAAAGAATAGTTTTTATAAAAAAGATTCTATTAAAATTCACTATAAGAGAGAAAATAAATGTGTCAGCTTCCTCCATTGAACAATTAGACCTAAAAGGACAGTGAGGAGCGATCATCATGAATTTCGAACCTAATGTGACATAATATGAAGCAACTGATTTTCAAGTTTTATATTTCACGAAATATTTTACCTCTTCTCTCAATATACGATTACATTTGTTAACAACATTTCCCCCAGTAAATCCTGATGATGTTTCTAATGTAACTTTTCATGATAAACTCAAATATACAGTATAATCAGAAATTTTCTATCATTCAAGTTTGTTTTTTTTTGCGTGAAAACATTATTTTTGTATTAGGATAAACACAGTATAATAAATGAAAACAATGTAACGTAGGCTTATTTTTGCATAAACCTTATTACATTACACTGGTTAACAAAAAAAAAAAAACATTTTTCTTTGTCAATAGGCAAATCCAGAGGCATTGGGATTTATTGCCTTGACAAGGTTCTTCGTTTTATGTATTTTAAAATTAAAACTCAATAGACGCGAGAATTATATTCAAGACGAGGTGTTATACCACCCAACCATTTAGACGCCATCTAGAGGAGACCCCCAAATCCGTTTATTAAACCTTACTAGGTCATTTTTACGAACCCTCGATAGCTCAGTTGGCAGAGCGGAGGACTGTAGATGTATCAACGGTGATCCTTAGGTCGCTGGTTCAAATCCGGCTCGAGGGATTTTTTTTAGTATATTGATATATTTTATAGATATATATTTTTTTATTATCCCAAGTACACGTGGGTTACAGGCCATGATAATCACATGTCTACACATGTGAAAAGCAGTTCGACTTTTGCACTTACAGATTTGCCAGAGCCGCGTTTGGTTACTTGCACTCGCTGGTGGTGTTGGACATAGATAAATTAAATCTTCTAAATACTAGACATGATACATATCTTATTTTGTGCAATTTGAACTTATTGTATAGATTTTGTTAACCTAGGGCATATTTTTCATTTTGTAGAACGACATTTGAAAATTATCCCGCATGTGTTTCTTTTGAACGAAAAAACGAAATTTATTTTAATGAAAAATAACGATTATTTCTAACCTTAGGGATGAAGTATGAAAGGATGAATTGTGAAGAGTAAGGATAAACGGAAAAATAAAGTGTCCAGGGATGGGAATCGAACCCACAGTGCCGCATTATATTGTATTATAAATTTTCGATTTTATATGTAACGATTCATTTTTTAGTTAAAGAGCGCGATCCATTGAATAAAAATTATATTAAAAAGGCATACCTGTGGATATGTGTATGAAATAAACTTAAAAAAAAAAAACTTGTACAGAAATGAAATTGTACTGGGATCAAGTTGATAAATTAAAAGAACGACATCTGCTGATCGTGGAACTAAAAGGCACAAGCCATCAGCAAATTTGAGTTGTACGAGATCAGGAAATTCTTTTATCTCTTTATTAAACTTTTAAGTTTTTATTATAAAATATTTCATTTAACTTGCTTCCAAGTCTATCTTTCCACACAAATCTTGTAATCAATTTTTAATATTGCCACGTGGAATTATGAGAGATAAACTTCGGGATGACACAGCAATTTATTTCAGGCAAGAACAAAATATGAATGATAAACAAAAGATAAACAATGAGAGAAGTTTACAGAGAAGCATAATATAAACATGAAAATTATAGTTCTTCAAATTAAAGATACTTCGGCCAGTGAATCTTTTTTATTGACTCTACGTTTCGACAAAAATATTTTGTTCTCGTCAGGAGCAAACAAAAATTAAAACAGTTGGCAAAGCGTTAAAAATTATTCTAAGGCTGCAAGGGCGTTCTCACGCGATATTTCAAATTTTATACAACATCTAATGCACGAGTCTATTGACAATTTTTAACGCTTTGCCATAATTATGAAAAAGGCATCTCCTTATCGTGCAAGTGAAAGTTGCTGATGGCTTTAAGTCGCACGATAAGGAGATGCCTTTTTCATAATTTAGGAACCTTATCCCAGTACAATATCACATTTATACTATTTTTTCGCTTTGCCATATGTTTTAATTTTTATTCGCTCCTGACGAGGACAAAAGATTTTTGTCGAAACGTCGAGACAATAAAAAAGATTTACTGGCCGAAGTATCTTTAATTTGAAGACCTATGAATGCCGGCCAGGCAACCTCTATCTTCACGATAAAAATGATACTCTATTAATAAAATAATAAATACTTCGCTACAATAAACTTCAAGAGCATTTAGAAGCCTAAAAATTGTACATTTGGCATAATTAAACGAGTGTACACTCGCCCAATACAGCTTACAATTCAAGTTTACAATATTTTACAATATTTGTCGTTCGAAGATAGACTAGGTTTAATATTTCCTTTCACAAATTTTGTGTGAACATTTTAATATACTTTCATATCACATAGATACTCGTATATCTTAAATTTTATACATTCGCTTAATTAAGACAAATTTACAAAATTTCTCAGGTTTCTACCTTTTCTGGAAATATATTTTATATTGTCAAGGTAGAGAAGACAAGTATTCCAAAAGATTAACTAAAAATAATTTATTAATTAAACTTATATACTGCAAAATGTATCAATTGATGTTACCAGTGGTAATTTACAAGCATGGTAAGGGGTGATGACTATGCAAATATTTATGATGATAAACAACAGAATATTCAAAAATAATTATTCTGTGGCAATATTGAATACAATATTTGTGTGAAGAGATAGACATGAAAGCAAGTTAAATAAAAGCTTTTAATAAAAACTTAAAAGTTAAAAGAAAATAATTTATCTCGTGCAACTAAAAGTTGCTGATGGCTTGTGCGTTTTAGTTGAACGATCAAAATATTGTCTTCCTCTTAATTTATCAACTTGATCCCAGAACTATATTTAACTTCTGTTCTATTTTTTTAAAGTTTAAATTTATATTTCACATACCCATACACACAGGTAGGTCTCTTTTCCATATAATAATTTTTAAAAAATAGTACGATGTGACATTGTACTGGGATAAGGTTCATAAATTAAGAAAAAGGCATCTCCTTATCGCGCAACTGAAAGTTGCTGATGGCTTGCGCCATACATCAGAATAAATATCAACTATTCGTTGGTTTTTAATTATTCTAGAATTGGCCAAATACCCATTCTTTATTAATCAAGAAAAGCTAAACACATACACGTTTCGGGCTGTTGGCCCTCGTCAGCGTAGTACAAGCTGTACCTCAACGACCAAAAAACTGGTCCTTCAGGCATCCTGAAAAATCATAAAACGGGTAGTTTCCCATGAAATTCTATTCAATAGATCGTCCTTTAATTGAAAACATGAATTACTATGTATAAAATGGAAAATGAAGTTATATATATATATAATATATTAAAAAATTGTATTTATTATTAAAAGTTTTAACGTGATAATCCTGTTGAAGGACTGACAAGTCCGAAAGCTTGAACAATAAAATGTTGCAAAAGAAACTTAATCCTGGAAGCTTCATTTATTTTATAAAATTAAGTTAACAAAATCCATACAAAAAGTCAAAATTTTGAACAAAATAAGATATTTTGAGTCAAAAGGCGATCCATTAATTAAGATTATATAAAAGGGCGTACCTGGATCTGTAAAGAAAAAAATAATTTTTTTTCTTAAAATATTTCGAGAGATTGCCCCCTCTTTATCACTGAGCAATAAATTGATAAAGAGGGAGCAATCTCTCGAAATATTTTAAGAAAAAAATTGTTTTTTTTTTTCTTTACAGAGGTACGCCCTTTTATATAACCAAAATAAGATATGTAGTTAAACCTGTCTATAGCGCCCCCTCTAAATAGCGTCCGATTTAAATACGTAGTACGATGCGATTTACATTAAAAATGACCTGTCTATAGCACCCCCTCTCTATAACACCCTATTTTGGTGAGTCCCAAGAGGGGGCGCTATAGACAGGTTTAACTGTATCACATTTCTAGTCTTTTTAAGATATCTTATATATATAAAAATCAATGTTTGTATGTTTGTTTGTTTGTATATGTCCGGTATACAAATTCGCAGTAGTTCACTAATTCGAACCAAAATTTCCAAACATAGGTAAAAAAATACGGGGAAGACGATAGGCTATTTTAAAAAATATATAAATCAATTATTATAACTATATATTCAAATTATTCTACTTAGCTCACGAACACACAGCGCCCTCTATTAAAGATTAGATTAAATTATACTGATGCAATCAAATAGATAATGCTAATAACAAACAATTATTAAAAAAAAAACTTATCTAAATATATATCATCGGGTAGATATGCACACTGGTCAATCCCGGGTCACCCGTCTAGTAATGCATTAAAAAAAAAAATTCCCTCGAGCCGGATTTGAACCAGCGACCTAAGGATCACCGTTGATACATCTACAGTCCTCCGCTCTGCCAACTGAGCTATCGAGGGTTAGTATAAATGACCTAGTAAGGTTTAATAACACTGATTTATAAGGACTCCGCTAGATGGCGCCTGAATGGTTGGTTGGTAACACCTTGTCATATATAAAAAAAAAAAAAACTCCCGTTTCTCAAAATAGGTTTATTCTTAAAATTATTTATTTTCTAGCCGAATGACTCGGGCAACGCCCGGGTTTTACCCGATTAAATGTTTTTATTCAAATAATATTCGTAACAATTATGAATTGGCGTCGTGGATGTCACTCTTGTGAAACGTCCCGCTCCAAACTTTGTGTTTTTTTTTAATAAAAAATAATAAAAATGTAAATTCCACAACGATATTTGAAAATTCTATCAATTTGATTTTCAAATACTATTCGTTACAATTATAAATTGGCGCCGTGGATGTCACTCTTGTGAAACGTCCCGCTCCAAACTTTCTTTCTGAGAAGCGATATTTTTATAGAGAGATGATCTGGCTTTGTGTCTTCTGCTCGAATGAATGTTTTTCTGTTCAAATTTTGTTCCTGCATATTAAAAATGAACTGGTTTTACCCGTGGTCTCTACTTTTTGAAATTTTTTTCCCCGATATAATTTTGTATCTGATAATCAAACCTGATACAGCAATATTGTCATCATCATTTTTTTTTTACTAAAAAACAACTATTTTTGCCCAGAACTTGTCAATTTAAATTTTTCTTGGCTAAAAATCTGATAAATATCTCTTTCAGATTTTTCTCTATGTCCTGTTTAAAACACGTTTTACATGTCTATTAGGTCAGCTGATATTACCTCCCATCTTCACCGCTAGAGGCGCTGCTTGCGAGCGAAAGGGCAAATTTGCAACGAAATTTGCAAATAACTCGAATAATGTTTGGGATAGAGACCTGAAATTTTCGCTAAAAGTTTTTCCAGATTTTACTATATAACTGTTGAAATTTCAGTCAGATTATTTATGTATTGTTGACGTGTATAGCCGACATAGGAACAAACACACATACATACATACATACACTGACTTTTATATATATAGGGATATTGACACGTGGAACATTAGAAAAGACAAACTTCGTGATGACACAGCAATTTATTTAAGGCAAGAACAAACCATGAATGATAAACAAAAGATAAGCAATAAGGGAAGCTTACAGAGTAACAAAATATAAACATGAAAAATGATACTCTGTTAATAAAATAATAAACACTTTGTTACAATATTATTCTGTTAGTTTTCGTCTGCGGTGCTAATCAAACAAGATTATATATGACATTGAAACACAAGATAGTCTGCTACATTGAATCAGCAAAAGATAATTTGCTACGTCAGACCAATAATGACGTCAGTGACACCAGCTTATCAACTTCTGCGTATTCCACATGTTGCGTTCTACATACAAGATTGAGTACAAGACAAGTGTTACAATTGAGGGGTTGTCGGAATCTTATCGGCAAAAAAGGAAAACGGGACGGTGGCTGACCACTCTTGTTATTATTATTTTTACCTTGGGATAGGTTGTTCTCCCTATAAATACCTCATGTAGATAATTTTATTAGAGAACTAAAAGGTAAATACCCTTTATAATAAATTAATTATTCTAAAATTTGCCCTTGAATTATTTATCTCCCCGCGACAATATTATTTATTTGGTTAACTCCCGGATCGTAATTAAGTCGCCATCTACCCGGGTTGTCCTTCAGATGCCTATTACATCGACCAAATGGTTAAAAATGAAAATGTGCCCACATTTAACTACATTTTTAGACTTTACATTCAAAATTTAATCATCCCTTTTACGCGACCAAAAGTTGATTTTAGCAAAATTTCATGTTTTTATTCACCTAGTTCTGGATGAAACTCTTTCTTATTTCCATAAGTGAATAATGCAGTCAAGCTTTCTACGAGCGATCGCCTCGAAGTATGGATGATTTTGGTATTTTCTGAAGTTGATTAACATTGTAATTGTTCATTATTATATATCCCAAGTTAATTATAGCTATGCTGATCATGATAGTTGTTACTTTTCACAATTCATCCTTTCATACTTCATCCCTGAGGCTAGAAATAATCGTTATTTCTCCTTAAAATAAATTTCGATTTTTCGTTCAAAAGAAACATTTGCGGGATAATTGTCAAATGTCGTTCTACAATCATAAGCCGTATTATATGTTGTATTATAATCATGTTAGTTAACGACGGCTTTTACTTTAAGTGCATGACGTGTCTATAGATTTAGAAAGCAGTTAGAAATTTGAACTTATAAGGTGACAATGCCCTGTTTGGTTATTTGCAGTCACTGATTGGGTTGGACTTTTGCAAGATTCAGGGGCCATTGAAGAAATTTATTCTATATTCAGTTACGAGCGTCATGCGTTCTTAATCTCTGTCACCGTTTGCTTTTTTTTTTTGGAATGGCACTCTCCTATTGGCGCCGCCACTGCGCGAGACACTTTGTTTTTGACTTTGCCCCCCCCCCCCACTCGCTTTTTGGTTTTTGTAACTATTGTGTTGGAGCGGGTCGCTCCTTAAATAAATGCATATATTAGTTAATAACTAAATGGAATCCTCTCTTTCTTTTTCCCAGTAAGAGACGCCTACGGAAGCCAACAGTACATAGACAGATAAAGCACATAGGCTATAGTTATTAACTAATATATGCATTTATTTAAGGCGCCAATTTATAATTGTAACAAATAGTATTTGAATAAAAACATTCAATCGGGTAAAACACGGGCGTTAATGATCCAACAGGTCCACGTGTCTAAATTAAAACACGGGCGTTGCACGGGTCATTCGGCTAGTTTCTATATAAAAACGTGACCAATGCTGATTCTGAGTCATGGTTGTCGAAACTTGTTAGGATTTTTATAAGTTGTTTTTTCATGGTTTAATTTATTTATATTTTGACCAGATGACCGGACGACTTTACATGTATATATTTGGTTTTTAATGATGTAAATTAGTTAGTTATGAAGAGAAATTAAAAGCATTAATTTCTTGGAGGTGTTGGTGTTTACTCTGCTCGATTGTAGACTGGGAAAGAATTGGTTCCTAACAGGTTATGGGCCCAGCAGCACGCTTCCACTGCGCCGTAGAAAGAATTTAGAGCTAAATAAAAAAAAGTAAAGTCTAAAGAAGTGTAGCTGAGGCTAAAGTCTAAAGAAGTGTAGCTGAAGCTAAAGTCTAAAGAAGTCAAAAGGCTAAAGTTCAAGAAGCTGAAGGTTGAATAAGAAGAAGTTGAAAGAATAAAGTTCAAGAAGTTGAAGTTTGAATAAGAAGAAGTAGAAAGTTTAAAGAAGAAGAAAATATTTAAGTTATAATTTTTTTTGTGAATTTGCATAACTAGAAATATCAATGGCTGACGAGTTGAGAATACCTAAACTAGATGGTAATAATTATTATTCCTGGGCTATAAGAACTAAATCAATCTTGATTCAGAAGGATATATGGGATGCGTTTGAGCCTGGCATTCCTAGGGAAACTACAGAAAAACAGAAGCGGAAAGATAGTTTGGCATTATCTGTCATATTATTGGCAGTTGAAGATTCATTCTTAGATGACATCGGTGATTGTAAACGAGCGATTGATGCATGGCAGATACTGGAGGACATCCACACAAAGTATGGCTTACTGCATATATTACAGCTACTGAGAGAATTTTTTAACATTATCAAAAGAAATGACGAGGATATGAAAGAATATTTTGCGAGGATAATGGATTGTCATAGAAAATTAGCAAAGTGCCATCATGGATTCGGTGATGTAGAATTAACGTTGATTATGCTATTGGGATTACCAAAGAGCTACGAGCCGCTAATTCTCAGTTTAGAACAGCAGGAAGAGAAGCTATCAACTAGTGTGGTTATATCCAAGTTATTTTTAGAAGAAAAACGACAGAACCAGCGTAAAATTCCTCAAGAAGATCCTAATAGCGCTTTTGCGGTAAGAAGAAAGGAGGATACATGCAAATCACCATGTCAAGAGCGAAATAAATTTGAATATGATCAACCACAAGGAATTATCATAATACGTGGAAAGAAGGGAAAAAAGAAAATTATAATTATTTCAGGCGGATAAGATGTTTCAATTGTGGCAAATTAGGACACATAGCTAGGAATTGCAGATTTGCCAACTCATCAAGGAGAATTAGCGAAGGTATTCTGAAACAAAGTACGTTAGACCTTACTCATAAAGTCCTATTTGCCTCCCATGGAGGTGAGACCTTGTTCTTGGAAAACGTATTATACGTTCCTGAATTAGACGGAAATATTTTGTCTGTTGGAAGGATTGAGGAAAGAGGAAACAAGGTTTTATTCCAGAATGGCAAGGCCTCTGTTTTTGGAAGTGATGGCGGGTTAATTTTGAAATCTAATAGAAGAGGAAGAATCTATACAGTGGAAGAACTGAAGATAGCAAAAGTGAAGTCACCAAATTCAGATATCTGGTACAGAAGGCTGGGACACATTTACAAAAGGGATCTCCAAAATGTGAGTGACACAGCTGAGTGCGAAGTATGCCTTGAAGGTAAAATGCGAAGACTCCCATTTCCTTCCAAACCTGTCGAAAGTAAGAGGACTTCATCACCCTTGGAGCTCATCCATTCGGATGTAGTGGGTCCCATTGGCCCAATGTCGAAGGGAGGGAACAATTATTTCGTGACATTCATAGACGACTTCACTCTCATTACACTACAGTATATTTCATGAGGTCAAAATCGGAGGTACTTGACAAATTTAAGGAATATAAGAATAGTGTTGAGAATTACCACAGCAGAAAAATCAAAGTACTAAGAAGTGATAATGGTACGGAATGTGTTAACCACGAATTTAATAAATTCCTTAATGAAGGTGGCATCAAGCGACAGCTTACAGTTCCAAGAACACCTCAGCAAAATGGAACTGCGGAAAGAATTAATCAGACATTGCTAAACACAGCCAGATGCATTTTACTTGAATCAGGGATTCCCAAGTCGTTCTGGGCAGATGCCGTAAATACAGCTTGTTACTTAAGAAACAAATGTTCTAGCAAGGCAATAGGTAACAAAATACCCGAAGAAATGTGGACCGAACGGCCAGTGAAGATTGAGCATATCCGAGTGTTCGGTTGTCAGACCTGGGCATACAACGACCAGCGTCGATCCAAATTTGACTCAAGAAGCAGAGAATGTGTTCTAATTGGTTATCCGGAAGGAGTCAAAGGATACAAGGTTTGGGACTTCAGAAACAATAAGGTCTTCGTAACCAGAAATGTCAGATTTAGAGAAGATGTTTTCCCAACTAGGAAAGTCGATAAACAAATTTCACATGAAACTGATTTTTTCCAGGTTTTAAATAACAATTTTGAAGAAGACTATGAATCTGTAAATGAGGAAGAGACGAAATTTGTAGAAAGAAACCAGAAAGACGAAAAACTAAAGAAGGAAGATGAAGGGGAATACCAAAATGAAGCTGCAATCCCAAGAGGATATTCAGGGACTGATGAGGCAATATCGGTAGAGAAAAATCTGAATAACTTGGAACGAAAAGAGGATGAAGAGCAGGCCTGTGAAGACGAAGAACTGAGGAGAAAAGACGAAGAGGAAGGCCAGAATGAAACTATAATCCCAAGAAGATCTTCAAGAATTGCGGCTTGGCGGAAGGAGTATTGCAGATTTTCTAACTAGGGGAATTGGAGGAATTGAACTCACCAGGATCTTGACCACTCTAGGCCTCCGATGAGGGTATGAAAACAACTTTAAAATGGGGGGCATTGTTAGGATTTTTATAAGTTGTTTTTTCATGGATTAATTTATTTATATTTTGACCAGATGACCGGACGACTTTACATGTATATATTTGGTTTTTAATGATGTAAATTAGTTAGTTATGAAGGGAAATTAAAAGCATTAATTTCTTGGAGGTGTTGGTGTTTACTCTGCTCGATTGTAGACTGGGAAAGAATTGGTTCCTAACAAAACTCAACAGTGTGTGCCATTCCTCCTAGATCTTCACGAGTTTGGGTTTGTCCAGTTTTGTTTGTTACAGAGGTGGTCTCTCATTGGAGGTATTTGCGCATTAGATGGGTCGTTTAGTGGAAGTAGTCCATCATATGAGTCGTTTATGGAAGGATTTACTGAACTATATGTTGATAGAAAAATTCCTAGTTCTCAGGATTGTTGTTGATATGTTTATAAATATAGAACTTGTCAACCTTGTGTGGTGAATTTAACTACCTATGTTAACACGTTTGACCTTGAGAAAGGTGACAGTGGAGGTCACCCAAGGTGACAAACTCGACACACAAGGTTGACAATTGCTATGTCGTTGTTATGAAGATAGAACTTGTCAACCTTGTGTGGTGAATTTATTTACCTATGTTAAGACGTTTGACCTTGAGAAAGGTGACAGTGGAGGTCACCCAAGGTGACATATTTGACACACAATATTGACAATAGCTATCTACTATATTGTTGTTATGTTGATGAAGATAGAACTTGTCAACCTTGTATGGGGAATTTAGCTACTTATGTTGCCACGTTTGACTTTGAGAAAGGTGACAGTGGAGGTCACTCAAGGTGACACACAAGATTGTCAATTGCTATGTTGCTGTTATGTTGATGAAGATGGAACTTGTCAACCTTGTGTGGTGAATTTATTTACCTATGTTAACACGTTTGACCTTGAGAAAGGTGACAGTGGAGGTTATCCAAGGTAAAAAACCTAACACACAAGTTTGACAATTGCCATGTTGTTGATATGTTAAAAGTGAGTGGTTTCCACGAAGCCTTCTTCTTTAACTACCTGTATCATCTAATTGAGTGATCTGAAGTAGAGATTTAGCGCTATAACTTCTTCTATATCATTTGTGACATCTGGGGGATTGTTCACTGTTATGGATGGAATCTTTTTACACTATTTTCTTCAATCCTATAGGACAAATTTCCTGAATTACTGAACTGAAGATGAAAGCATTTGAGAAGATTTGGCTTATCAGAGATGAATCTTTCGAATGAAATTGCTAATTTAATCCACCAAATTGCTACAACCATTCTATTGTTTATATTAAATTAGAGAATAGTTTCTTGACATGAAAATACGAATGAGAATAGCGTTTATAAAATAGACAAGTTTTGAAACTAAAATTTCAGAAAAATATTGAATAAATTCTGTGACCAACACCATAATCCAAGTTCCAATCTAGTGGCAAGGATGAGGACACGAGGCCTGATGCCGTTCGATCATGGGCCAACTGAAGTCCATGTCGGTGATGGTCCGTAGGTCGTCTGGAGGGTCACCGACTAAGTCTAGGGGAGCAGGGCTGCTCCATGGGGCCTTGGTCTGGACGCCAACCTCACTGAAGCCCCTCGTGGGCTCAAAGAAAATGTATCCCGGTGGAGAAAGGGTAGGTCTTGGAGGCGGAGCACGTGTCCGAGGTTTGGCATCATGGACCGGCGGCAAGCTGAAGCGAGGCAGTCCCACGAAGTCCCGACGGTACATTGAAGCATCCCGGTCCAGCCGAGGTTGACGGACTGGTGGGGCCAGGAGTGGCGAGGGCAGGATACGACAATAGGGGTCGGGGTAGGGCGTGGTGTCGTACCTCAGCCCGCGACTGTAGGCAAACATGGCCGCGATCTCCTTGGGCCTTCCTTCTTTGTTGGCACTAAGCCCCTCTCTACCTCATTCTCTGGTTGACCCGGTTTAGAACAACAGATTTTTCTTTCTTTAATACTCCTCTCTTGGATTGAATTTGATACTTATTCGATTCAGAAAACATACCTTTCTCCCTTCCTTGTGGATATTCTTAGTCTAATTTGAAAATTAATTATTTTTAGAAAACAGAACTTCTCCTTTACAGATATGAACTGGATTAGAAAGGTTCAACGTTTTTTTTGAATGAATAAAGGTTTATTTATTGTTCGCTGTGATGAGAATAGATTTGTTATGCCTCGCCTTCCGAAAAGTGGCGCGCGAACATTGATTGATCAGTGGTGCGGAAAGTCAAACAAGAGGAGACGATGACAAAAAGCGAAGCAAGACAGGGGCTAACTATGATAAAGACAGGATGAGACTCAGAAACCATGGAATACAGTTTTTGGACCGGCGGCAAGCTGAAGCGAGGCAGTCCCACGAAGTCCCGACGGTACATTGAAGCATCCCGGTCCAGCCGCGGTTGACGGACTGGAGGGGCCAGGAGTGGCGAGGGTAGGATACGACAATAGGGATCGGGGTAGGGCGTGGTGTCGTACCTCAGCCCGCGACTGTAGGCAAACATGGCCGCGAATTGAATGAATTTTCAAAAGCTGGTGTTGTGTGGCTGATTCAGTGGAGGAATGGTATAAACCATCCTGATAGCCACCACCTGGGATTGAATCCAGCATTGGACACTTTTTTCTTAATAAAAAAAGTTTGTGAATTGTTGTGATATGTGATGGATTATCATATACTATGAATTTTGTCTATTTGATATGTTGTAACTATTTTCATGTAAATATCATTTTATCTTTCAACGCTATGCAAATCCATGGCGATCTTTCAATATGTAAAACTCCTCGCTGTATAAAAGAGAACTATTTGATGGTGAAATAAATTCTTTCAACCGGACAATGAGTGGTTGTCACCTCTAGTATTTTTAACCTAATATTCTAACATGGCGCAGCCGGCAGCCGATATTTTGTTTTTGAGCTTTGTCTAGGTCTCTAAAAGAAAAGAGCAGAATTACAAAACATGGAAAATATAAAGCCACCTGCCGAATTTGTGCCATATAATGGTGAGAAGAAATGGGAAACTTGGCGTGAAGCATTTGAAATTTTTTCTATAGCTGCAGACTTGGAGAGCATGCCATTGGTACGTCAACGAGCCATTTTGAAACATATTCTTGGTGAAAAAACGGTGTCGATATATAAAACATTCAGAGTAACAGAGAATGAAGCTTACCCAAGTATTAAAGAGATGCTCGACATGTTCTCAAAACATTTCAAACCCTTTAAAAATATAATACAAATTAGAAACAAATTTTTCACAAGCGTACAAAAGGAAGGCCAAGGTATAACTGAATTCGTTACGGAATTAAAACAACTCGCCCAGGAATGTGAATTCGATGAATTGGCTGAATCTCTCATCAGGGATCGTTTCATAATTGGAATGATAGATCAGGAAGTAAAAAAGAAGTTGTTGGAAGATCCCCAGTTGACCCTACCAAAAGCAATTTCTGTAGCCACGATTGCCGAGTCTGTCTGCGTACAAATAGCGTCATGGGAAGAAAAACAGGCCATGATTGAGAAGATTAACAAAAATACCTGGGAGAAAAATAGAAGTCGAGTAGAAAAAGCTAAAGCAGGACCCAGTATTGCAAGCACTAGAAATGAATGCAAGTGGTGTGGACAGCAACACAGATATGGTAATTGCCCAGCATACAGAAAGACATGTAACGCATGCGGGAAACTAAACCATTTCGCAGCAGTTTGTAGGACCAGACGCATAAGAAACCTTATAGCGGAAAATGAAGGCGACGAATCCTTCGAAGGAGGTATCAATGTAAATAAGGTTCTTGTTAAGACCGTTCGGTCGGACAAATGGTCCGCTGTGATAAGTATAAATGGCAATAAGACGTCTGTACATTTGGATACTGGTGCGCAGATTAATGTGCTTCCTCAGAAAGTGATAAGCTTGTGGCCAGCAAAGCCAATAATCAAGCCCACGTCGTTAAAGGCATATGCATATGGACATTCGGAATTACCTATCGTGGGGAAATGTGAAGTGTTATGCCAATATGGTGAAAAGAAAAGCTTATGTGAATTTATTATTGCGGATGTCGATGCGCAGACACTCATCACAGGCGACACTTGCGAGAAGCTTGAGATTTTGAAACGAATCAATCAAATAAACTCGCATCAAATGATTTTACATGATCAAACGAAAAAAATACTCGAACAATTTCATGAGGTGTTTCAAGGAGTTGGAGTGATAAACTCTGAATGTAAAATGTATACAAAACCTGAGTATCCGCCTGTACGTGCCCTTCCAAGACGCATCCCGGTAAGCCTAGGAAATGAAGTTCAGTCTGAATTGGAAAAGATGGTAAAGCAAGGAATAATTACGAAGATTTATCATGAAACAGAGTGGTCTCACCCTATGGTCGTAGTGAAGAAAAAATCGGGCCAAATTAGAATATGTTTGGATCCACGCAAATTGAATCAGGCCCTGGTGAGAAGACACTTCCAGACTCCGGCTCCATCTGAATTATTACATCAGATTCCCAAGGCTGATTATTATACCGTGTTAGATGTAAAATCGGCCTATTGGCATGTTCCGGTTGCCAACGAATGCAGAGATCTGTTGGTGATGGCTACACCATTCGGAAAGTTCCGATATAACCGATTACCATTTGGTTTGAACATATCGGCGCAAATATTCGTGGAAATGATGACAAATATTTTTAAGAACAGTTTTCGGAACGTCACATATGTAGATGACTTGCTGATATACGCAGATAGCATTGAAGAACATAATGAAAAATTGAAAGGTATACTAGAAATTGCAAGGAGAAACAATATCAAATTCGACTTGACTAAGGCTCAAATATGCAAAAAGGAGGTTAGTTTTTTGGGCCACATGATTTCGAAAAATGGAATTGATCCAGAGCCAAATAAGGTCGACAAAGTGATCAACCTCAAAAAGCCAGAAGATAAAAAGTCGCTTCAGAGAGTCATGGGTCTTTACAACTATTTAGGAAAATTTATTCCGAATCTAGCCGCGTCAACGTCTAACATAAGAGGAATATTAAAAAAGAATGTGGTCTGGCACAGGGGCCCTAGACAAGACATCGAACTCCATCACATTAAGGAATGCGTTCGAAACGCTCCTTCGTTGGGCCATTACGACAAAACTAAGACGTTAGTTTTACAATGTGATGCCAGCAAGGATGCTATGGGAGCTGCTCTGCTGCAAGAGAATCGACCGCTGGCGTTTGCATCCGCATCATTCAACGATTCTCAGAAACAGTATTCACAGATTGAAAAAGAATTATTGAGCATTTATTACGGATGCAAAAAGTTCGAATATTTATTATTAGGACACACATTCATAATCCAGACGGATCATCAGCCTTTATTACCACTTATCCAAAAACCGTTAACTGATATATCGCCTCGACTGCAGAGAATAGTTATGAAACTCTTTGCTTTTGATTTTAAATTGCAATATCGGCCTGGAAAATGTTTAATTCTCGCAGATACCCTATCCAGGGATACTC
The DNA here is from genome assembly GCA_030710605.1 of Cordylochernes scorpioides. Lineage (NCBI taxonomy): Eukaryota > Metazoa > Arthropoda > Arachnida > Pseudoscorpiones > Chernetidae > Cordylochernes > Cordylochernes scorpioides. The sequence goes on along the minus strand of CP092865.1, from coordinate 129,984,581 downwards.
ATCCCATAGACGAACTCCCAACTCCCTTTCTCGAGGACAGAAGAATGGTCAAATTAATATCTGCCAATATCTCGGACGAAAAACTGATTACTCTACAGAAGGATACCCGAGAAGATACAACGCTGTTAAAAATAATCCACCACGTTATTGAAGGGTGGCCAATAAGCAAAAAAGATGTAGATGAAGATGTAAAACCCTATTATGATTTTAGACACCGTATTTACCTATGGAATGAGTTATTATGTGTCGGATCGGCAATAGTGGTTCCTGGAACACAAAGAAACTACATGCTCGAATTATTACATAAATCTCATCAAGGGATATCAGCAATTCAGGGTTTGGCACGTGAATCTCTTTTCTGGCCAGGAATGTCCATGGACATAGCTGAGAGAGTTAAAAGTTGTGACATTTGTCAAAAATACCAGAAATCTAAAACACGGGAGACGTTAAGATCATTTCCAATTCCGGATTATCCTTGGCAGACAGTCTCTATGGACATATTTTATATTGAAAGAAAGCCTCATTTATTAATTGTGGACAGATTTAGTGGTTACCCGGAGGTTTATGCATTAAACCCGCCTACTGCGACCAATGTCAGAAACAAATTAAGAGAGACATTTGCACGATTTGGAATCCCGAAAACTATTATGTCCGACAATGGACCCCCGTTCCACTCAGAGATAATGACAGACTTCTGTACAAAATGGGGGTATAAGGCAAATTTTCTCAAGTCCACACCTTCATAGATCCAATGGACTGGCAGAAAGGAATATCCAAACAATAAAGACTTTATTGAACAAATGTAAAGATCAAGGATCCGACGCATACCTGGCCCTGCTGACCTACAGAAATACTCCAAAGAATGACCTACCGTCCCGGCACAACTATGTTTGTCTAGAAGTCTCCGCTGCCTCATCCCAAGAATCACCCCGCTATATGGCCCGTGCAAAACCAATCAAAGACATATAGAGAATGCAAAGAAAAGAAGACACATTTCGATGAAAAGGTATTACGACAGAAGCAGTAAAATCTACCCTAAGGTCAGCGTGGGAGAGGAGGCCTGGTGCCAACTGTCTCCAAAACAGGCATGGACACCAGTGAAGATTACAGCTCACGGGAATTCGCCTCAAAGTTTCAAAGTCGAAACACCATCTGGAAGGGAATTCCTCAGAA
>CP092865.1:129958240-129983308 GCA_030710605.1 Cordylochernes scorpioides | reverse complement strand
GTATTCCGCATGTTGCATTCTTTATAAAAGATTGAGTACAAGACAAGTATTACAATTGATAATTTACTACATCTTACTTAGTCAATCATTAAGTTAAACCCATAAAATGCTACATAACACCTTTGGACTAATCGCTACCTCAAAAAATCCTTATATCCCCTAAACACAATTTAGGTTTACTGTGTAATAATATCTGAAAGATTATATATATTGAATTATATTTCAAAGGTTAGTGCTCTTTGACCCCATTTTATTAAAAAAAGTCATTTTCATTCAAAGAAACCCATGCATTAAAAGATCAAATCATAAAGGTTTTGGAGAATAATTTCCACGCCACACACACACCCAGAAGGAGCCAGCTCAGCGACTTAGCCTTCAATTAAAGTGGCACTTCGACTCTTGTAGAAGTTCTATTTCACTCTTCTGGCAGAACTAGGTCATTGGACATGTTCGGGTACATCCAAACTACATGTTTTTTGTTTTGGATTACGCGGGGGCTAGCTAGATGGTGCCAGGAACAGGTCTGCAGATGCGATGGACTCCATTTCAGTTAGAGGAAGGAAAGGCAAAGATTCACTATCTGAAACATCAAATATTTTTAGACAAGGGTATATTGGGTACATGCACATTTTCAGGTATTTCTATAATCCAAATTGTGCTCCATCAGGTATACCTTTTCTATAGAATTATATTCAATGGATCGCCTTTTAACTAAAAACTGAATATATGTACACTGCTGGCCACCCAAATTGCAACACCAAGAAAGACAAAAGATATCACAAAATTTATTTTGTAGAAAACATGTTGACCAAGTATCAAATGATTAAATTCATAGACTTCTGCGAAGTGTGGTTTCTGCCAGAATCAGTAGCCAGAGTAACCGCCATTGTTGGAGATCACCGCTGCCACACGTCTCGGCATTGTTTCAAATAGACTTTGGATGTGTTCTTGGGGTACAGCAGACCAAGCAGCTTCCACACGTTGCCAAAGTTGATCTGGTGTGGCAGCTGGGGATGTAATCTGGATCAATCGTTGAGCAACCATGGACCACAGGTTTTCTATCGGCGAAAGATCCGGAGAGCGAGCCGGCCAGGGAAGCAATTGAATCTGGCGATTAACGAAGAACCTTTGGACAATGCGTGCCACGTGTAGTCGCTCATTATCCTGTTGAAATATGGCTGTGGGCAAGCCCTGAAGGTAACTGGCTCCAACACCTCAGAGATGCAGGTTGACTGTTTAAAATACCGGCAATGCGTACTAGAGGAGTGCGAGAGTGATATCCAATGCCGCCCCATGCCATAATACCCGGTGCAGGACCAGTGTGGCGTTGCATAACGCAGCTGTTCAGCATTCTCTCTCCACGGTGTCTCCAGACTCGAATTCGACCATCGTGGTGTTGCAGACAGAAGCGTGACTCGTCAGTAAAGACAATTTCATTCCATTCTGCCGTCCACATCCTTCTTTCATCGCACGATTGGCGGAGGAAACGTCTGTTGTTCTGCGTCAAGGGTAGACGAAGCAATGGACGCATTGCGGACAGACCACTCTGCTGTAGACGACGTCGAATGGTACGCGCAGAACCTGGATGATGCGTTACAGTCTGATGTGCGGTGCTACGGTTCGTGATGTGACTGAGCGATCTGTCACTGCCATGCGCACAATTTGCCTGTCAGCACGTGAAGTGGTGCACTGAGGTGGATGCGATCGAACAAGTCGGTCCGTCGGACCTTCCTGCATATTCGCATTACAGTTGTTTGGTTTCGTCCAACACAACTAACGATTTCCCTGAAAGATAATCCACAATCTCGGTAGGCCACTATCCTTCCTCTGTCAAACTCGGACACTTGACCAAATTATCGCTGTTTTCTACGAGGCATAATTGATTTTTTTTTAAACACAAGAAAAACATAATTGCCGAACTTGAAATTGTCGAAATCTCCAAACCTTAAATAGTGCTTTAAAGTAAAGCCACATGCGCTTGATGTGCCTCTGCGCTGAAATTCTAATCATTTGCATATCTCACCTCTGCTAATGCATGTTGTAAATTTAATGTTATTTGCTTCTTTCAGAGTGTTACATTTATGGTGGCCAGCAGTTAATAAACATGCGCTAGGTTTAAAAAAAGGTATACAATAAATCAAAACTACCCACAATAAGACATGTATCATGTCTAATATTTTTTTAAGATACAAAAAATATATTTGAAACTCTTATAGACGCGTATGATTCTTTTGAAAATTAAACAATTTCTACTGCCCTTACTTCAATGGAAAAATTAAAGTGAGGGCCTGGCTCATCAGTGGTGAACCCTCCCAGATGGCGTGCTAGGCATCATAAAAAATATATTTATAAAAAAAAATCCCTCGAGCCGGATTTGAACCAGCGACCTAAGGATCACCGTTGATACATCTACAGTCCTCCGCTCTGCCAACTGAGCTATCGAGGGTTAGTAAATGTGACCTAGTAAGATTTAAAAACACTAGTTTATAAGGCACCGCTAGATGGCGCCTAAAGGCTTGGGTGTAATAACACTTCGTCTTGAATACAATTCTCCCGCGCATCTATCGAGTTTCAATTTTGAAATTCTTTAAAACTATTTTTATTTTTTCGTCTACTGTACTAAATCAACAAGATCGTCCAATCGCATTGAAGCAACAAAATAGTCTGCTGCATTAAATCAACTAATATCATCTGCTGGGGGTTAGACCAACAATATCGTCTGTAACATTATCTGCTGTGTATTTTGTATGTTGCGATAGATATACAAGATATACCATTCTTAGTTTGTTCTTGCCCGAAATAAATTGTTGTCTCCTCCTGAAGTTTTTGTCTTCCCTAATTATCCACGTGGCAATATTATAGGGGTGCTATGCCTCCCGTTTAAGCTCTATTCCGCTCTTATGGGAGAACTGCATTGAACATCATTGAACTCGCTCGGGTACATCCAAACTACATGTTTTTGTCTTAGTTTACTCGAGCGAACTACATGGTGCCTGGAACTGGTCTGCTGATGCGATGGACTCTGTTTCAGTTAGAGCAGGGGAGGGCAAAGCTTCACTATCTGAAACATCAAATATTTTTAGACATAATACAAGAGTAGACCTCTCTTTCCAAACCTCTTTAACTGAATGTTCATTGCGAAAAAATAGTACAAATGTGATATTGTACTGGGATAAGGTTCATAAATTATGAAAATGGCATCTCCTTATCGTGCAACTGAAAGTTGCTGATGGCTTGCGCCATCTATCGGAATAAATATCAACTATTCTCGTTGATTTCTAATTATTCCAGAATTAGCCAATTTCCCATTCTTGAATAATCAAGAAAAGCTAACTACGTACGCGTTTCGGGCTTTTGGACCTCATCAGCGTAATGCAAGCTGTACCTCAACGACCAAAAAACTGGTCATTCAGGCATCTTGAAAAATCATGAAACGGGTAGTTAAGGCCAGAATTGCGTGAGACCGCGACACAATTCATGATTTTACAAGATGCCTGAAGGGCTAGTTTTTTGGTCGTTGAGGTACAGCTTGCACCACGCTGATGAGGGCCAACAGTCCGAAACGCGTCCGTGGTTAGCTTTTCTTGATTAATCAAGATTGGGTATTTGGCCAATTCTGGAATAATTAGAAATCAACGAGAATAGTTGATATTTATTCCGATAGATGGCGCAAGCCATCAGCAACTTTCAGTTGCACGATAAGGAGATGCCTTTTTCATAATGAATGCTCATTGTTGAGCTGTTGAAAACGAGATTTTTTTTTAATGGAAGCGTCTTTATATTTTAAATATATTTATACTTTCTTAGGGAAGTTTCAAATAAGAACCAGAATAGCTGGATTTCTCTTTCGTCTTTGAAATCTTGGATAATCTCTGAAAAATTCAAATATCAACACATGTGGTTTAAAAAACAAATAGATATTGTTTTATTTCTGGCCACACCGACTTTCAAGAATTCTGAAAATTTGTGCGTTTGCACTTTTAGTTGGACTGAGCGAGTATTCAAAATTTCAGACTTCTAAGTAATCTTTCTCTGAAAGCATATTGAAATTAAATTACAATATTTGAGAGGAAATTTTAAATTTATTTTAGTCTCAACCACCCTGATAATCCTGACGTCTGAAAATTTGTCAACTTGTATTGTCTCATCAGGGCTCTGGCAAGTATACAAAAAATTCCTGACTTCAAGGTTATCTGAAAGTATATAAAAATGTATTACAAGAGTTGAATAAAAACAGACATAGAGAAGATCAAATAAAAGTTTCAAAATATTTTTTTATTATTAAAAGTTATATTAAGAGTAAAATTAAGAGAAAAGCCCAACTCTTCGATCGTGAAACTAAAAGTTGCTGATGGCTTGTGGAACTAAAAATTTGCACAATCAGCAGATGTCTTTCTTTTAATTTTTCAATTTGATATATTTTGAAGAACAATTTTACTTTTCTGTACTTTATGTTTAAATATTTTCAAACACACATATCCATAAAAGTCGGTGGACGAGTGGGTAACACCCTCGATTCCCGACAGTCATGAACCGGGATTAAATCCCGCGTTGACATTTTGTTTAATATGTGAATAACCTTCACATATTATTCATTGTTTCAATTATCATAAATTGGTTGCTCTTGTTGAGCGGCACCTAATAAAGTGATTTTGGAACACACATATCCAGATATTTCTATAATTCAAATTGTGGTTTGTCAGGTACACCTTTTCTATAGAATTATATTCAATGGATCGCCTTTTTAACAAAAAACTGAATTTATATGTGTAAAATATGTGCTAAGTTAGCAATAGTTCTATACAAGAAATCAAAACTACCCACAATAAGACATATCGTATATAGTTTTTTTACAATACAAAAAATATATATATTAAAAAAAAATCCCTCGAGCCGGATTTGAACCAGCGACCTAAGGATCACCGTTAATACATCTACAGTCCTCCGCTCTGCCAACTGAGCTATCGAGGGTTAGTGAAAGTGACCTAGTAAGGTTTAATAAACTGGATTTGGGAGGCCTCCGCTAGATGGCGTCTAAAGGATTGGGTGTAACGTTGTCTTGAATACAATTCTCCCGCGCGTCTATCGAGGTTCAATTTTAAAATAATTTTTAATTATTTTTTTATATATTCTGCTGTGCTGAATCAACAAGATCGTACATGGCATTCAGGCAAAAAGATAATCTGCTGCATTGAATCAGCAAAGGTCATCTACTGAGCTAAACCACCAATATCGTCTGTAACATTAACTTGACATCTGCAGCGTATTCCGTATGTTGCGTTCTATATACAAGATTGAGTACAAGATAAGTGTTACAATTGATCATGTGCTACATCTTACTTTGGTCGATCATTAAGGTAAACCCATAATGTTCCAGCCTTAAATATGCAAAATTGTTAGAATTTACTTTTGTTAATTATTGTTAAATTATGTAAATTTTAGAAATGTATATAAACTTGATTTTAGAAAATAAAGTAGAGTTATTAATGTATACGTGGTTGAGTCATTAGAGTTAGTGAGACGAGACAATAGCAGTTATTCAAGTTTGAAGGAGTTATAGCTCGCTGAGTCAAGAAGCATAGAATTAAAACCAGCGTTAAAATAAGAATTAGGCGGTGATTCCTCCTTAATGCCAGGAGGCCAAAGCCAGTTCGAATCATGGTCCCTCGATATCTGGATTAGGATTTGAAACAGAAGAAATTTAGCAAAAACTCAGTGAGAATACAATTGCGAAATGTCTCGAGACGAAAGGATCCTCCAAAGAAAGTTAAGTTACCAGATAAGGAGAATTGATGGATTTATTGAAACTGTGGATTCAATTATTGAGGCAGGTGAAACAATACGCTTAGAAATAATGGGTGAAGAATTAAAGGAGATCAAAGAAAAAATTGAGAAACTCTACGATGAGCTGTTTTCTTTGGATGAAGTTGATATAGATAAAGAAAGTGAGGCATGTGATAGTTCAATGAACAAGATTGGAAGCTTGAGGGTAAAAATAGAAAATGAAAGAAAACTCAAAGACAAACTGGCGGACATAAAGCCAAATGGCTCTCAGGCAAATATAAAATTGCCTCAACTTGACTTGCCGATATATGATAGAGATATGGGCACTTGGATCAACTTCAAAGAGCTATTCCTCACCACCATCGATGCACATCCAGGGTTAACTAATATACAGAAGTTACAATATTTGAATTCTGCAGTAAAAGGGCGAAGCGGCCAGATTAATAAGGGGTTTCCCTTTACTAAGTGAAAATTATGGCCAAGCATGGAGTACACTGTTATCAAGATATGATAACCCGAGAGAGCTAGCTTATGCCCAGGTGTCAAAAATATTTTCTCTCCGGGCAATTAAGAATCCATCGGCTAAGTGTCTCCATGAATTCATGGATGTTTGTAATGAAGCCATAAGAAACTTAGAAACGCTGGAATTGAAAAGAAATCAATTTGTGGATGTGATCCTGGTGCACTTCCTCCAGCAGAAGTTGAGTGAAAATCTAAGGTTGGATTGGGAACTGTCAATGGACAACACTCTCCCATCTTATGACAAGTTCATAGCATTCATTTCCAGACATGCGAGAAGCATGTCTTGTGCTGTCAAGGAATGTTCAAAAAGGGAAGAAACCACCGGATCGAGATTTCCCAAATGCCAAAGCTACGGGATGCTAATTGAGAAATCGGACACTTGCATATTATGCAAATCTAAGCATCATCCACTATACATGTGCAACTTATTTTGCAAAATGCCTTTAAAAGAAAAATTAAATGTAGTAAAGAGTCATAAATTATGCTTCAATTGCTTGAGGAAAGGCCATTTCTCATGGAATTGTAGGCTGAACCAACGATGCAAAGTATGCAAGGGGAAGCACCACACGATGATTCATTATGATAAACCGAGCACGGAAGACGCTTCGGCCCAAGTTGAGAACACAACTCCGAAGGAACATGAAAGTGCTATCAATTTAACTAATACTCAACAGGCAAACTGCAATGATAGCCACGTACTACTCGCAACAGCTAGAATCAAGATAAAAAATGGACTCGGAAAGTTATGCACCTGCAGAGCCCTACTGGACAGCGGTTCCCAAGTCACCATGATAACAAAAGGATGCTGCGAAAGATTGGGACTTGTCCAAAGGAAATCAGATCGGATGATTATAGGGGTTGGAAACACACCAGTGCAGCATTCTTCATCGACAGTAAGTGTGACATTTTGTCCACTGAATAATTCTGAGGAATTCTCGGTAGAGGCAGTAGTCACGGGAGTGCTCACTTCAGAATTCCGAACTTCAGGTTGAAAGACCCTAATTGGCCAACTTTGAAGAACCTCAAATTGGCAGACCCAGAGTTCTACATACAAGCCTCAATAGATATGATATTGGGAGCAGATATATACACTGAACTTATGTTGAATGGCCCTATATCTCTCGGAGAAGGATTGCCAATGGCTATTAATACAAGACTAGGTTGGGTACTTCTAGGAAAACTCATGGGAACATCGGAGAGTAATACAGAAGTCTGTAACCTGAGTTTACAATCTGAACCAGAACTAGAATTCGTATTGAAAAGATTCTGGGAAACTGAATCTGTGCCGTCACCGGATCTTTGTACACAGGACGAAGATTGTGAAAGTTTATTTTCGAATAACCATGGCAGAGATAGCCATGGAAGGTATTGGGTAAAATTGCCATTCAGACAACATCGACCGCTTCTGGGTGAATCAAGAGAAAAAGCTTTAGAAGGTTCCTTTTGTTGGAAAGAAAATTGTGTAAGAATGTGAAATTATATGACCAATACCGGGGATTCATGAAGGAATATGAACACTTAAACCACATGGAAAGGGTCCCAATTGCAGAAGTGAAGCGAGAATTGTGCAGATGCTATTACATGCCTCATCATCCAGTAATTAGAGAGCAATCCACTACAACAAAAATGAGAGTTGTGCTTGATGCATCAGCTAAATCTGAAAATAATGTTTCTTTAAATCAATTTTTGCACAAGGGACCAAAAATTCAACAGGATGTATTTTTCATTCTCCTCAGATTCAGAACGTATCCTGTCGCCATAACTGCTGATATTGAAAAGATGTACCGCCAGATAAGAATTCATCCAGAAGATGCGGACTATCAGAGGATATTGTGGAGACCATCGCCAGAAGAGCCTGTGGTGGACTATCGACTGCTGACTGTTACCTATGGTACAACTTCGGCTCCATTTTTGGCAATGAGAACATTACAACAGTTAGCAGAAGATGAAGGCCAAAATTATCCTGAGGCTTCTAGGGTGACCTTGAATGATTTCTATGTCGATGATCTGCTAACAGGAGCTCAAACGATTGCTGAAACCAAAGAACTAATAGACCAATTAAAAGACTTAATGAAAAAGGGAGGATTTCACTTAAGAAAGTGGAATTCAAATTGCCACGAGATAGTGTCTCATGTCGAGGAAATGAACGAAGAGAAGAAAATTAACTTGGAGAAAGGAGCCATATCCAAGATTTTAGGAATTGTATGGGATCATGTACAAGATACGTTTAGAGTTAATATAACTCTTCCTGAAGAAGTTGTTACCAAAAGAGATCTTCTCTCCAATATTGCGAGGATTTTCGATCCACTTGGTTTCCTCTCACCTACTACAGTGGCTTTGAAAATAATAATGCAGGAGTTATGGAGAGGTGGGACAGGCTGGGATGAGCATATTCCGAACGACATCAAGGAAAAGTGGAATAATTTTAGAGCCGAATTACTAAAATTAGGGGATTTGAGTATCCCAAGATACGTATGGGCATGTGAAAAGGATCAAGATGTTCAACTCCACGGATTTTGTGACGCGTCAAGTGTAGCTTATTCGGCTGTGTGCTACTTAAGAACAGTCTCTCTGGATGGACAAGTCCATATATCAATGCTTGCAGCAAAAACCAGAGTTGCCCCATGTAAGTCTCTAACTCTACCAAGATTGGAATTGTGCGCGGCTCTCCTCCTGTCTCAGCTCTACAGATCTGTTGTTGATTCATTGAAGATTGATATTGGCAGGGCATATTTGTGGTCAGATTCTCAGATCTCATTGAGTTGGATCAAATCCGATCCTAACAGATGGAAGACCTTTATACACAATAGAGTTGTGAAAATACAGCAACTGTCTGACAGAAACTCATGGCGTCATGTGTCTGGGAAGGATAATCCCGCCGATTGTGCCTCTAGGGGAATAATGCCTGCTGCGTTATCTGGGCATACACTGTGGTGGCAAGGACCGACTTGGTTGAAAGATAACAACTTTGTTCAGGATCAGGATAATTGCTATGGCCGAGAATGCCATGAGGAAGAAAAAGTAGCCTTAGCTTGCCAGTCCCGAGTTTCAGTCTGTCCAGAAGTTGTAACTAAATATTCCACTTTTATCAAGACGAGGCGAATCATAGCCTGGTGTTTGAGATTCATCACTAACTGTCGGGTGTCGCTGAAGAAAAGAGAAATTGGAACATTGTCGAAGAAGGAGTTAGAAAATGCAGTGATTAGGATTATTGGATGGATTCAGAAGGACGAATTCGGAGAAGAAATGCAGGATCTAAGAAATACGGGACATGCTTCAAGAAAAAGTAGAATTTTGCAGCTTAATCCTTTTATAGATGCATCTGGGATGTTAAGAGTAGGTGGTAGGATTAAGTACGCGAATGTAAACCCTGATCAAAAATTCCCACTGTTATTACCGAAAAATCATCACTTTACCAAATTAATAATACTTCATTTTCACACGAGATATTTGCATGCTGGTCCACACAGCTGGTCTTGTCTCTCATACGAAATAGTTATTGGATCATGGGGGGTAGAGACATTGTAAGAAGAATCATTAAACAGTGTATAACCTGCTTCAGATTCAGGGCAAAAACTGCAGTACAAATTATGGGGAATTTGCCTGCTGATAGAGTAAATCCATCAAGACCGTTTACCAAGACTGGAGTCGATTTGGCAGGACCTTACGAACTAAAACCAAGTCTGACTAGATCGAAAGGGATGATCAAATGCTATGTGATTCTCTTTGTGTGTTTTTCGGTCAAGGCAATTCATTTGGAAATGGTGACTAGTCTCTCAACCAGTTCATTTATTGCAGCTCTCAGAAGGTTTATATCTCGTAGAGGAAAACCATCAAAAATTTACTCAGACAATGGAACGAACTTCCAAGGAACCGAAAGCTTCATGAAGAAACAATATAAAATAATGAATTCAAAGGAGACTAAAGACTTTTTAGCAGAAGAGAGTTTATAGAGTGGCATTTCATTCCTCCATCAGCTCCACACTTTGGAGGACTTTGGGAGGCAAACATCAAATGCTTAAAGGGTCATCTGAGCAAGGTAATAAAGTCATCACTTTTAAATAGTGAGGAATTCATCACACTACTCTGTCAAGTTGAGGCTTGCCTTAATTCAAGACCGTTAGTAGAGTTAAGTCCCCGACCCTAACGATCTTCGAGCTTTGACTCCGGGACATTTCTTGATTGGCTCCCCTCTGATTGAGGACCCAGGATTGCAAAATTATGAGCGAGTGGATTTACGGTCAAGATGGAATCTGGTACAAAGTCTGAGGAACTCGTTCTGGTCAAGATGGACAAGAGAGTACATCAACTCTTTGCAACAGAGAAATAAATGGAGGTTGTCACAAGACAATCTGAAGCCTAATCAGTTAGTGCTAATAAAAGAAGATAACCTTCCACCTCTACAGTGGCGTCTGGCCAGGATCCTCAAGGTATATCCGGGCTCTGACCAGAAGGTGCGAGTTGCCCAAGTTCGGGCTGCTACCGGAGTCTACCTACGACCTATTACGAAGTTGGCTCCGCTTCCCTTCAAATCTGAACCAGGGTTCAGCGGCCGGGGGGAGTATGTTCCAGCCTTAAATATGCAAAATTGTTAGAATTTACTTGTTGTTAAATTATGTAAATTTTAGAAATGTATATAAACTTGATTTTAGAAAATAAAGTAGAGTTATTAATGTATACGTGGTTGAGTCATTAGAGTTAGTGAGACGAGACAATAGCAGTTATTCAAGTTTGAAGGAGTTATAGCTCGCTGAGTCAAGAAGCATAGAATTAAAACCAGCGTTAAAATAAGAATTAGGCGGTGATTCCTCCTTAATGCCAGGAGGCCAAAGCCAGTTCGAATCACATAAAATCCTACAAACACCAATGGACTGATCTCTACTTCAAAAAATCCACAAATTATCTACAACACAATTGAGAAAATATGCCCTAAGTTAACAAAAGCTATACAAGAAGTCCAAATCGCACGAAATAAGACATTATCATGTCAAGTATTTTTAAGATTTAATGTCTCTATAAAACCAATATATATTTTTAAAAAATCCCTCGAGCCGGATTTGAACCAGCGACCTAAGGATCACCATTGATACATCTACAGTCCTCCGCTCTGCCAACTGAGCTATCGAGGGTTAGCAAAGGTGACCTAGTAAGGTTTAATAACACTGTTTTTGAAGGACAATACAAGAAATAGAAATTGCACACAAAAAGACATGTATGTCAAGTCGGTTTTTTTTTTCTTGAGACAAAAAGAATGTACATAGGATGCGGTAGCTATTTGAGAAAAAAATTATGCCATGGAAAAAAATGAATACTTAAAGGAAAAATAGCATTTAGTACATATTAAAGTTTTATATAGATGAACACACACACCTAAAGGACGACATCATTCAATGAACTTGCCATTAGCGGTAATAGCAGCTTCTATATGCTGTCGACTGCAGGCAGTAATGAGATGGGTCTTGGGAATGTTTGCCATTGTATCCACTATAGCAGCTCTGAGAGCTGTGTTGTGGGAATGACTATTGGAGTCTCTATTAACTACGCCCCACATGTAATAGTCCAGCGGGCGGACATCTGATGAGTTGGGGGGGCCAAATGTTAGGTGTGACATTGATGATGATCTTCTCTGAGATAAACAGATCATTCCTGGCTCCTCAAGATGCTTGAGCTTGTTCAGAAGACGCTTGGTTTTGGTCAAGCGGTTTACCTAGGTTCTTTCGTACACAAACTGCCCTCTCCGCATCACGTATGATTTGTAACGTAGGTCCTCATGAACCACAGGTCGAATGGTAGCCTTATCAACCTGCAGCTCTCAGGGCCCTCATCGACTTCCCAGGGTCCGCATCGATGGCAGCTTGGATACGGCTTATAAAGTCTGGCGTCCTGATACTGTCAGAACGTCGACAATGTGGTTTCCTTTGGGAAACTTCCGCCACATCATCCTTTGCAGCTCCCAATTTTCTCCGAACTTTGAAAACAAATGATCGGGCGACTTTCAATAATGCAGCAGTTTCTGAATCGGTGTGTCCTGCAGCCAAGAAGACAATAACTACATGTCTCTTCCTTTCTTGTGTAAGAGTAAGTTCTCTGCTATGTCTATACCTACAACAGAAAATATGTTACTAGAACGCACAGGAAAAGTGTGACATCTATATTGTGTGTTCTCAAGGTGCTGCTGCATCCGGGATATTTACATATATAAAAAAAATATTATTTAAAAAAAAATTCCCTCGAGCCGGATTTGAACCAGCGACCTAAGGATCACCGTTGATACATCTACAGTCCTCCGCTCTGCCAACTGAGCTATCGAGGGTTAGCGAAAGTGACCAAGTAAGGTTTAATAACCCGGATTTGTACGGCTCCGCTAGATGGCGTCTAAAGGGTTGGGTGTAACGTTGTTGGGGAAGTCGGTGGAAGGATGGTCTAAACCGTTGGTTTGCGACCGCTACGACCCGGGATCGAATCCCGCATTTGGCTTTTTTTTCTAATAAAACAAAAATACTCCAATGGCCCCCGATTCTTGTAAAAGTCCAACCCCACCAGTGAGTGCAAGTAACCAAACAGTACACTGGCATATTTGTAAGTACAAAGTTGAACTGCTTTCACATGTGTAGACATGTGGTGCACTTACAGTAAAAGCAGTCGCCTTCTTCTACCCACCATGATTATCATGGCCTGTACAACGTGTACTAGGGATAATAATTTTTTTAAATGTATGGACTAGTGTTGGGCGCTTTTACTCGCGTCCTGTTTTATTGCTGAGTTGAACCAGTTGACCAGGAAGTTCCATGCTGAGGTCAAGTCTAGCCATAGATGTAGGATTGAGGTGGGTCAGTTCAAGCAGGATAGCTGTTGGTATCCTATGTCTCAGGAATGATAGACAGGGGAAACCATGATTTAAAATTTATTATAGTAGATTTTGATTATTTTATGAATAGATTATTTTTTTTTATATTTTGCTATACTGTGAAATTCCTCTCATTGCCTCTCTGCTATCTTTTAAGTTTTAATTTGGTCTCGCATCAAATAAATTGCCTTGTCTGAGGTTTATCTTTCCTAATTTTTCTATGAGACAATATTAAATACAACGAATGACAACTTTATCGAATAGGGGTCTAGAACCACAGCCAGTCTTAAACTCATTAATGTTTCACCTAGTAAAATATTTCAACTCTCTCAGGCATAAATGTATTTTTTAACAAATAAATCAAACTTCTACTGTCCTTACTGCGATGAAAAATATTGGGAGGGCTTAGCTCATCAGTGGTGAACCCTCCCAGCGGTTTCGCCAATTTAAACTACCAGACCGCTTCTTTAGAGCTCTAATACTGTATTGGATCATTCTGATTTTATATACCACACTGAAGGGTGGAATCCTAGAAATGGTATTTAGGTAAACTATGGACATAGGCTTTTAGGACAGTAGAATTACATTTAAATATTTGCATAGAATAATGTTCTTCCGCAAACAATAAGGACAAGTTAAGCATAAATTAATACAAAGAAGTATTTTTTAATCGCAGTAAAGACAGTAGAAGTTTGATTTATTTGTGAAAATAAACATTTGTGTATTCATTTGTTATATATATATGACTGTTAATACTTTGTATTAATAAACATATTTACCTTGAAAAAGCAGCTATGTTTGTGTGCAATAAAGGGTTATATCTCTATAGTTTCAAGATCAACAAATATGAGTAAACTAACACAAAGGTTGGTGAGTATGTAAGCCCGCCAGCTATATAGGTTAGAAGGCCATACAACAAATTGGCCAATTAACCGAAGAACAAGCAAGACAAGCTGACCATGGAACCTGTTTAGGTGGCTGATTATGGGGGACATTGAGCCAACAAATCTTCGTGGATTGAGCCAACATTATTGTTTTCTTCTTTGAAAGACAAATTCATCTGCTGCATCAAACCTACAAGATTTTTCACGGCGATAAGATAATCTATTTGGTTAAATATCTATTTCGATCTACGTATTCTTCGTAGATCACGAAATGCGTGGTGTCACTGGAGACCCGCTGGTGATTCTCCACCAAATTCTACAGCACTGACAGAGGCGCCATATTCATTGTACATAGTATTATGCATATATATAATTATCTTTTTTAAAATAGTACAGACTGTGCACTTTTGCATGTATTGACAAGATGTCGATAAAATTATTTTAATTGTCTCAATTGTTAAATCGTTAAATCAATGAGATCTCTCTCTCTCTCTAGAAGACGCTGTTGTTTCCCCTTCTAACAGGGAGGACATCCTCGAGTACCTGACGCCTGAGCAGAGGTCTGTTCTGAAACTATTCCTCGACATGGCAATAGTCGGGGAGAAGTCCGATCTACGCGGAACGTTGTCAGACTTCAGGACGGAATGTGACATCATACCAGACGACCCTCAGTGGGATTCATCTGATGAAAATAATATTTAAGTTCAATTTTTTAAAAATATATTAACCCTATAAAATAAAAGGATTTAAGAGCGCGAATGTTTCTTTTATACATAAAACGAACTTCTACTGTCCTTACTGCGATGAAAAAATATATTGGGAGGGCTTGGCTCATCAGTGGTGAATCCTCCCAGCGGTTTCGCCAATTTAATCCACCAGACCGCTTCTCAGAGCTCTAATTATGGATCATTTTATATAAAAGCAGAATGATCCAATACAGTATTAGAGCTCTGAGAAGCGGTCTGGTGGATTAAATTGGCGAAACCGCTGGGAGGGTTCACCACTGATGAGCCAAGCCCTCCCAATATATTTTTCATCGCAGTAAGGACAGTAGAAGTTCGTTTTATGTATAAAAGAAACATTCGCGCTTTTAAATCCTTTTATTTTATATGTATAGATGGCGCGTTATTGCTTTGTGTTAATTATATTAACCCTATATAATTTTATATGTACGATTAATAAATATGTTTCAATATCTCTCTCTCTCGCCTGTCTAATTAAATCAACAAGAGATCATCAGTAAAACTAACTCATCATCTGCTGCTTATTATATTCAAACAATGCTACTTTCCATTAAAAAAACTGACTACAAGACCGCCAGAGTAGATTCTCTCTCTAAAGGATAACATCTAGTTGAAGAGCGAGAGTGACCTTTAGAGAGAGGTATCTTCTTTCCAGAAAGTAAAAATGCTCATTTTGTGTGTGGGCGATAAAAGTTGTCCTTTATAAAAGTCCTTTAAATGTCCTTGTATAGAGGTGTCCACTGGTGAGAGTATGATCTCATGGAGGTAAATTCTACGGTATTACAATTAATTAATTACTTCATTAAAGCTAATTAGGTCGTCTGTTATGGTTAACTTAGAAATATTATGTAACATCTTTAGACTGATCACCTGCTACTGCAGCAAAAACAGATAATCTGCAGCAGTATTAAAGCTTACAATGTGCATAACTGTCGAAAAGATGTATGAATTTGATTGGATGAAATAATGAAGGTTTATTACCCCCATGGAAATTTTGAGGTGGTAGGGTTGAAACCTGTTACCATGGATGAAATGATAGATGTTTACCTTGATGGGATTTATTTTTTATTCTCTCTCTCTCTCTCTTGAGAGAACTGTGGTGCGGCGCCTGGAGGGACCGCGCCGACTCTCCGCTGGGCATCTCATGGTCCGCATCTTCCACACGGTGCTGGGCTGCGAAGTTACATCTGGCCAAGGAAAATCATCTGCTGGGCATCCTGGAGAGAGCAATCTCTAGATCAGTGATTCTCAACCAATGTGCCGCGGTAATTTTGTGTGCCGCGAAATTCTAAAAATGTGCCGCCGAATTTTAGTCATATGATTATGTTCACGTTTATATTGGTTTTTCTTTTTTTCTTTTTCATTTTTTTACTTTTTAAAATAACGAAATTAGCACAAATTGAATGTTAGAGATGTATATTACTTATATTTTGCATAGAAATATTGATACATAATTTGAATTTTCTTGCATTCAAGTTAGCAAAAGTGTGCCGCGAAATTCTAAAATTGTGCCGCCAAATTTTCAAATCTTTAAAATAATGCCGCAACAAAAAAAAAGGTTGAGAATCACTGCTCTAGATGGTCCCCATACGTCCGTGGCTTCTCCCTGGTCGGTCGAGCGAGAGCGGCCAACTCGCTGGTGCTAGCGGCAGTGCTCCACCATCTGCACGGCTACCTGCCCGGCGACGCCACTATCGCTAAATTACAGGCCAGGCTGACGCGGTTCGTCTGGGGGTCCTGCCGTCGAGCCGCTTGGCTCCCGGGAAATCTAATGGCTCGCCCTGTGTCCGTCGGTGGCGTAGGGCTGCTAAGTGTAAAGACGCAACTCCTGCTCGCCTGCTTTAAGGGAGTTCAGGCTGCATGCCGAGCGGGGGATTCATGGCTGGTGGAGTCCGGTGCCTGGATGGCCCCCTTGTCCTCGGGTTCCTGGCTGCTGCCCCGTCGCTGTCGGCTGCTGGATCTGTGGGAGCAGGTCTCCTCCATCCTGAGCCTGAACCACCGGGTGGTGCCCATTCCGCCCTACTGATCCTGCCTCTCGTCGGTGCCTGCAGGTTCCTGGCGACGCCACCGGGCTCCCTCAAGGTGGAAAGGAGTGCGCGTCCGCGACCTGGCGGGTCCTGCTACGTCGCTCACCACCAGGCTGACGAGGAGCTCCTGCGACGATGCAGCCGCCCTTGGTTCATTCTGTCGCCGTCTGGTGGCGGAAAACGCGGGGTGCTCGCATTAGGAGAGGAGCCTGGAGGAAGCAGTGGTGCTGCGTGGGTCGGATACGCCATTCTTAGGCATCAGCACACGCACTGCGCGTTGCCTGGCCGCCGTTCCCATCTCGCGGTATCTCCGGCGCTGTGCGCCTGTCGACGACGTGCCCCTCACCAGCCTGGCGTTCTCATCCCTCCGTCGCTGTTCCTTCGGGGGCCATGAGCGGACATCGCTCTGCGGCTGGCCCTGCCTCATCCGGGGCACCCGGCGTCGAGCCAGCCTGTCTGCATCGCCTGCGGCTCCAGCGACCTGTCGCTGGCCCACCGCTACTGGTCCTGTAGCGCCGTCCGCCCTCTCATCCGAGAGGTGTTCTTCATCATCGGGCGGCCACCGGACCTGCAGTCCTGGATCTTCGCGGTGGACCTCGAGGACCTCGCCATCACCCTCTCCTCTGCTGCGAAACATGCCATCTACATTTTCTTCGTAGATCGCGAAATGCGTGGTGTCGCTGGGGACCCATTGGCGAACTTCCATCAAACTCTGCAGCGGTGGCACCATGTACATAGTTGTATATTTTAATCATTTTTGTTATAATCATCATCCTCATTTTAAATTTCTCATTATCACATAAATAGTGCAGCGGACTGTGACATGTATTGACAAGATGTCAATAAAACTATGTCAATTGTCTCTTGGGGTAACCTAGATTCCTGGAGCCACCACGTACTAAAGTCACCAACTATCCGGGTTGATATGTCTAATGGTGGACATCCAGTTTATCAGATGTACTGTACTTGGTTCTGTACAGGGGTAAATATACTTATTCTTTAGTGGTGGCTTTTTGGAAGGTGGTATGTGGGACATCTGTGGTGGTCAACAGTTTGGTTTTCTCATGTTCTTATTGTCAAAATGACCAAAAGAATTCAGATCAAAGGTAAGTTTTAATGGATGATAAAACTTAAAAACAAATGCATCGCCTCTTTTTAATATATCAAATGAGAGGCAAATAGATCAAAGAACTCTGTCAATATGAGAGAGAGAGAGGAGGGGAAAAACATTTATAAAAAACATTGCTTAAATTAAAATTGTGAAAAATCCTTCAAAATATTGCAAACAATGATAACATAACAAAATTATTCAAAAATTAATAATAAGGTAAAATTTTTGGATTAAAGATTATTGGAAATACAATCTTATATTTTAGATAGTAAAAAGGCATATATTGGATTGAATAAAAGATTTATTTGCCAATATTTCGGCTGACTGAACGCCAACCTTTATTGAGGCATTACATTATGTTGTTGTCGTTGTTTCTTATCCCCTTGTGTAAAGATTACACGAATTCCAGCATTACATTATATACGGTTGGTGTTCAGCCAGCTAAAATATTGGCAAATAAATCTTTTATTCAATCCAATATATGCCTTTTTACTATCTAATGATTTAAGTATGGATTGCTCTATTTTCAGAAAAATCTTATATATGTAAATATGTTTAAAAAATTTAAACAAAGTGTTATCATTTTTATATTTCAATTTTTCAAAAATGTATTTTATTTTTAAGCTCATTTATTTCTCAATACAGTAGAACATTCCTTTAGCAGACATTCTGCGTGCAGACACCTCTCTATAAAGGACAATCTTCAATGTCAACATTACCATTTTTACTATTTAGTAACTCTCCGGTAACTCTCTGTAAAGGACAGTTTGTATCTGCAATTAGGTGTCTTTTACAGGGAGGTTCTACTGTAGCAACTCTCCGGTAAGAAGACACCTCTCCCTAAAGGACACTTTAGTTCTGCAATTAGGTGTCTTTTACAGAGAGGTTCTACTGTAGCAACTATCCGGTAAGAAGACACCTCTCCCTAAAGGACAGTTTGTATCTGTAATTAGGTATCCTTTACAGGGAGGTTCTACTGTAGCAACTCTCCGGTAAGAAGACACCTCTCCCTAAAGGACAGTTTGGCTATGCAATTAGGTGTCTTTTACAGGAAGGTTCTACTGTAGTAACTCTCCGGTAAGAAGACACCTCTCCCTAAAGGACAGTTTTTATCTGTAATTAGGTGTTGACCATTACAGGGAGGTAGTTCTACTGTATATGCAGCTACATGACAATTTACATGTAATTTAGGAAATGTATGTATGTATATAAGTAGAAAATAGGATTCAAAAATAATCATTCCCTGAAGAGAGTGACAAAGTATCACTGAAACATTGGGAACTAAAGGAAAAATTGGTTGATGTATCCATATATATTTTTCTAAACAAACTTCCAAAAAATCTCAAGGTAAACACACAAGCCCAATTAAGTAAATCATATGTGAATATGAGGGGGTCGGTGGAAGGCTGGTTAAACCGTTTGGTTTTCGACCACTACGAGACCCGGGTTCGATTCCCGCATTGGACACTTTTTTCTGATAAAAAAAAATGCTCCAATGGCCCCCGATTCTTGCAAAAGTTCAACCCCACCAGCGAGTGCAAGTAACCAAACAGGGCTCTGGCACATTTGTAAGTGCTAAGTCGAACTGCTTTTCACATGTGTAGACATGTGGTGCGCTTACAGTAAAAGCAGTCACTAACTACCCACCATGATTATCATGGCCTGTACCACGTGTACTAGGGATTAGCAAAACAAAAAAAAAAACTATTTGGATTATAGATTATAATACAAGAAAATAAGACCTAATACAAATAATGTATTAGTGTATGACGTTTCAGCAACAGCAATGTCACCATCATCAGACAAAAGAATAAATGGATTTGGAATGGAAATGGAAAATTCATTTATTCTTTTGTCTGATGATGGTAACAATGCTGTTTGCTGAAACATCATACACTAATAAATTATTTGGATTAGGTCTTATTTTCTTGTATTGCTTAAATACTGTTGTCTGATGACAATGCTATTTCAGAAACACATCCACATATAATTCACATATTTGATACCATTGCTTCGTGATCTAAAAAAAAAAAGGATTTGAAAATAATAAGAAACATATAGTCTACAAGCTTGATTGAGTGAAGATAAGAAAGAAGAAAAAGACATTTTGCAAATCCTTTTCCAAAAAAAAAAAAAAAAGAAAGAATCCATTAAACTCTAGCATGCACTAAAAATGAAAATGTCTGCAGTAGGTGAAACTCAAAGATCAAAAAGATGCCTATGATATTTAGAATCATAATTATAGCTGCTAAACTGCTAAATCATTTTACAATATCCATAAAAAAAAAAATTACAACAATGCATTCTAAAAGAAATACCTTTATTATTTAGAGAATAGAATTATGCCATTTGAATTGTATAATTTTTGCTTTAAACACACATTTTATGGAAGTTGTAAATTCTCCTCCCTTTAAACATGGGGAAAGGTGCTGTTCAGTATAAGCTATAAAATGGAAAAAATAGTACAAATATGAAATTGTACTGGAATAAGATGAATAAATTAAGAAAAAGGCTTCTCCTTATCCTGTAACTGAGAGTTACTGATGGCTTGCGCCATCTATCGGAATAAATATCAACTATTTGTTGATTTTTAATTATTCCAGAATTGGCCAAATATCTATTCTTGATTAATCAAGAAAATCTAACCACATACGCGTTTCGGGCTGTTTGGCCCTCATCAGTATGGTGCAAGCTGTACCTCAACGACCAAAAAACTGGCCATTCAGGCATCCTGAAAAATCATGAAATGAGTATTTAAGACTAGAAGTGTGTGAGAACACAAAACAATGTGAAAAAATGGTACAAATATAAATTGTACTGGGGTAAGATGAATAAATTTTTAAAATGGCGCAAGCCATCAGCAACTCTCAGTTGCACAATAAGGAGATGCCTTTTTCTTAATATAAAATGGAAGTTTACATGTACATAGATGAAACATTGGGGTGACTGTAGGAAAGCTGCAGGGAGGGGTTGAAAGGTGTCACGGCACATCAGCTGTAGTCCCTGAAGATTGAACATAAAACATCACTAGAAATCTCCCTAGTTTCTAGACAGAACCACCACAGTCTGGTTTGGCATTCAAGATCAACAAACAATATGCCATATAAATATTTGAGCATGGAAAAAAATATTCAGTTTGGATATTTGATCTATGCATTAGAAACATAAGATTGTTGTTTCTTATCCCCTTGTGTAATGATTACACCAATTCCATGAGTTCATGCTCCTTGAGCTGTTCTATGATAAGCAGCAGCCTCTCCCAAAGGTCCTGTTTAGTGCATCTAATGCAAGCCAAAATGTGTTCTGGAGCTGCAGGTACCAAGCTACATTTTGGACAAGTGGGGTAGTTTTGTTGTTATTTTATCCATGAGAAACATAAGGTAACAAGACCAAATCTAAAATTAATGGAATGTTTGTGACATTTTAGTATCAGTATTGTTACCAAAACATCACAAATATATTCCGTAATTTGGATTTGGTCTTATTTATACCTTATGTTTCTATATTATAAACATAAGGTAATAAAACCAAATAAATAAATAGTTTTTGATATTTCAGTAAGAGCATTGTTACCATCATCAGACAAAATTTTTCATTCAATACTTTTGTCTGATGGTGATAACAATGTTGTTACCAAATGTCACACACTATTTATTTACTTGTATATGGTCTTGTTACCTATTTTCTTAATCTATAGTGCAAATTTTATCTTATCATTTCTAGATTCTGTTTGGATATGCTTGAGGAGCATGAACTCGTGGAATCCATGTGATCTTTAGACAAGGGAATAAGAAACAACAACAACAGATTCTGTTTGGGGGAAATTTTAAAACCTATTCTAAAAACATTAAGCTATTACTGTCTCCAATGCACAAAAGTATCTGGAGTTCAATAAGTAAAAAGAAATAGATCACAAAATGCTAAATGTGTTCACAGTATGAAGATTCACATTGTATATCTCAAATATCAACATTCACCACATCTAGAGCTGAAAATTAGAAACTATTTCTATAGACCATATACTACTGTTAATAAACACAAGGTAATAAGACCAAATACAAATAAATAGTGTGTGACATTTTTTGTAACAGCATTGTTACCATCTTCAGATGTTATCGAAACGTCACACACTATTTATTTATTTGGATTTAGTATTATTACCTTGTGTTTATAATCTATAATCCAAATTGTACCTTATCATACTGTTAATAAAAAAAAAACGGAAAATCTAAAATTGGTTTTATTGTTTCTTATCTCCTTATGCAAAGATTATGCCAATTCCATGAGTTCATGCTCCTCGAGCAGTTTTATAATAAGCAGTGGCCTCTCCCAAAGGTCCTGTTTAGTGCATCTAATGCAAATTAAAATGTGTTCTGGAGCTGCTGGTGCCAAGCTACATTTTGGGCAAGTGGGGTAGATTTTATTATTATTTTCTATCTTCAATGGCTTGAGATTAAAAAAAATAGGAATGGCCTCAAATTACAGGCAAAGCCAGACTTTCACTAAGAGATATCATGTTAATTCTTTATTGAGAAAGGTTTTATAGAACCTCTCTCTCTTTTTAGACATTTTTTACCACTTGTAATTAACACTTAACAATAGAAGGGGGTCAGTGGAAGGATGGTCTAAACCGTTGCTTTTTGACCGCTATGACCCGGATTTGATTCCCACATTGGGCACTTTTTTCTGATTAAAAAAAAAAAATGGTCCAATGGCCCCCGATTCTTGCAAAAGTTTAACCCCACCAGCGAGTGCAAGTAACCAAACTTGACACATTTGTAAGCGCAAAGTGGAATTGCTTTTCACATGTGTAGATATGTGGTGCACTTACAGTAAAAGCAGTCGCCTTCTATCCACCATGATTATAATGGCCTGTACGTGTACTAGGGATAAGCAAAAAAAAAAAAACTTAACCATAGAGAGAATTTAAGATTCATCATGTTATAACATCGGGTTGTGCTGCTATAGAGATATCAGTGTTGTTTCTTATCCCCATATGTAAAGATTACACAAATTCCATGAGTTCATGCTCCTCGAGCTGGTTTATAATAAGAAGCGGCCTCTCCCAAAGGTCCTTTTTTAGATTTCAGTGTAGGTAGCTTAGGAAAACCACTGGAATTCTATATACAGTTACGAGCGTCATTCCTCATCTCCTAATCAACAATCAGTCATCAGTTTTCATCTCTGTCACCGTTTGCTTTTTTTTTTTTGGAATGGCGCCCTCCTATTGGTTGGCTACGGTCGCGCCACCTTTGACCCCCCCCCCCACTCGCTATTTCGTCTTTGTAACTATTGTGTTGCCCGGCGTTGCCCGGGTCGTTCGGCTAGTATAGAATAACATATGGAAGCATTTACAGAATGAAAAACTATTTACAGTAGAACCTCCATGAGCGGACACTCGCACTAAAGGACACTTCTCTACAAAGGAGAGTTTTAATTTCTCCCAAATTACAATTTTCACTATTTAGCAACTCTCCAGTATAAGAACACCTCTCCCTAAAAGACACTTAGGCCCTGCAATTAGGTGTTGTCCTTTACAGGGAGGGTTTTTCTACTGTATATATATAAAAGAAAATACATAAAATAAAAAATTATATTCTATATAAGAGGATTTCTCAAATAAGTATTCCTCTCAATAAAAATTTAAAAAATAGAAGAGAGTTTAAAGTAAAAAGATAACACATACATTTTATACATGTATATTTTTTAAATCCATCATATTTTTATAAAATCAAGAGTGAAAAATCCAAAAATTATAATTTTATCAAGGTTTCAAAGAATCTTTTGAATTCATTGTAAAATCAAATTTTGAAGAATTCAATAAAAAAATAAATCATGTGATATTCTGCAATGGACAAAAAAATGTCTTTCACATTCTCTTCAACATACATTTATAAAAATGTTCCCATTATATAAATATCCATATTTATTGAAACAACAAGTTAACCACATATAAAACAATCCTAAAAAAATTATGGTTTAATAGGAGAGGGAGTGAAAAATTAGTTTGTTAAAAAAAAATCTAATACAGTAAAACCTCCATGAGAGAACACTCACGCTAGAAGACACCTTTCAAAGGACAGTTTTCATGACCAAAATTACTATTTTTACTATTTAGCAACTCTCTGGTAAGTGGACACTTTTCCTTAAAGAACACTTTGGCTTTGCAATTAGGTGCTGTCCTTTACAGAAAGGTTTTACTGTATGAAAAATTTCATTCAAATATAGAGCAAAATATGATGCACTTGCGCGCCATCTGTTATCAAATTTCAAAACTATTTTAAAGGCGTTAGATTCTTTTTGAAATTAAACAATTTCTACTGCCCTTACTGCAATGGAAAAATTAAAGGGATGCAATTTTTCCATTGCAGTAAGGGCAGTAGAAATTGTTTAATTTCAAAAAGAATCTAACGCCTTTAAAATAGTTTTGAATTTTGATAGAGCAAAATATAAAATTTGATTAATTCATGACAATCATAGATTAAAAAAATCAAACAAACAAACATTCTGGGATGTGTTACAGGATGTGTGTTGCTTTGGTCTTAAGAAAAGTTTGAGAAGTGGTGGAAGGAGTGTGTTGGGATATGAACAGCTTGAATAGTCTCAGAAACAAGAGATTCCATTAAAAGAGGGGAAGTTGTAAGGAAAGCAGCAACAACACAGAAAACTCCTCTCAACATTATTTTTTTAAATTGGAATAAAGGATCAGGATACAATTCCAACATGATACCAACATTAATATGTAGGATAGCAAACACAATGTGAGATGGTGAGTTTCCTCAGTGTGAGGGAGTGTATTTACAAGGGGGATGTCCCACCCACCCAATGATATTTACATGACTAGCTGACACACAAGAGCTGGTGACACTACGGCCGAGATAGGATAACTCCCTCCTCACACAGCAGGTCGTAGATGCGCCGGGTCTTGTTGACGTCTATCTTGACGAGGCTCCGGGCTTGGGTCAGTCTCAGCCCCCCCAGCCTCTCACTCTCCAGGACCAGGAGCTGCTTCTGCTGGAGGTAGTAGTCGGGCACTAGCCGCAGCTCAGAGCACAGCTTGCACACACACATTCTCTTAGTCTCAATTATAAGCCCTCAGCAGAGCTGACTGCTACAGGGCACATCCCCAGGTAGTGAATAGGAAAACAAC
>CP092865.1:129905134-129958140 GCA_030710605.1 Cordylochernes scorpioides | reverse complement strand
AGAGTAAAATTAAGAGAAAAGCCCAACTCTTCGATCGTGAAACTAAAAGTTGCTGATGGCTTGTGGAACTAAAAATTTGCACAATCAGCAGATGTCTTTCTTTTAATTTTTCAATTTGATATATTTTGAAGAACAATTTTACTTTTCTGTACTTTATGTTTAAATATTTTCAAACACACATATCCATAAAAGTCGGTGGACGAGTAGGTAACACCCTCGATTCCCGACAGTCATGAACCGGGATTGAATCCCGCGTTGACATTTTGTTTAATATGTGAATAACCTTCACATATTATTCATTGTTTCAATTATCATAAATTGGTTGCTCTTGTTGAGCGGCACCTAATAAAGTGATTTTGGAACACACATATTCAGATATTTCTATAATTCAAATTGTGGTTTTCAGGTACACCTTTTCTATAGAATTCTATTCAATGGATCGCTTTTTTAACTAAAAACTGAATTTATATGTGTAAAATATGTGCTAAGTTAGCAATAGTTCTATACAAGAAATCAAAACTACCCACAATAAGACATATCGTATCTAGTTTTTTTACAATACAAAAAATATATCTATTAAAAAAAAATCCCTCGAGCCGGATTTGAACCAGCGACCTAAGGATCACCGTTAATACATCTACAGTCCTCCGCTCTGCCAACTGAGCTATCGAGGGTTAGTGAAAGTGACCTAGTAAGGTTTAATAAACTGGATTTGGGAGGCCTCCGCTAGATGGCGTCTAAAGGATTGGGTGTAACGTTGTCTTGAATACAATTCTCCCGCGCGTCTATCGAGGTTCAATTTTAAAATAATTTTTAATTATTTTTTTATATATTCTGCTGTGCTGAATCAACAAGATCGTACATGGCATTCAGGCAAAAAGATAATCTGCTGCATTGAATCAGCAAAGGTCATCTACTGAGCTAAACCACCAATATCGTCTGTAACATTAACTTGACATCTGCAGCGTATTCCGTATGTTGCGTTCTATATACAAGATTGAGTACAAGATAAGTGTTACAACTGATCATGTGCTACATCTTACTTTGGTCGATCATTAAGGTAAACCCATAATGTTCCAGCCTTAAATATGCAAAATTGTTAGAATTTACTTTTGTTAATTATTGTTAAATTATGTAAATTTTAGAAATGTATATAAACTTGATTTTAGAAAATAAAGTAGAGTTATTAATGTATATACGTGGTTGAGTCATTAGAGTTAGTGAGACGAGACAATAGCAGTTATTCAAGTTTGAAGGAGTTATAGCTCGCTGAGTCAAGAAGCATAGAATTAAAACCAGCGTTAAAATAAGAATTAGGCGGTGATTCCTCCTTAATGCCAGGAGGCCAAAGCCAGTTCGAATCACATAAAATCCTACAAACACCAATGGACTGATCTCTACTTCAAAAAATCCACAAATTATCTACAACACAATTGAGAAAATATGCCCTAAGTTAACAAAAGCTATACAAGAAGTCCAAATCGCACGAAATAAGACATTATCATGTCAAGTATTTTTAAGATTTAATGTCTCTATAAAACCAATATATATTTTTTAAAAATCCCTCGAGCCGGATTTGAACCAGCGACCTAAGGATCACCATTAATACATCTACAGTCCTCCGCTCTGCCAACTGAGCTATCGAGGGTTAGCAAAGGTGACCTAGTAAGGTTTAATAACACTGTTTTTGAAGGACAATACAAGAAATAGAAATTGCACACAAAAAGACATGTATGTCAAGTCGGTTTTTTTTTTTTTCTTGAGACAAAAAGAATGTACACAGGATGCGGTAGCTATTTGAGAAAAAAATTATGCCATGGAAAAAAATGAATACTTAAAGGAAAAATAGCATTTAGTACATATTAAAGTTTTATATAGATGAACACACACCCCTAAAGGACGACATCATTCAATGAACTTTCCATTAGCGGTAATAACAGCTTCTATATGCTGTCGACTGCAGGCAGTAATGAGATGGGTCTTGGGAATGTTTGCCATTGTATCCACTATAGCAGCTCTGAGAGCTGTGTTGTGGGAATGACTATTGGAGTCTCTATTAACTACGCCCCACATGTAATAGTCCAGTAGGCGGACATCTGATGAGCTGGGGGGGGCCAAACGTTAGGTGTGACATTGATGATGATCTTCTCTGAGATAAACAGATCATTCCTGGCTCCTCAAGATGCTTGAGCTTGTTCAGAAGACGCTTGGTTTTGGTCAAGCGGTTTACCTAGGTTCTTTCGTACACAAACTGTCCTCTCCGCATCACGTATGATTTGTAACGTAGGTCCTCATGAACCACAGGTCGAATGGTAGCCTTATCAACCTGCAGCTCTCAGGGCCCTCATCGACTTCCCAGGGTCCTTGTCGATGGCAGCTTGGACACAGCTTATAAAGTCTGGCGTCCTGATGCTGTCAGAACGTCGACAATGTGGTTTCCTTTGGGAAACCTCCGCCACATCATCCTTTGCAGCTCCCCAATTTTCTCCGAACTTTGAAAACAAATGATCGGGCGACTTTCAATAATGCAGCAGTTTCTGAATCGGTGTGTCCTGCAGCCAAGGAGACAATAACTACATGTCTCTTCCTTTCTTGTGTAAGAGTAAGTTCTCTGCTATGTCTATACCTACAACAGAAAATATGTTACTAGAACGCACAGGAAAAGTGTGACATCTATATTGTAGGTTTTCAAGGGTGCTGCTGCATCCGGGATATTTACATATATAAAAAAATATTATTTAAAAAAAAATTCCCTCGAGCCGGATTTGAACCAGCGACCTAAGGATCACCGTTGATACATCTACAGTACTCCGCTCTGCCAACTGAGCTATCGAGGGTTAGCGAAAGTGACCAAGTAAGGTTTAATAACCCGGATTTGTACGGCTCCGCTAGATGGCGTCTAAAGGGTTGGGTGTAACGTTGTGTGGGGGGTCGGTGGAAGGATGGTCTAAACCGTTGGTTTGCGACCGCTACGACCCGGGATCGAATCCCGCATTTGGCTTTTTTTTTTTTTTTCTAATAAAAAAAAATGCTCCAATGGCCCCCCATTCTTGTAAAAGTCCAACCCCACCAGTGAGTGCAAGTAACCAAACAGTACACTGGCATATTTGTAAGTGCAAAGTTGAACTGCTTTCACATGTGTAGACATGTGGTGCACTTACAGTAAAAGCAGTCGCCTTCTTCTACCCACCATGATTATCATGGCCTGTACAACGTGTACTAGGGATAATAATTTTTTTAAATGTATGGACTAGTGTTGGGCGCTTTTACTCGCGTCCTGTTTTATTGCTGAGTTGAACCAGTTAACCAGGAAGTTCCATGCTGAGTTTGGCCATAGATATAGGATTGAAGTGGGTCAGTCCAAGCAGGATAACTGTTTGCATCCTATGTCTCAGGAATGATGGACAGGGGAAACCATGATTTAAAATTTATTATAGTAGACTTTAATTATTTTATGAATAGATTATTATTTTTTTATATTTTGCTATACTGTGAAATTCCCTCATTACCTCGCTGCTATCTTTTAAGTTCTAATTTGGTTTCGCATCAAATAAATTGCCTTGTCTGAGGTTTTTGTCTTTCCTAATTTATCTATGAGACAATATTAAATACAACGAATGACAACTTTATTAAATAGGGGTCTAGAACCACAGCCAGTCTTAAACTCATTAATGTTTCACCTAGTAAAATATTTCAACTCTCTCAGGCATAAATGTATTTTTTAACAAATAAATCAAACTTCTACTGTCCTTACTGCGATGAAAAATATTGGGAGGGCTTAGCTCATCAGTGGTGAACCCTCCCAGCGGTTTCGCCAATTTAAACTACCAGACCGCTTCTTTAGAGCTCTAATACTGTATTGGATCATTCTGATTTTATATACCACACTGAAGGGTGGAATCCTAGAAATGGTATTTAGGTAAACTATGGACATAGGCTTTTAGGACAGTAGAATTACATTTAAATATTTGCATAGAATAATGTTCTTCCGCAAACAATAAGGACAAGTTAGGCATAAATTAATACAAAGAAGTATTTTTTAATCGCAGTAAAGACAGCAGAAGTTTGATTTATTTGTGAAAATAAACATTCGTGTCTTAATGTCTTCATTCGTTATATATATATATGACTGTTATTGCTTTGTATTAATAAACATATTTACCTTGAAAAATCAGCTATGTTTGTGTGCAATAAAGGGTTATATCTCTATAGTTTCAAGATCAACAAATATGAGTAAACTAACACAAAGGTTGGTGAGTATGTAAGCCCGCCAGCTATATAGGTTAGAAGGCCATACAACAAATTGGCCAATTAACCGAAGAACAAGCAAGACAAGCTGACCATGGAACCTGTTTAGGTGGCTGATTATGGGGGACATTGAGCCAACAAATCTTCGTGGATTGAGCCAACATTATTGTTTTCTTCTTTGAAAGACAAATTCATCTGCTGCATCAAACCTACAAGATTTTTCACGGCGATAAGATAATCTATTTCGTTAAATATCTATTTCGATCTACGTATTCTTCGTAGATCACGAAATGCGTGGTGTCACTGGAGACCCGCTGGTGATTCTCCACCAAATTCTACAGCACTGGCAGAGGCGCGATATTCATTGTATATATATACATAGTATTATGCATATATATAATTATCTTTTTTTTAATAGTGTAGACTGTGCGCTTTTGCATGTATTGACAAGATGTCGATAAAATTATTTTAATTGTCAATTGTTAAATCGTTAAATCAATAAGATCTCTCTCTCTCTCTCTAAGGAGACGCTGTTGTCTCCCCTTCTAACAGGGAGGACATCCTCGAGTACCTGACGTCTGAGTAGAGGTCTGTTCTGAAGCTATTCCTCGACATGGCAATAGTCGGGGTGAAGTCCAATCTACGCGGAACGTTGTCAGACTTCAGGACGGAATGTGACATCATAACAGACGACCCACAGTGGGATTCATCTGATGAAAATAATATTTAATTTTACTTTTTTAAAATATATTTACCCTATATAATTTTATATGTATGATTAATAAGCATGTTTCAATCTCTCGCCTGTCTAATTAAATCAACAAGAGATCGTCAGTAAAACTAACTCATCATCTGCTGCTTAATATATTCAAAAAATGCTGCTTTCCATTAAAAAACTGACTACAAGACTGTTACAGTAGATTCTCTCTCTAAAGGATAACATCTAGTTGAAGAGCGAGAGTGACCTTTAGAGAGAGGTATCTTCTTTCCAGAAAGTAAAAATGCTCATTTTGTGTGTGTGTGTGGCGATAAAAGTTGTCCTTTATTAAAGTCCTTTAAATGTCCTTGTATAGAGGTGTCCACTGGTGAGAGTATGATCTCATGGAGGTAAATTCTACGGTATTACAATTAATTAATTACTTCATTAAAGCTAATTAGGTCGTCTGTTATGGTTAACTTAGAAATATTATGTAACATCTTTAGAGACTGATCACCTGCTACTGCAGCAAAAACAGATAATCTGCAGCAGTATTAAAGCTTACAATGTGCATAGCTGTCGAAAAGATCTATGGATTTGATTGGATGAAATAATGAAGGTTTATTACCCCCATGGAAATTTTGAGGTGGTAGGGTTGAAACCTGTTACCATGGATGAAATGATAGATGTTTACCTTGATGGGATTTATTTTTTATTCTCTCTCTCTCTCTCTTGAGAGAACTGTGGTGCGGCGCCTGGAGGGACCGCGCCGACTCTCCGCTGGGCATCTCATAGTCCGCATCTTCCACACGGTGCTGGGCTGCTAAGTTACATCTGGCCAAGGAAAATCATCTGCTGGGCATCCTGGAGAGAGCAATCTCTAGATGGTCCCCATACGTCCGTGGCTTCTCCCTGGTCGGTCGAGCGAGGGCGGCCAACTCGCTGGTGCTAGCGGCAGTGCTCCACCATCTGCACGGCTACCTGCCCGGCGACGCCACTATCGCTAAATTACAGGCCAGGCTGACGCGGTTCGTCTGGGGGTCCTGCCGTCGAGCCGCTTGGCTCCCGGGAAATCTAATGGCTCGCCCTGTGTCCGTCGGTGGCGTAGGGCTGCTAAGTGTAAAGACGCAACTCCTGCTCGCCTGCTTTAAGGGAGTTCAGGCTGCATGCCGAGCGGGGGATTCATGGCTGGTGGAGTCCGGTGCCTGGATGGCCCCCTTGTCCTCGGGTTCCTGGCTGCTGCCCCGTCGCGGTCGGCTGCTGGATCTGTGGGAGCAGGTCTCCTCCATCCTGAGCCTGAACCACCGGGTGGTGCCCATTCCGCCCTACTGATCCTGCCTCTCGTCGGTGCCTGCAGGTTCCTGGCGACGCCACCGGGCTCCCTCAAGGTGGAAAGGAGTGCGCGTCCGCGACCTGGCGGGTCCTGCTACGTCGCTCCCCACCAGGCTGACGAGGAGCTCCTGCGACGATGCAGCCGCCCTTGGTTCATTCTGTCGCCGTCTGGTGGCGGAAAACGCGGGGTGCTCGCATTAGGAGAGGAGCCTGGAGGAAGCAGTGGTTCTGCGTGGGTCGGATACGCCATTCTTAGGCATCAGCACACGCACTGCGCGTTGCCTGGCCGCCGTTCCCATCTCGCGACGTGCCCCTCACCAGCCTGGCGTTCTCATCCCTCCGTCGCTGTTCCTTCGGGGGCCATGCAGCGGACATCGCTCTGCGGCTGGCCCTGCCTCATCCAGGGCACCCGGCGTCGAGCCAGCCTGTCTGCATCGCCTGCGGCTCCAGCGACCTGTCGCTGGCCCACCGCTACTGGTCCTGTAGCGCCGTCCGCCCTCTCATCCGAGAGGTGTTCTTCATCATCGGGCGGCCACCGGACCTGCAGTCCTGGATCTTCGCGGTGGACCTCGAGGACCTCGCCATCACCATCTCCTCTGCTGAGAAACATGCCATCTACATTTTCTTCGTAGATCGCGAAATGCGTGGTGTCGCTGGGGACCCATTGGCGATCTTCCATCAAACTCTGCAGCGGTGGCACCATGTACATAGTTGTATATTTTAATCATTTTTGTTATAACCATCATCCTCATTTTAAATTTCTCATTATCACATAAATAGTACGGACTGTGACATGTATTGACAAGATGTCAATAAAACTATGTCAATTGTCTCTTGAGGTAACCTAGATTCCTGGAGCCACCACGTACTAAAGTCACCAACTATCCGGGTTGATATGTCTAATGGTGGACATCCAGTTTATCAGATGTACTGTACTTGGTTCTGTACAGGGGTAAATATACTTATTCTTTAGTGGTGGCTTTTTGGAAGGTGGTATGTGGGACATCTGTGGTGGTCAACAGTTTGGTTTTCTCATGTTCTTATTGTCAAAATGACCAAAAGAATTCAGATCAAAGGTAAGTTTTAATGGATGATAAAACTTAAAAACAAATGCATCGCCTCTTTTTAATATATCAAATGAGAGGCAAATAGATCAAAGAACTCTGTCAATATGAGAGAGAGAGAGGAGGGGAAAAACATTTATAAAAAACATTGCTTAAATTAAAATTGTGAAAAATCCTTCAAAATATTGCAAACAATGATAACATAACAAAATTATTCAAAAATTAATAATAAGGTAAAATTTTTGGATTAAAGATTATTGGAAATACAATCTTATATTTTAGATAGTAAAAAGGCATATATTGGATTGAATAAAAGATTTATTTGCCAATATTTCGGCTGGCTGAACGCCAACCTTTATTGAGGCATTACATTATGTTGTTGTCGTTGTTTCTTATCCCCTTGTGTAAAGATTACACGAATTCCAGCATTACATTATATACGGTTGGTGTTCAGCCAGCTAAAATATTGGCAAATAAATCTTTTATTCAATCCAATATATGCCTTTTTACTATCTAATGATTTAAGTATGGATTGCTCTATTTTCAGAAAAATCTTATATATGTAAATATGTTTAAAAAATTTAAACAAAGTGTTATCATTTTTATATTTCAATTTTTCAAAAATGTATTTTATTTTTAAGCTCATTTATTTCTCAATACAGTAGAACATTCCTTTAGCAGACATTCTGCGTGCAGACACCTCTCTATAAAGGACAATCTTCAATGTCAACATTACCATTTTTACTATTTAGTAACTCTCCGGTAACTCTCTGTAAAGGACAGTTTGGATCTGCAATTAGGTGTCTTTTACAGGGAGGTTCTACTGTAGCAACTCTCCGGTAAGAAGACACCTCTCCCTAAAGGACACTTTTAGTTCTGCAATTAGGTGTCTTTTACAGAGAGGTTCTACTGTAGCAACTATCCGGTAAGAAGACACCTCTCCCTAAAGGACAGTTTGTATCTGTAATTAGGTGTCCTTTACAGGGAGGTTCTACTGTAGCAACTCTCCGGTAAGAAGACACCTCTCCCTAAAGGACAGTTTGGATCTGTAATTAGGTGTTGACCATTACAGGGAGGTAGTTCTACTGTATATGCAGATACATGACCCTTAACATGTAATTTAGGAAATGGTGTATGTATATAAGTAGAAAATAGGATTCAAAAATAATCATTACCTGAGGAGAGTGAAACCTCGGGAGTTAGATAAAAAATTGGTTGATGTATCTGATATATAGCTAGCAATAAATATGTATATATATATGTTTCTATGAAAATGTTAATCTGCAAGACGCAGGTTATCATCATCCCTTTTTGATTTGTTTTTGTCACTTTTTGGCGTTCCGAAAATAAACAATAAAAGGCTGTATCAGACTTTATTAAGACAATAAAGATTTGCTAAAAATAAATGTGTACGAAGATGTTGCATTTGGCGACGAGGATATAAGAGTAAGTACCCTCGAATTTTGAAGTAAATATTTTTAGAAAATATCTTTGATTTTGCATATAATTGAAAGTAAATATTAAAAGACAAATTGCAAAGTTTTAGGATGCAAATTTAAGAAAGAGTGAAAAGAAATGGCTAGTTACCAATTTAAGGAATATAATGAGGAAACTGAAACTTTTGAAACGTTTTATGAACGATTGGAACAGTTTCTCATATTGGAGGAGGCAGGGGATGAGAAGAAAAAGGCTTATCTCCTAACCCTCATGGGAAGTAAAACATATGGTGTTTTGAAGAATTTGTGCAGTCCTATTCTACCTAAAGATAAAACTTTTGATAACCTAATAAATATCTTGAAAAGGCACTTCTCTCCAAAGCGCTCAATTGTAGTAGAGAGGTTCATTTTTTTTAAAAGAATGCAATTAAAGGAAGAAAGCATCTCGGATTACTTGGTGGAAATTAAGCGTTTGGCTTCCTCATGCAACTTTGGAAATTTTCTGGAGGATTCTTTACGTGATAAAATGGTTTGTGGATTATATAATGCCAAAATACAAAATAGAATTTTGTCGGAGGGCGACATTTCTTTAGCTAAAGTAATTGAGATAGCATTATCTATGGAAGCGGCCGAGAAAAATACAAAATTATTTCACTTGGAGCAGGGTGAAGATTGTGTTGATAAGTTGAGGATGGAACGCAAGGTTGAATCAAATTTCCAGAATGGCAAATGTAAACATTGTGGTAAACAGCATAAAGAACTATGTAGATTTAAGGAGGCGATATGCTTTAAGTGTAATAAAAAAGGACACATTGCCTCAATATGTTGGAGCAGTAGTAGAAATCTAAGGCAACATCAGAATCAGCCGGGAAATATACATCAGATAGGAGACCAAGAAGAGGAGGAAGAGTATGTCCAGAAAATTATAAGCGTGACGATTCCTGAGTATAAAATTAATTTTGCCTCAAGTGACCCTCCCTATCTGATGGAGTTAAAAGTAGAAGGAAACTTTATTAAATTTGAAATGGATACGGGTAGTGGTCTAACACTGATATCAGAAAAGGATTTTAAAAATAGTCTTCAACACTTGAAATTGGAAAAAGCGAGTATCATTGTAAGAACTTATGATGGTACCGTGGTACCCATTCTGGGTAAAATCAATGTCAAAGTGGAGTGTCAAGATATTACTTACAAACTTAGAGCGTTGGTGGTGAAAGGAGAAAAGAGGGCTTTGATGGAAGAGAATGGATAAATAGATTGAAATTGGGCTGTTTCGCGGTAAAACATATGCCTGTGGAAATTACCATTGAGGAAATTTTGAAGGAAAATCAAGCCCTATTTGTGGAGACAACTGAACCAATAAAAGGTTTCACATTTTCAGTAAACATGTGTGATGTGAATCCAATTTTCCATAAGGCTCGTCCGGTGCCTTTCGCCATTAGGCCAGCAGTTACTGAAGCATTAGACAAAATGGTGGCTAAGGGTTATCTATGTGAGGTGGCGAGCAGTAAATGGGCCACTCCAGTGGTTGTAGTGCCGAAGAAAAATAAAGAGATCAGAATTTGCTGCGACTTCAAGGTAACTCTAAATAAATATTTGGACACTGCGGCCTATCCCCTTCCCACACAGCAAGATTTATTCTCCACATTGGCCAAGGGAAAATACTTTTCTAAATTGGACTTGAGGAACGCTTATCTGCAATTAGAGGTGGACCCAGGCACCCGTCCGTTACTAACGATAAATACTCATAAAGGGCTTTTCAGGTTTAAGAGAATGCCATTTGGATTGGCAAATGCGCCCAGTTATTTTCAATCTGTAATGGATAGGGTTTTGTCAGGTATAGGAGGCGTAATTTGTTATATTGATGATGTCCTTATAGCCACAGCATCAATTGAAGAACATTTGGCGTTGTTGAAGACTATATTTGCTCGCTTGGCGAAGTATAATATCAAACTAAAGAAAGAAAAATGCCTATTTTTGCAAAAAGAAATTGAATATTTAGGACATCTTGTCACGGAAGAGGGCATCAGACCTTTAGATCATAAGGTACAAGCAATACAGAAGGCCAAAACGCCTACGAATATCTCTGAATTAAGGTCATTTCTTGGTTTGGTAAACTTTTATGGGAAGTTCATACCCAATTTGCCAGAGCTTTTGAAGCCTCTTCATGAGCTTCTTCACAAAAAACGTCCTTGGGTTTGGACAAAGGAATGTGGAGAGGCCATTGACAAGTGCAAGAATAGCATTACCTCTGAGAGGGTGCTAGTCCCGTATGATGCGACTTTGCCATTGTGTTTGGCCACTGATGCATCGCAGATTGGAGTGGGCGCTGTGTTGTCACATATTATAGAAGGCCAGGAGAGACCGATTATGTTTGCCTCACGGACTTTATCGGAAGCAGAACAAAATTATTCTCAGATTGAGAAGGAGGCTCTAGCCATTATTTATGGAGTTACCAAGTTTCATCAATTTATTTATGGAAGAAAATTTATTCTTATTACAGACCATAAGCCATTGGTGACCATTTTGGGCTCAAGATCAGGAATCCCCACCTTATCTACTTCAAGATTGCAGCGTTGGGCGCTTATTTTGTCAGCTTATACTTACGATATTAAATTTCGAAGAACTCAAGACCATGGGAATGCAGATCTTCTGTCACGTTTTCCTGTGGGCTGTGAAGAAATTCCAAGATTAAATAATGTCTATGCTTTATCCTATGTGGAAGAATTGCCGATCACAGCAGAGGAAATTGCCACGGAAACTGAAAAAGACGAAGTGCTCTCATTGGCCAAATTTTATACTCAGCAAGGCTGGCCTGAAAAGGTGGCTGATCACCTCAGACCTTATTTTCAAAGGAAACTTGAGCTAACTGTAGATGGGGAGTGTTTGGTTTGGGGAATGAGAGTTGTCATTCCACCATCTCTCAGAATAAAAATGTTGAACTGTCTTCATGAGACTCATTCCGGTATGAACAAAATGAAGGCTGTAGCAAGATCACATTTTTGGTGGCCAAATCTAGATACCCAAATCGAGTTTTTGGTAAATAAGTGCAGAAGCTGTCAGCAATCCCAGGATGGGCCAAATAAAGGAAAATGGCAACCCTGGAGATGGTCAACCAGACCTTGGCAAAGAATCCACATTGATTTTGCAAATAAGGAAAACATTAATTTATTAATAGTAGTAGATAGTCATTCGAAGTGGATTGAAGCCATCCCAATGAGAGAGACCACCACACGCAAAACCATTGAGCAACTACGGCGACTTTTTTCTTCCTATGGTCTACCGGAGGAACTTGTATCTGATAATGGACCTCAGTTTACTGGTAGTGAAATGAAAGGTTTTCTGGAAGGAAATGGAATTAAACAAACATTGATCCCGGCGTACCACCCGCAAAGTAATGGCTTGGCTGAAAGAGCGGTTAGAACAATTAAGACTGCCCTGGATAAAAATAAAAGGAAAATTGGGGATACCATTCAAGACACCTTATCAAAAGTTCTTCTGGCATATCGAAGCACCCCGCATGTGACAACGGGAAAGACTCCATCAGAGCTCTTTATTGGGCGTGCGCTTCGAACCAGAGTATCGTTGATACATCCCAGCTTGACATCTAGAGTTAGGGACCAGCAAGCCAGGCAAATGAAGTATGATCGGCGAACCCAATTGGAAGAATTCCAGATAGATGATTTAGTGTGGTGTAAAAACTTTAGAGGTGGTGATAAATGGATCCCGGGAAAAATTGTGGGCAAGAAGGGAACTAGAGTCTACACCATTTTGATCCACGGACAGGTAAAGGCCTATCACAGGGATCAAATTAGAAAAAGGTGGAGGAATGGTGAGGAAGATGAGAGTGGAGATGGAGAGCGTCAACCCGAGCACTCAAGAGGAGCAGGTCCCAGTGCCATAATCTCGGAGGTTGTACGAGACAGAGGTTATATGGAGTCGCTGTCGCCAGGACTAACTAGCCAGCGGTCGGATCAAGATTCAGAGGTTCAGAGTGATACAGACGATGGAAAGTCATTGGAGCCTCTTCGCTCGCTAGACCCCGAGGCCTTGAAAGAGGAGGGTCCTGTCCTAAGGCGGAACCCACCTAGAGCGAGGAGACCGCCTGTGAGATTTCGTGTTTGAAGAGAGAAGATGGTGATATATAGCTAGCAATAAATATGTATATATATATGTTTCTATGAAAATGTTAATCTGCAAGACGCAGGTTATCATCATCCCTTTTTGATTTGTTTTTGTCACTTTTTGGCGTTCCGAAAATAAACAATAAAAGGCTGTATCAGACTTTATTAAGACAATAAAGATTTGCTAAAAATAAATGTGTACGAAGATGTTGCAGTATCCACATATACTTTTCTAAACAAACTTACAAAAAATCTCAAGGTAAACACACAAGCCCAATTAAGTAAATCATATGTGAATATATCGGCGACAGCATTGTTACCATCTTCAGACAGAAGTACTGAAGTTGTTAGCACTTACTTGCTTCAATACTGATAAATCACAATTTGGATTATAGATTATAATACAAGAAAATAAGACCTAATCCAAATAATTTATTAGTGTATGATGTTTCAGCAACAGCATTGTCACCATCATCAGACAAAAGAATAAATGGATTTGGAATGGAATTGGAAAATCCATTTATTCTTTTGTCTGATGATGGTAACATTTTCTTGTTTTGCTTCAATACTGTTATCTGATGACAATGCTATTTCAGAAACATCCACATATAATTCACATATTTGATACCATTGCTTCATGATTTTAAAAAAGTATTTGAAAATAACAAGAAACATATAGTCTACAAGCTTGATTGAGTGAAGATAAGAAAGAAGAAGAAGACATTCTGCAAATCCTTTTCCAAAAAAAAATAGAAAGAATCCATTAAACTCTAGCATGCACTAAAAATGAAAATGGCTGCAGTAGGTGAAACTTAAAGAACAAAAATAATGCCTATGATATTTAAAATCACAATTATAGCTGCTAAATCATTTTACAATATCCATTAAAAAAAAATTACAACAATGCATTCTAAAAGAAATACCTTTATTATTTAGAGAATATAATTATACCATTTGAATTGTATAATTTTTGCTTTAAACACACATTTTATGGAAGTTGTAAACTCTCCTCCCTTTAAACATGGGGAAAGATGGCTGTTCAGGAAATAAAGTGTAAGCTATGAAATGGAAAAATAGTACAAATATGAAATTGTACTGGAATAAGATGAATAAATTAAGAAAAAGGCATCTCCTTATCATGTAACTGAGAGTTACTGATGGCTTGCATCATCTATCAAAATAAATATCAATTATTTGTTGATTTTTAATTGTTCCAGAATTGGCCAAATACCCATTCTGGATTAATCAAGAAAAGCTAACCATGTACGCGTTTCGGGCTATTGGCCCTGGTCAGCGTGGTGCAAGCTGTACCTCAACGAAACTGGGCATTCAGGCATCCTGAAAAATCATGAAACGAGTAGTTAACACTAGAAGTGTGTGAGAACACAAAACAATGTGAAAAAATAGTACAAATATGAAATTGTACTGGGATAAGATGAATAAATTTTTAAAATGGCGCATGCCATCAGCAACTCTCAGTGGCACAATAAGGAGTTGCCTTTTTTCTTAATATAAAATGGAAGTTTACATGTACATAGATGAAACATTGGGGTGACTGTAGGAAAGCTGCAGGGAGGGGTTGAAAGGTGTCACGGCACATCAGCTGTAGTCCCTGAAGATTGAACATAAAACATTGCTAGAAATCTCCCTAGTTTCTATACAGAACCACCACAGTCTGGTTTGGCATTCAAGATCAACAAACAATATGCCATATAAATATTTGAGCATGGAAAAAAAATATTCAGTTTCGAAATTTGATTTATGCATTAGAAACATAAGATTGTTGTTTCTTATCCCCTTGTGTAATGATTACACCAATTCCATGAGTTCATGCTCCTTGAGCTGTTCTATGATAAGCAGCAGCCTCTCCCAAAGGTCCTGTTTAGTGCATCTAATGCAAGCCAAAATGTGTTCTGGAGCTGCAGGTACCAAGCTACATTTTGGACAAGTGGGGTAGTTTTGTTGTTATTTTATCCATGAGAAACATAAGGTAACAAGACCAAATCTAAAATTAATGGAATGTTTGTGACATTTTAGTATCAGTATTGTTACCAAAACATCACAAATATATTCCGTAATTTGGATTTGGTCTTATTTATACCTTATGTTTCTATATTATAAACATAAGGTAATAAAACGAAATAAATAAATAGTTTTTGATATTTCAGTAAGAGCATTGTTACCATCATCAGACAAAATTTTTCATTCAATACTTTTGTCTGATGGTGATAACAATGTTGTTACCAAATGTCACACACACTATTTATTTACTTGTATATGGTCTTGTTACCTATTTTTCTAATCTATAGTGCAAATTTTATCTTATAATTTCTAGATTCTGTTTGGATATGCTTGAGGAGCATGAACTCGTGGAATCCATGTGATCTTTAGACAAGGGAATAAGAAACGACAACAACAGATTCTGTTTGGGGGAAATTTTAAAACCTATTCTTTTTTCTTTTTTTTCTTATTCCAAGTACACGTGGTACAGGCCATGATAATCATGGTGGGTAGTTAGCGACTGCTTTTTACTGTAAGTGCACCACATGTCTACACATGTGAAAGCAGTTCGACTTTGCACTTAAAAATGTGCCAGAGCCCTGTTTGGTTACTTGCACTCGCTGGTGGGGTTGGAC
This sequence comes from Cordylochernes scorpioides, assembly GCA_030710605.1. Lineage (NCBI taxonomy): Eukaryota > Metazoa > Arthropoda > Arachnida > Pseudoscorpiones > Chernetidae > Cordylochernes > Cordylochernes scorpioides. The sequence goes on along the minus strand of CP092865.1, from coordinate 129,942,603 downwards.
TTTTGCAAGAATCGGGGGGCCATTGGAGCATTTTTTTTTTCTTTTTTTTTTTAAACAGAAAAAGTGTCCAATGCGGGAATCGAACCCGGGTCGTAGTGGTCGTAAACCAAACGGTTTAACCAGCCTTCCACATTAAGCTATTACTGTCTCCAATGCACAAAAGTATCTGGAGTTCAATAGGTAAAAAGAAATAGATCACAAAATGCTAAATGTGTTCACAGTATGAAGATTCCCATTGTAAATATCTCAAATATCAACATTCACCACATCTATAGCTGAAAATTAAAAACTATTTCTATAGACCATATACTACTGTTAATAAACACAAGGTAATAAGACCAAATCCAAATAAATAGTGTGTGACATTTTTTGTAACAGCATTGTTACCATCTTCAGATGTTATCGAAACATCACACACTATTTATTTATTTGGATTTAGTCTTATTACCTTGTGTTTATAATCAATAATCCAAATTGTACCTTATCATACTGTTAATAAAAAAAAAAAACTGAAAATCTAAAATTGGTTTTGTTGTTTCTTATCTCCTTATGCAAAGATTATGCCAATTCCATGAGTTCATGCTCCTCGAGCAGTTTTATGATAAGCAGTGGCCTCTCCCAAAGGTCCTGTTTAGTGCATCTAATGCAAATTAAATGTGTTCTGGAGCTGCTGGTGCCAAGCTACATTTTGGGCAAGTGGGGTAGATTTTATTATTATTTTCTATCTTCAATGGCTTGAGATTAAAAAAATTAGGAATGGCCTCAAATTACAGGCAAAGCCAGACTTTCAATAAAGAGATATCATGTTAATTCTTTATTGAGAAAGGTTTTATAGAACCTCTCTCTCTTTTTAGACATTTTTTACTACTTGTAATTAACACTTAACAATAGAAAGGGGTCGGTGGAAGGATGGTCTAAACCGTTGCTTTTTGACCGCTATGACCCGGATTCGATTCCCACATTGGGCACTTTTTTCTGATTTAAAAAAAAAATGCTCCAATGGCCCCCGATTCTTGCAAAAGTTTAACCCCACCAGCGAGTGCAAGTAACCAAACTTGACACATTTGTAAGCGCAAAGTGGAATTGCTTTTCACATGTGTATGTAGACATGTGGTGCACTTACAGTAAAAGCAGTCGCCTTCTATCCACCATGATTATAATGGCCTGTACGTGTACTAGGGATAAGCAAAAAAACTTAACCATAGAGAGAATTTAAGATTCATCATGTTATGACATCGGGTTGTGCTGCTATAATGAGATATCAGTATTGTTGCTGTTTCTTATCCCCATATGTAAAGATTACACAAATTCCATGAGTTCATGCTCCTTGAGCTATTTTATAATAAGCAGCGGCCTCTCCCAAAGGTCCTTTTTTAGATTTCAGTGTAGGTAGCTTAGGAAAACCACTGGAATATAGGGGGGGTCGGTGGAAGGATGGTCTAAACCGTTGGTTTTCGACCACTACGACCCGGGTTCGATTCCCGCATTGGGCACTTTTTTTTTTCTAATAAAAAAAAAAATGCTCCAATGGCCCCCGATTCTTGCAAAAGTCCAACCCCTCCAGCGAGTGCAAGTAACCAAACGGGGCTCTGGCACATTTGTAAGTGCAAAGTCGAACTGCTTTTCACATGTGTAAACATGTGGTGCACTTACAGTAAAAGCAGTCGCTAACTACCCACCATGATTATCATGGCCTGTACCATGTGTACTAGGGATTAGCCAGACTGGAATATAGAATAACACATGGAAGCATTTACAGAATGAAAAACTATTAACAGTAGAACCTCAATGAGCGGACACTCGCACTAAAGGACACTTCTCTACAAAGGAGAGTTTTAATTTCTTCCAAATTACAATTTTTACTATTTAGTAACTTTCCAGTAAGAGGACACCTCTCCCTAAAAGACATTTAGGCTCTGCAATTAGGTGTCCTTTACAGGGAGGGTTTTTCTACTGTATATATATAAAAGAAAATACATTAAATAAAAAATTATATTCTATATAAGAGGATTTCTCAAATAAGTATTGCTCTCAATAAAAATTTAAAAAATAGAAGAGAGTTTAAAGTAAAAAGATAACACATAAATTTTATACATGTATATTTTTTAAATCCATCATATTTTTATAAAACCAAGAGTGAAAAATCCAAAAATTATAATTTTATCAAGGTTTCAAAGAATCTTTTTTGAATTCATTGTAAAATCAACTTTTTAAGAATTCAATAAAAAATAAATCATGTGATATTCTGCAATGTCTTTCACAATCTCTTCAACATATACTTATAAAAATATTCCCTATATATAAATATCCATATTTATTGAAACAACAAGTTAACCACATATAAAACAATCCTAAAAAAATTATGGTTTAATAGGGGAGGGAGTGAAAAATTAGTTTGTTAAAAAAAATCTAATACAGTAGAACCTCCATGAGAGGACACTCACGCTAGAGGACACCTCTCAAAGGACAGTTTTCATGACCAAAATTACCATTTTTACTATTTAACAATTCTCCGGTAAGAGGACATCTCTCTCTAAAGGACACTTTGGCTTTGCAATTAGGTGCTGTCCTTTACAGAAAGGTTTTACTGTATGAAAAATTTCATTCAAATATAGAGCAAAATATGATGCACTTGCGCGCCATCTGTTATCAAATTTCAAAACTATTTTAAAGGCGTTAGATTCTTTTTGAAATAAAACAATTTCTACTGCCCTTACTGCAATGGAAAAATTAAAGGGATGCAATTTTTCCATTGCAGTAAGGGCAGTAGAAATTGTTTAATTTCAAAAAGAATCTAACGCCTTTAAGATAGTTTTGAATTTTGATAGAGCAAAATATAAAATTTGATTAATTCATGACAATCATAGATTAAAAAATCAAAAAAAAAAAACATTCTGGGATGTGTTACAGGATGTGTGTTGCTTTGGTCTTAAGAAAAGTTTGAGAAGTGGTGGAAGGAGTGTGTTGGGATATGAACAGCTTGAATAGTCTCAGAAACAAGAGATTCTATTAAAAGAGGGAAAGTTGTGAGGAAAGCAGCAACAACACAGAAAACTCCTCTCAACATTATTTTTTTAAATTGGAATAAAGAATCAGGATACAATTCCAACAAGATACCAACATTAATATGTAGGATAGCAAACACAATGTGAGATGGTGAGTTTCCTCGGTGTGAGGGAGTGTATTTACAAGGGGGATGTCCCACCCACCCAATGATATTTACATGACTAGCTGACACACAAGAGCTGGTGACACTACGGCCGAGATAGGATAACTCCCTCCTCACACAGCAGGTCGTAGATTCGCCGGGTCTTGTTGACGTCTATCTTGACCAGGCTCCGGGCTTGGGTCAGTCTCAGCCCCCCCAGCCTCTCACTCTCCAGGACCAGGAGCTGCTTCTGCTGGAGGTAGTAGTCGGGGACTAGCCGCAGCTCAGAGCACAGCTGGCACACACATTCTCTTAGTCTCAATTATAAGCCCTCAGCAGAGCTGACTGCTACAGGGCACATCCCCAGGTAGTGAATAGGAAAACAACCTTCAGATATGGAGGCCAGTTGTGAAACAAACAGAATAACTCTGACAAATAAGCATTCACGGACCAACAGCAGCATTGTTAGAAAGAGGAGTAAGAACTCTTTAAAAATCCTGACTTCAACTGACCCGGTTGATAGACCTCATCACAAGCGTTCCCTCTCCAAGGATACGGAGAAGCTGCATCTTTACTCATGTTAGAGTCTGCAGCAAAGGTGTCTGCTTCCATGTTAAGAACGGCCTCAAATTACAGAAAAAGTCAGACTTTCACCAAAGTGTGCCTGGATCATGGTGCCATGTTCAATGAAAGCTGCACCCCTACACCCCATTCCATGAGATAAGCTTGAGGAGCATGAACCCATGGAATTTGTGCAATCTTTGCACAAGGGGATAAGAAACAACATAAACCATTTTATAATAACTAAACTTGTTCTGAATATTATCTAAAAAAAATAATATATTTTCTAAATAAAAATAAATAATTTTTGACATATATGATTATTTTTAAAAATAAAGCAATTATCTACTACCTTTACTGTGATGATCAAAAATTGGGAGGGCCTGGCTCATTAGTGGTGAACCCTCCCGGCGGTTTTGTCGGTTTAATTGGTGCCAGGCCCTTCCATTATTTTATCATTGCAGTAAGGGCAGTAGAAGATTATTTTATTTCAAAAAGAATCACACAAGTCTAAAATTAGTTTAAATATCTTAAAACAGATGACACGCTAATGCATCATATTAATAAATAATTTTAGCGTTAATAGTTTTAAATTAAATTAAATTTTATTGCCATCTATCGTTAAAATTTTACACAAATAAATTTACTGGCAATGCGTTTCTTTTTAAATATCATCAAATATGATCTCTACAGTGCAATCAATCATTGCAGTAAAGGTCTGTAGAGATCATATTTGATGATATTTAAAAAGAAACGCATTGCCAGTAAATTTATTTGTGAATATTTTTCCTTTTTTTTTTTGCCTATATACAAAAACAATTTCCTGCTACCCTTATTGCTTTGAAAAAAATATTGGGAGGACCAGGCTCACACATCAGTGGTGAATTGTCTCGGTGGTTTTGACAGCTTAATTTATTGATGCCTGAAAACCTTATTACAGTAGAACCTTCATGAGAGGACACTCATGCTAGAGGACACCTCTCTATAAAGGACAGTTTTCATCTTCAAAAATTAACAATTTTACTATTTAGTGACTCTAAGATGACACTTCTTTCTAAAGGACACTTTGGCTCTGAAATTTGGTGTTATCCTTTACAGGGAGGTTCTACTGTATTTGTGATTTATTAGTTAAAGAGCAATGGTCAATGCATTATATGAATATATATTGCTGCTGTTTTCAAAGCTGATGTACATGGTTTCTTCAAATATCTTTATTAAGAATTCCTCTGCTCGAGGAGCATGAACTCATGGAATTTGTGTAAATTTTACACAAGGGGATAAGAAACAACAACAAGAATTCCTCTAAAGTGCTGGCTATATAAACAGAACAGCCAAATACAATAGTAAAGTGGTATGGTAAAGTAAACTGAAACAATCTTTGGGAGGGTTCACCACTGATGAGCCAGACCCTCCCAATAGTTTGCAGGTAGGGCAGTAAAAACATATTTTATTAGAAATCTCAGAGCTTAAATATACTCATGGACAAAATTTAAGGAAGTTGTACCTTTCAGCATGTATATTGGAATTTAAACAATAACTCTGAAAGATATTACAGTGACCTTTAATGAAGACACACGAGATAACCAAGTGTGAACAAAATTGCCTCTTTCTTAAATTTAAGATACTTTGACCAGTAAATCTTTTTTACTAAAATTTTATTAAAAAGATTTACTGGCCGAAGTATCATTAATTTTAAGAACTCTGAATGCTGGCCAGGCAACCACTACATGAAAATTGCCTTTTATCTCCTTGAAACAAATAGATGGCCGAGGACATCAAAGACTTTGCACTTCCTTAAGTTCTGTCCCTGAGTGCAGTTTATGAATAGAGGTGGCACCTACCTTCTTCTCCTTCTCAGTCAGCTTGTCATGATCGGCAAAGTTCTTGATGTCCAGAGGTGGGGCCGGCTTCCTCCCTGTGTGACACAATTTGGTACCTTTAGAACAAGTGTTCTCCCCTCAGCCATTTCAGAGTAATCTTTCTACTGGACATTTTTTTTTTTTTTTTGCTTATCCCTAGCACACGTGGTACAGGCCATGATAATCATCGTGGGTTGAAGTAGGCGACTGCTTTTACTGTAAGTGCACCACATGTCTACATATGTGAAAATAACTCCGCCTTTGCCGGTCCCAAGCCCAGATGAAAAAGGAGGAGGGGGAGCAGTAACAAGCTCACTAAAAAACCTGGGCTCAGTTAGCCTGGCTGATAGTACCCTGTAAGGGCTCCTGATCCAGGGATACAGGATTAGCAGCGTTTGTACTCCATGTTAGGAGCGGCTGCACATGGCGTCTGTTCCTCATGTCAGAGGTGGCCATTTCTTTTGAGCTAAGTCGGCCTGCCACTGAGTAGTACTCCCAGTCTTAATGACAAAGGCAGATGCATTATACTTCACCCAGTGTGGAGATAAGAAAGAAGAAGAAGAGAGTAATCTATTTACTGGACTTTTTTCTTTTTTTGCTTATCCCTAGCACACGTGGTACAGGCCATGATAATCATCGTGGGTAGAAGTAGGTGACTGTTTTTTCTATAAGTACACCACATGTCTATACATATGAAAAAGCAATTCAAATTTTGCACTTACAAATGTGCCAGAGCCCCATTTGGTTATTTGCACTCACTGGTGGGGTTGGACATTTAAAAGGTAGAGATATCAGCTTTTTTCAAAGGTCTTGCTAAAACATCTGGTTTGCAAATTCCGGGCAACCAATCTACATCTCTTAGTTGTTTATCCAGATTTATTCCATGATCTTTCAGCAGCTTCCTTAATAATTCTCAAGTTAGAGTACACTTTCGGTAACAAACGCTGTTACCGAAACATCACACACTATTTATTTGGTCTTATTACCATGTATTTATATTCTACTAGACGAATGACCCGGGCAACGCCCGTGTTTTACCCGATTGAATGTTTTTATTCCAATACTATTTGTTACAATTATAAATTGGAGCCATGGATGTCACTCTTGTGAAACGTCCCGCTCCAAACTTTACATGTACATTAGGTCAGCTGGTATTACCCCTCATTTTCACCGCAAGAGGCGCGAGCGAATTGACTTTTTGTAAATATACATAATTATAAAGATAGAAGCTTCTATAGAAGATAATGATCATAATGATGATGCGCGCGCATCCGTGACAGCGATGAGGAATTGAGGAAAGATGGTCGTGACTATATATTAACTAGACGAATGGCCCGGGCAGCGCCCGGGTTTTACCCGAGTGTGTATATATTTTAAAAATGTTTTAATTAAAATACTATTCGTTACAATTATAAATTGGCGCCGTGGATGTCTCTCTTGTGAAACGTCCCGCTCCAAACTGTGTGTGTCTTGAAAATATAAAAATAAAAATGTGAACGGAAAAATATGTCCAGGGTAGCCTAGTGAGGACAATGACCGATATGTCCTCACTTCTTTTTTCTAGATTTAATTCATTTTGTCTCCTCTCTTATTGTAAATACGCTGCTGTATCACCTCATAAGCATAAAAAAAATAGTGGTCATGGCATCTGCCCGGTAAGCGGAAGGTCGTGGGTTCGATTCCCATCCCTTGACACTTTTTTTATTTTATCCATTCTGATCAAAATCTATCCGTGAACTTCACAAAGACAGAATAAGGCAATTATATAAGTAGATAATCCAAATTGTGCCTTATCACACACTATTTTTTTATTTGGCCTTATTACCTTGTGTTTATAATCTATGACGTAATGCTGGCGGCGCGCGCCCGTTGGCTGCCGGCGAGCACGTGACCTCCCTGTGCGCGCGCATCCATGACAGCGGCCGATGAGGAATTGAGGAAAGACGGTCATGACTATATATTAATAATAATAATAATAATATAATAATTATTATTATTATTATTATCATTAGATAATGATAATGATCATAATGATGATGCGCGCGCATCCGTGACAGCGATGAGGAATTGAGGAAAGACGGTCGTGACTATATATTAACAACGCCCGTGTTTTACCCGATTGAATGTTTTTATTCAAATACTATTTGTTACAATTATAAATTGGAGCCGTGGATGTCACTCTTGTGAAACGTCCCGCTCCAAACTTTACATGTACATTAGGTCGGCTGGTATTACCCCTCATTTTCACCGCTAGAGGCGCGAGTGAATTGACTTTTTGTAAATATACATAATTATAAAGATAGAAGCTTTTATAGAAGATAATGATCATAATGATGATGCGCGGGCATCCGTGACTGAGGCCGATGAGGAAAGACGGTCGTGACTATATATAGGGATAATAAAATAATAATAATAATTATTATTATTATTATCATTAGATAATGATAATGATCTAATGATGATGCGCGCGCATCCGTGACATGAGGAATTGAGGAGGAAAGACAGTCGTGACTATATATGTTGACTAGACGAATGGCCCGGGCAACGCCCGGGTTTTACCCGAGTGCGTATATATTTTAAAAATGTTTTAATTAAAATACTATTCGTTACAATTATAAATTGGCGCCGTGGATGTCTCTTTTGTGAAACGTCCCGCCCCAAACTGTGTGTGTCTTGAAAATATAAAAATAAAAATGTGAACGGAAAAATATGTCCAGGGTAGCCTAGTGGTCATGGCATCTGCCCGGTAAGAGGAAGGTCGTGGGTTCGATTCCCATCCCTTGAAACTTTTTTTTATTTTATCCATTCTGACCAAAATCTATCCGTGAACTTCACACAGTGAACTTCACACAGACAGAATAAGGCAATTATATAAGTAGATAATCCAAATTGTGCCTTATCACACACTATTTTTTTATTTGGCCTTATTACCTTGTTTAGTATGAAGTAAGGAATGAAGAGTAGCTTCTTACATAGACATTTTATTCACGCTAGCTTTCGAACCTATGAGGTTCTTCAACGTTAGTGTAAAAAGCTACCCAAGCCTGTTGAAGAACCTCATAGGTTCGAAAGCTAGCGTGAATAAAATGTCTATGTAAGAAGCTACTCTTCATTCCTTACTTCATACTAAATTGGTCACGATAAGAGTTATTCCTTAAAAAACTTATTACCTCGTGTTTATAATCTATGACGTAATGCCGGCGGCGCACGCCCGTTGGCTGCCGGCGAGCACGTGACCTCTCTGTGCACGCGCATCCGTGACAGAGGCGGCCGATGAGGAATGAGGAAAGACGGTCATGACTATATATATATATAATAATAATAATATAATAATAATTATTATTATAATTATTATTATTATCATTAGATAATGATCATAATGATGATGCGCGCGCATCAGTGACTGAGGCCGATGAGGAAAGACGGTCGTGACTATATATAGGGATAATTCAAATTTGCCTTATCACACACTATTTATTTATTTGGATTAGGTCTTATTACCCAGCTCGAGGAGCATGAACTCATGGAATTCGTGTAATCTTTACACAAGGGGATAAGAAACAACAACAACAACAGGTCTTATTACCTTGTGTTTATAATCTATAATCCAAATTGTGCCTTATCACACACTATTTTTTTATTTGGCCTTATTACCTTGTGTTTATAATCTATGACGTAATGCCGGCGGCGCGCGCCCGTTGGCTGCCGGCGAGCACGTGACCTCCCTGTGCGCGCGCATCCGTGACTGAGGAATTGAGGAAAGACGGTCGTGACTATATATATTAATAATAATAATATAATAATAATTATTATTATTATTATCATTAGATAATGATAATGATCATAATGATGATGCGCGCGCATCCGTGACAGCGATGAGGAATTGATTGAGGAAAGACGGTCGTGACTATATATGTTGATAATAATAATAATAATATAATAATAATAATTATTATTATTATTATCATTAGATAATGATAATGATCATAATGATGATGCGCGCGCATCCGTGACATGACGGTGGAAAGATGGTCGTGACTATATATGTTGATAATAATAATATAATAATAATTATTATTATTATTATCATCATTAGATAATGATAATGATCATAATGATGATGCGCGCGCATCCGTGACATGAGGAATTGAGGAGGAAAGACGGTCGTGACTATATATGTTGATAATTCAAATTGTGCCTAGTCATCACCAAAGAAATATCAGACTCACTCACCCAGGTACTTAGGAATGGAGGAGAGTCCCTTGGAAGATTCCTTGTCCAAGTGTTTGCTGAGCCACTGGAAGAAGCTGCTCTTGTCCTATGGTACACAGGGTTAGGTGACCACACAGGTTCTAATACCATTAACTAATACATCAATACAACATCCATTGTTAAAAGCTCTAGCATGAACTCATGGGATTTGTGTAATCTTTACACAAGGGCATAAGAAACAAAAACATCCAATGGTTGGATTTAATATCTTTTTTTAAGCTCAATGACTTCTTTTTTTTAAAGCAACTATTGCAGCAAAAATAAAATCGTAATTATAAGGCAATAACGTGCCATCTATGACAAATGAAAGCATTATGCTATGAATTTTTCTTTTACACACAAAGCAAACTTCTACTGCCCTTACTGCGATAAAAAGATATATTTTTATCGCTGTAAGGACAGTAGAAGTTTGTTGTAATAATAGTGGCGGACATTGGACCTTAGTTCCAGTCCTTGTGGTCCTTTCAGTAGGTCGCTGAAGGACTCAGAGAGTCGACCCTCCCCTTCCTCTTCCCCAGTCTTCCTTCCACACGTCCCGCCAGTAATCCACTCTGAATGTGAGACAAGACTTGCCTCCTCTCTCAACTGACTCCAGTAGACCATACCATGATATCTATCGCCATTGAAGATAGAAAAAAACAATGAAATATACCCCACTTCCCCAATATGTAGCTTGGCATCTGCAGCTCCAGAACACATTTTGGCTTGCATTACATTCACTAAACAGGACTTTTGGGAGAGGCCGCTGCTTATCATCTAATGCTTCACATGACTGGTACAGAGCAGGAGGGACAAGCATCAGTTCTGTCCTCCCAAGAGAACAACAGTCTTTGATTTCCAGACTTAAGTCTGGTTGTCTACGGACAATGACTTTCCAGAATGGTTGCAAGGTTTTCCCACTATGTACTAAGTGTCAACCTGCAACCCCAAAACACATTATTGACTGTATTGACTTATCCATTGATGAGCTCTACTCATCCCCAGCAGACACCATTAAAAGTACTAAGCTCTACAAACTTGATACCCTTTTTTTTGCTTATCCCTAGTACACGTGGTACAGGTCATGAAAATCATGGTAGGTAGAAGTTGGCGACTGCTTTTACTGTAAGTGCACCACATGTCTACACATGTGAAAAGCAGTTCGACTTTGCACTTATAAATGTGCCAGAGCCCCGTTTGGTTACTTACACTCGCTGGTGGGGTTGGACTTTTGCAAGAATTGGGGGTCACTGGAGCATTTTTTTAATCAGAAAAAGGTGCCCAATGCGGGAATCAAACCCGGGTCTTAACGGTCGAAAACCAACGATTTAGACCATCCTTCCACCGACCCCCCAGCTTGATACCCTAATATGATTGAGTGGAGATAAGAAAGAAGAAGGACAGAAGATCAAACGGCTTGAGAAGCATGAACTCATGGAATTGGTGTAATCTCTTCACACAAGAGTATAAGAAACAACAACAACATGATATCTATCATCATCCATGATCAAAGTGGCAGCAGTCACTCACTGGGAGATACTTGGTGAACTCCTCCGAGTAGTTGGTGCTCTGCCGATGTTGCTGGAGTTCTGTTCTCCTCTTCTGCTGCTGCAGGAAGAGGTCTGCGGAGGCCAGTGTGGTCACTCCGTTCTCTCTCAGTTCCTTCAGCTGGGAGATCCTCTCCTGTAGCTCCCTCTGGCCTGCAACACCGTGGGTGGTTGGTTGTGGAACCTTTAAACACACTCCAGTTGCCCATATCACAGGCATCGGGTAACAGATCGCCTATTATAAATTTGTTTATTTCAAATAAATAGAGAAAGAAAATTTGTTGATTTGATTTGGGGAATTTTGCATCACAACTCAATTATTGAAAATTCAAAGTGATACAATTACAAGACACAGAATAAAAAATTATAAAAGGATGAGAATACATCCCCATGGCACAAGAACCTACAGGACATGTAACAACTGTCCAGGTGTGGAACCAACACCTACCCATATATTCTTATGTCCAGCAATGGTCGCAGTCTTACAGAAAATTGATATGGCCTCAGAACAGCAGGTTTAAACAACCAAGATAGAGAACATTGCTGTGATAGAGATGAACGGAGATATCTGTTCATTGGACATGACAATAGCAATAAAGCGATACAAAGGGGCATCTATTGTCACAAAATATATCAAAGATTATTTAAAGAAAAAGTTTTCTCTCATTCCCAACTCCCATAGAATGATTCTATTTATAATTGAGCTATAAGAGGAGCTATTAACTAATCACTTTTCAAGTTTTTGATCAAAGTTTTTTTTTTCAACAGAACGAAACTTTTTGTCTCAATCTTAGGTTCGAGTTTAAATTTATTTGTGCATAAGGTAACAAAACCAAATCCAAATAAAAGAATAGTGTGTGACATTTTGGTAGCAGATTTGTTACCATTATCAAACAAAAGTACTGAATTTGGATTTGGTCTTGTTACCTTATGTTTCTAATCTTTAATCCAAATTGTATCTTCTCATCAGTTATTTGTGCTATAAATTGATAAATAGAGAGCAATACTTCAAATATTTTGAGAGAAAAAAAAATTCTTGCACAGATCCAGGTACAACCATTTTATACAATCAACCTTAGGTGTTTTTTCTCCCTTTGTTCATGCTATGTAAGGTCAACACTCTTCAATGCACTCCAGAACAATTCTCTCTAAAAGACATCTTCCAGATGATGGTGGACACCTCGTTGGACCAATGCTAGGAGAGACAAGGTCACACATAAGGCAGGTTTCTCAAGCAGGTTAAGCCCAAAGGTCTGACGACATTCACAGTTGAAGCCCAAAGGTCTAATAGAAACTCACGGTTGAAGCCCAAAGGTCCGACAGATATAGTTGAAGCCCAAAGGTCTGACAGACATTCACAGTTGAAGCTCAAATGTCCGACAGATATAGTTGAAGCCCAAAGGACTGACGACATTCACAGTTGAAGCCCAAATGTCCGACAGATATAGTTGAAGCCCAAAGGTCCGACAGACACTCACAGTTGAAGCCCAAAGGTCCGACAGACACTCACAGTTGAAGCCCAAAGGTCCGACAGACACTCACAGTTGAAGCCTAAAGGTCTGACAGACACTCACAGTTGAAGCCCAAAGGTCCGACAGACACTCACAGTTGAAGCCCAAAGGTCCAACAGACACTCACAGTTGAAGCCCAAAGGTCCAACAGACACTCACAGTTGAAGCCCAAAGGTCCGACAGGACACTCACAGTTGAAGCCCAAAGGTCCGACAGACACTCACAGTTGAAGCCCAAAGGTCCGACAGACACTCACAGTTGAAGCCCAAAGGTCCGACAGACACTCACAGTTGAAGCCCAAAGGTCCGACAGACACTCACAGTTGAAGCCCAAAGATCTGATATAAACTCACAGTTGAAGCCGAAAGGTCTGAGAGACATGATTGAAGCCCAAAGCTCTGAGAGACATGATTGAAGCCCAAAGGTCTGAGAGACATGATTGAAGCCCAAAGGTCTGAGAGACATGGTTGAAACCCAAAGGTCTGAGAGACATGTTTGAAACCCAAAGGTCTGAGAGACATGGTTGAAGCCCAAAGGTCTGAGAGACATGGTTGAAACCCAAAGGTCTGAGAGACATGTTTGAAACCCAAAGGTCTGAGAGACATGGTTGAAACCCAAAGGTCTGAGAGACATGTTTGAAACCCAAAGGTCTGAGAGACATGGTTGAAACCCAAAGGTCTGAGAGACATGTTTGAAACCCAAAGGTCTGAGAGACATGGTTGAAGCCCAAAGGTCTGAGAGACATGGTTGAAGCCCAAAGGTCTGAGAGACATGGTTGAAGCCCAAAGGTCTGAGAGACATGGTTGAAGCCCAAAGGTCTGAGAGACATGGTTGAAGCCCAAAGGTCTGAGAGACATGGTTGAAGCCCAAAGGTCTGAGAGACATGGTTGAAGCCCAAAGGTCTGAGAGACATGGTTGAAGCCCAAAGGTCTGACTCACGGTTGAAGCTCTCCAGGAGGTCAGAGAAATCCTTGGGAGGCAGCAGCCTAGTGAAGGGCCGCAAGGACTCTGTGAACTGGCGGCCCAGGCTGCGGTCCAGTTTCTTCCACAGCTTGAAGTGGTTGATTGGGCTCAGCAGCCCGTACCGCTTCACTATCCTCTTGCGTCGCTCCCGCTCCCTCAGCCGGTTGCGGTACACACTCAGGACACTCAGCTTCAGATCTGGGCGGATACAAACATACCTTCAGAAAACATGCAACTAAAATACAAAAAAAATAAAAAATTCACCTGACAAACAATTTCTAAATTTTTTTTCTAAATTATCGTCCCTAGTACACATAAGTGGTTGGTAGAAGCTTTTACTGTAAGTGCACTACATGCCTACAGATGTGAAAAGCAGTTCGACTTATGCACTTACAAGTGCACCAGAGCCCAACTTTGTTATTTAAACTTGTTAGTGGGGTTAGACTTTTGCAAGAATCGGTGGCCATTGGAGCACTTTTTTAATTAGAAAAAGTACCCCCCCATGCAAGATTTAATCCCAGGTCATAGCAGTCGAAAACCAACGGTGAATTACTAAGATATGTAAATAAGTGTTGGCTGAAAATTTTGATTTGGAGAGAAAAACAATAATCCAAGTATTAGGTAGTATTTCGACATAACAGTACTAATAGGAAAATTGACAAAAATATATTTTGCATAAATGATAAGGTACAATTTGGATTATAGATTAGAAACACTAGTACTCACACACTAGTTATTTATTTGGGTCTTATTACTTTGTTTTATATACACCTATCCCCCGATTTACACGGTACTTGTTTTACACAGTTTTCCAAATAAGTTTTTTTTTTTTTTTTTATCGCACTATACTAAATGCTACTATGATGAACACATGCGCTGTGTACACATCTCACGAGGAATCCCGAGCTTATGTGCTAACTTGCTGCACACGCACACTGTGTCTGTATTTCTTTGCAAAAAAATTTCGTGAAAATTTTTAATTTTCGATTTACACGTTTTTCTCAGGAACGTATCTACCGTGTAAATCGGGGGATAGGTGTATATTCAAATATATCTGTGATGAAATACCTTAAATAATTTTTGTAACAGCAAGAAACAAAGCAAAAGAGATAAGCTCAAGTCTGTCATGTGAAACGGCTTTACAAAATACATTTTAAATGGTTATATATACATAGAGGGAGAGAGATAAAGTGGATAAGGGCATTATTTTTCTAACATTTTTTGGTCTGATTGTAAGAAGATGTGCCATTTTAGCATTGTGAAGAATTTAAAAAAAGATTTTTAAGGCCTTTGGTTATATGGAAACTTATTTATTTAAAAAAAAAAAAAGGAATTCCCAATTTTTATTTGAGGTTTCATCCAAACCTTAAATAAAATGTTCAAATAAGATTTGAATATACATATATAACACTAGCAACTCTCTAAAGGACAACACCTAGTTGAAGATTCAAAGTATCCTTTAAAGAAAGAAAAGGGTGTCTTATTACCAGAGAGTTGTTAATTCATAAATATGGTAATTCTTGGCAATGAGCTTTGTAGAGAGAAGTATCCTCTAGTGGGAGTGTCCACTTATGGAGGTTCTATTATAATGGTGTTAAATACCCTTTTATAGGCTCTTTTGGTCAGAAATCCTTCTACGGGTAAATGACTAAAATTTTCTTTTCTTTGGTTTGATAAAGCACAATTTGAATTATAGATTATAATAAAGGAAATAAGACCTAATCCAAATAATTTATTAGTGTGTGACGTTTCAGCAACAACATTGTCACCATCATCAGACAAAAGAATAAAAATGAAAATAAAAAAATATATATTTTTTTATTCTTTTGTCTGATGATGGTGACAATGTTGTTGCCAAAACGTCACACACTAATAAATTATTTGGATTAGATCATATTTCCTTTATTTTATTTTCTTTGGTTTCTTTTTCAGGAATTTGCTCAATGTGATGGAAGAGCAGGCACACACATATCTCTGGGCTATCAATACAACACCAGTTATTGACACAAAATCCAACCAGCATACCATTGAATATGAATAAACTCTGAAAACCATATTACAAAGAGCAGCTTCAATTTCATTACATCCTAAGAAGAATAACACACCCTACAGTTGAATGTTATAAAAATGAAGTCACATCACTGTACCAATGAGGATCATAGCCAACAAGTGGAAAATAGTGAAAAAAACAGTACAAAAATGGAATTGTACCTGGATCAGGTGGATAAATTAAGACATCTCCTTACTATGCAACTTGCACCATCTGTCAGAGTAAATATCAACTATTTGTTGAATTTTAATTATCCCAGAATTGGCCAAATATGGTATAGAGGTTGTAAAACAACACTTGAAGTTACACCGCATGAGTTTCTTTTCAATGAAAAATCTAAATTTATTTCAAGGTGAAATATTGACTATTTCTAACCTTTTTGGATGAGGTATGAAAGGGTGAATTATGAAGAGTAATGATAAACGGAAAAATAAAAGTGTCCAGGGATGGGAATATTTTCCGTTTATCATTACTCTTAATAATTCACCCTTTCATACCACAATCAAAAAGGTTAGAAATAGTCAATATTTCACCTTGAAATAAATTTTGATTTTTCAATGAAAAGAAACTCATGCGGTGTAACTTCAAGTGTTGTTTTACAATCACAAGCCACAGTATATTATATGGTATAGAGGTTGTTGGCTTTTGTTCGAATTCCCTTAAGCTGGTGTTATGGCTTATTTACTTATCAGGGGTTCATACTTTAAAAAAGGCTGAGATGCCTCCTCTTCCACAATTCCCACCAATAACCATAATTAATACAAAGCAATAATGCGCCATCTATATATAACGAATGAAGACATTAAGACGCAAATGTTTCTTTTCACAAATAAATCAAACTTCTACTGTCCTTACTGTGATAAAAACATTAGGAAGAGCTTGGCTCCTCAGTGGTGAACCCCTTCTCAATATTTTTTATCACAGTAAGGACAGTAGAAGCTTAATTTATTTGTGAAAAGAAATATTTGTGTATGTCTTAATGTTTTCATTTGTTAAATAACCACAATAATTCAAGACCAAATCAGCCTGCAACCCCAAGACATATTATTGACTGTATTGACTCATCCATTGATGAGCTCTACTCTTCCCCGGCAGACACCATCAAAAGTCTCAAGCTTTACAAGCTTGATACCTTAGTGTGATTGAGAGGAGATAAGAAAGAAGACCAAATCCAAATTGTGCCTTATCAACCACAATAATTTTATCTGCTGTGACCTCCCTACCTTCTTCTAAAGGGTCATCCTCTTGTGCCAGGGGATCATCAAACTCCATGTCCACCAGATCCATCTCTGCGTAGTTGTCTGGCTCCACCTCAAACTGGTCCCTCAGGGGCATGTAGCCTGCCAAGTCTGGGTGGTAGTGTCCAGGGGGGCAGGGTGGAGAGGTCCGGTGGAGCAGGATCTATCAACACACTTCTCTGTAGGAACCTACATCTTCTATTTTAAAATATCACTTTAAAGTTGTTGTTTCTTATCCCCTTGTGAAAAGATTACACACATTCCATGAGTCCATGCTCCTCCAGCTGTTTGATGAAGGGCAGCAATCTCTCCCAAAGGTCCTACCTTAATAGATACAAGAAAATAAGACCTAATCCAAATAATTTAATAGTGTGTGGCGTTTCTGTAACAGCATTGTTACCATCATCAGACAAAAGAATAAAATCAACTATATTATTAAATTATTTGGATTAGTCTTATTTTCTTGTATCCATAATCCAAATTGTGATTTATCCTCCTACCTTAATGTTTGTTTATAGGGGTGTATTCATATGGTGTCAATTTTATTTGCTACCTGATAGGTTCTTTACAATCATGTGACTTTAATTAGCCAATCAGCGTGCAGTATATATTATCAGCGCAGTGGTTGTA
Source organism: Cordylochernes scorpioides (assembly GCA_030710605.1). Lineage (NCBI taxonomy): Eukaryota > Metazoa > Arthropoda > Arachnida > Pseudoscorpiones > Chernetidae > Cordylochernes > Cordylochernes scorpioides. The sequence continues at coordinate 129,924,846 of CP092865.1, read as the reverse complement.
TTGAGCATTGAGTTGTATAAGGGTAGAGTCTGAAAATATTTTCTTGCCGCCATTACAGATTGAGCTTGGATTAATGAAAAACTTTCATAAATATTAAATGCTGCTGCATTATTTAAAGCAGAATTTCCTGGCTAAACTTATTTAAAAATTAAAGAAGGCATTTTCATTGAATCACAGATTTGAGAATCTGAGCAGAATGAGACTTTTGAAGATTGCTTAAATCAAAGTTGAAACATATCAGCGCATGGCGTTCTTTTGGGAAACATTTGCACAATAACTTCTAGGAGAATGACCTAGTTAATGAAATCTTGCTACAAAACATGGGGACAACATATTGCTTCTCTCATTTATGACAAAGAAATCATACATTCATGGACAAAACTTGAAGTTGAAAGTTTTTGATGTCGCTGATCCTTTTTTTTTTAGGGGACAGAGGTGATTTTGTTCTCACCTGGTTATCTCTTGTATCTTCAATAAAGGTCACTGTAATATCTTTCAGAGTTATTGTATGAATCCCGATATACATGCTAAAAGGTACAACTTCCTTAAGATTTGTCCATGAGTGTAAGTTTGGTATATTTTTGCTAGACCAGTATGAGGTTCTCCTCCAGAGCACAGTGAACAGAGGACTCACCCCGTCTGTTGAAAGGAGAGGGCAACCTTTCTTTCTCCAGTTTAGGCATGGCTGCAGCACCAGGTCAGTTACTGGATGGAGGTAGAGAACAGAGGGGTGGTTGTTACTTGGGAAGTAGGCTGGGGGATGGTAGACGTAGTGCTGGAAGAAATGTTCCTCACATTCCTTTGGGGTCTTGTTGGGCATTGCTGCTCCTACGGCCTCCCTACATACAACACCAGGTCAGATTGGTTGTAACACTTCCTACTTATTCTTTCTTATCTCCACTCAATCCTATCAGGGTTATGGAGATTGGTGGAAGAGTGATCTATACCGTTGGTTTTCGGCCGCTATGACCCGGGATTGAATCCCGCTTTGGGCACTTTTTTCTAATTAAAAAATAATGCTCCAATCGCGTCCGATTCTTACAAAAGTCCAACCCCACCAGCGAGTGCAAGTAACCAAACAGGGCTCTGACACATTTGTAAGTGCAAAAGTCGAACTGCTTTTCACATGTGTAAACATGTGGTGCACTTACATTAAAAGCAGTTGCCAACTTTTACCCACCATGATTATCATGGCCTGTACCATGTGTATTAGGGTTAAGCAATATATATATATCAGGTTATCAAGCCTGTAGAGCTTGTGATGGTTTCTACTGGGGATAAGTAGAGCACATTAATAGATGAACCAATGCAGTCAATGATGTGGTTTGGAATTGCAGGTTGAGAATAGCACTTAGTACATAGTGGGAAAACCTTGAGAAAAACCATTCTGGTTGTAGCATTTCCTCTCACAAATAGAGCCTTAAATATGCCCCACTTTTCACGTCAATCTTATATAAGACTAAATTGAATTTACAATTTTGAAATTTAAATTAAAAAAGAACATACACATATCCTCTTATGGAGGCCCTACTTTAAAGTTAAAAAATGTACTTTATTTATGGCTAGGTGAAGTAAGATGTGTTCTTCCTTTGTCATTAAGACTGGAAGCACTACTCAGTAGCAGGTCACTGACTTAGCTCCAATATGAAATGGCTGCCTCTGACATGAGGAACAGATGCCATGTGCAGCTGCTCCTAATTTGGAGTAGAGACACATCCTGTATCCCTGGATCAGGGAGCCCTTACAGGGTACTATTAGCAAGGCTAGCTGAGCCCAGGATTTTTAGCAAGCTTGTACTTGCTTCCCCATCTCCTTTTTCATCTGAGCTTGGGACCAACAAAGGCGGAGTTACATCCCTTTCTTATCATAAAGACTGACACAATCTGATGTCTCTTCTGCTTATATTCCAGTGTGTGTACAGTGGAGGAAGTAGTGATATCAGTGGGTGGAGACAGGAGCTTGGCACAACATTTCTTTGAGGTGTGGCCAAAACTGTTTAGAAACATTTTCCAGATTTAGATTAGGGGCCGATTGGTTTTTAGCATGGTATATCTCTGGCCATGACCAACTGGCGGCCACAATGTCACAGAAATGGGTAACAAGATTGTCTTCTTGAAAATGCATCCTGTATAGATAGCCCTAAAACTATTTTGTTTATATTTATATGACATGAAGTTGTGCAGGAGGATTCATGTACCTGGAGAGGCTCTTCAATTGGGCATCAGAATGATGTACAGTAAATATTTTGGTAAATTCGCCCAATTTCATAACCCCTCTCATGAATTGTTATGAAGTTGCTCCTGTACTGATGAGGACCAAAGCCCAAAACCATGGTATACAGGTTTGTCTGAATTTGCCAAAACTGGTGTTGTGGCTCATTCTTTATCATCACTAGTAAAGTTTTTTACTGGGGTGATGAACATAATAATGCCTCGGCAGAGCTTACTATTACACTGCGCATCTCCAGGTGGTGGATAAAGGAACAACCTTCAGATATGAAGGCCTGCTGTGAAAATGGAGAATAACTGACGACTAAGCACTCACAGATCAACAGCAACATTGTTAGAAGAGGAGAAAGACCACTTTGAAAATCCTTAGTTCAAATGACCCGGTTGATAGACCGGTTAGAGTTGGCAGCAAATGCGTCTGCTTCCATGCTAGGAATGGCCTCAAACTACAGGCAAAGTCAGTCCTTCACCAAAGTGTGCCTGGATCATGTGCCATTATCAATGAAAGCTACACCCCATTCCATGAGATCTCAAGGAATTTGTGTAATCTTTACACAAGGAGATAAGAAACAACAACAACATAAATGCATTGTTTTTTAGATTCATAATTAAAGGGAGAAGTGTCTCTCTAGGTACATTGCGCAAATAAAAGTTGCTGATCAGAAGATGCCTTTTTCTTAATTTATCCACCTGATCCCAGTAAAATTTAAATAGTTTGTACAGCTTATTCAAACACAAGTTGGTTTGGTATAACAGAAATGGTTTTGCCAGGAAGGAAGGAAGGAAGAAGTACCAGTTGCCAGGGCCACAAGACAAGATGGCATCCAGCAGGGCTAGTTCCTCTTCACTGCTCCACCCTTCTTCAAACAGGGAGAAGTTGTTTTTCTGTGGACACACACACACAACTCATTAGCATATTTAGTTGCATAGCCTCAAGGCTTTTATGTCCATATAGTGTTCTCTTAAATACCAAGAATTTCACAAGAGTGCACTGCATATTTGGAGCAGAATAGCCCAATAAGTTATATCTTATATTTGAAGTTATTTTATTTGAAAGAATAAGGAAAAAATGGTGTTCAAAAGTTTTCTGTTATATTACTGGTGCATGGAAGAGGCAGTCTTAAATACAAGGATTTGTGGGCTGCACATTTTGTATTAGAGATTTACAGGCTAGATAGACCAAATAAATGGTGTATCCAAAAAGAGGAAGTGGATGAAGCAGATCTATTGGCAGATGTCACGTGAGGGAATAGGACAAGGATGATACAGACCTATGGGCAGTTTTCACATGAGGGAATAGGACAAGCATGATGCAGGCCTATGGGCAGATACATCTAATTTCATAACTCCTCCCATAGAATATTAAAAAATTGCAGCTGTCCCTGTACTGGTGAAAGCCATAACCCAGTACATATATCCTTGAACCTGTTTTGTAATCCAGCTATTTTGTCTCTTTCCTTGAGCATTCACTTGATGCAAGTTGTTTTGTAGTGTTAAGTCAAAGAATCATTGTATTCATAAGTGTCTCCCAGATACACACTCTCTAAAATTATTTTATGACAAACTCCATTTGGATTCTTAGAAAGACAGAAATGGTAAAGGTAAAGGCTGTTGAGGTGCTGAATGGTGAGATTACCATGAGTTAACAGACCAGGAATGGAAGAAGCCCTAAAAAATGTTCAAGGAGAGAAGCCTGTTGAAAATAATTGAGGGAAACCAGTATAGTGTTGAACATCCTGTCTGCACTTGGAATGTTTCAAAGCAAAGCTGAAGAGAGGTATGGAGGGAAGATCAGAAAGAGAAAAAGGCTGAGAATGGAATTCACAATTTTAGAAGACCCATTAATGTCATCCAAAACCTGTCTCTGGAATGACAAGCCAGAGGAGAAAGATGTCTTCCACAGAGGTTGGACAGCAAGCAGGTTACCATGAAGACGTAGCTGTGATGGGCCCGATGTTCCTCCCACTCCTGCGCCAGGGAGAAACACAGGAGACACAGCAGGGATGGACACTCCATACACTTGATGTAGGGCTCTACCAGGTCCTGTCTGCAGGTCTTGCACTGTCTTGACATCTGCCAGCACATAGTGGTTGAATGGCTGGGATCTGGAATCTGTTATCTTGCTATGCATGACATTGTGGTGATTGAATAACTCTGGAAAATTGGTAGGATCTTACACACACATGGTGAAGAAGGGTATAATCCTTCTTCTTCTTTCTTATCTCCACACTAGGTGAAGTAGAATGCCTTTATCATTAAGACTGGGAGCACTACTCAGTGGCAGGCCACTGACTTAGCTCCAAAAGAAATGGCTGCCTCTGACATGAGGAACAGACGCCATGTGCAGCCGCTCCTAACATGGAGTACAGACGCTGCTTATCCTGTATCCCTGGATTAGGAGCCCTTTCAGGGTACTATCAGCCGGGCCAGCTGAGCATAGGTTTTTTAGTGAGCTTGTTACTGCTTCCCCTCCTTTTTTATCTGGGCTTGGGACCGGCAAAGGCAGAGTTCCGCCTATATATAATCCTAATTTGGTAAATTATTGCCTAGGAAATCCTTGTATAAGTTTTTTTTTTTGCTTATCCCTAGTACACGTGGTACAGGCCATGATAATCATGGTGGGTAGTTAGCGACTGCTTTTTACTGTAAGCGCACCACATGTCTACACATGTGAAAGCAGTTCGACTTTGCACTTACAAATGTGCCAGAGCCCCGTTTGGTTACTTGCACTCGCTGGTGGAGTTGGACTTTTGCAAGAATCGGGGGGCCATTGGAGCATTTTTTTTTCTTTAAACAGAAAAAGTGTCCAATGCGGGATCGAACCCGGGTCGTAGTGGTCGTAAACCAAACGGTTTAACCAGCCTTCCACCGACCCCCTTGTATAAGTTTAATTGTAAGAATCCACACAGATTTTCAAGCAAACTACCTGCAGGAAATATATTGCCAACCTCAGATACATTACCAAATCTATATATATAAAAATGAATGTTTGTATGTTTGTTGGTCTGTATGTCCGGTATACAAATTCGCAGTAGTTCACTAATTCAAACCAAAATTTCCATACATAGGTAAAAAATAACGGGGATGACGATAGGCTATTTTAAAAAATATATAAATCAATTATTAAAACTATATATTCAAATTATTCTAATAGCTAACGAGCAGCGCCCTCTAGAACGCGGTGGATCTGATGGCGGGGCGCGCCCATTCGCTGCCTGCGAGCACGTGGCTTCCCTGTGCGCGCGCATGCGCCGGGAAGCCACTTGCTTGCCGGCAGCCGACAGGAGCAGTCACTTGCTCGCCGGGAGTCAACGGGCGCAGACATTTACTCGCTGGCAGCCAACGGGCACATGTTTAATGTGTTTGAATAATACATTTAATCATGTAAACCCGGGGCGTTGCCCGGGTCATTCGTCTAGTTACCAATAAATGGAAGTCTTCAATGAATCAACCATTAGACTTGATCTAATCAGATACTATACAACACAGGCTATACTATACTACTTTTTTTTTTAGAATGTTTCATGATAAACTTTTAGAGATAGATAAAATTGTGTTAATATATTTTGAGAACAAAAAAGAAAAATTACAAATACTAATTTAAGTGAATATATCAATGGGAAGAAAACAAATAAATTTATAAAATAAATAAATGGCTAAAAATGATATATTTTACTCTTTAAGATACCACATAGTTTACACCATGACTAAAGGTGCTGCTAAAGTTAGACCTAAATCACTGAGTAAACAAATCGCGCACAAACGTTGGCGCCTATATTTGTCTTCTTCTTCTCTTCTTCTTTCTTATCTCCACTCAATCATATTAGGGTATCAAGTTTGTTTGACAACCATCATGACTGTGTTAGTAGAATGCGTCTGCCTTTGTCATTAAGACTGGGAGCACTACTCAGTGGCAGGCCACTGACTTAGCTCCAAAAGAAATGGCTGCCTCTGACATGAGGAACAGACACCATGTGCAGCCACTCCTAACATGGAGTACAGACTCATCCTGTATCCCTGGATTAGGAGCCCTTACAGGGTACTATCAGCCGGGCCAGCTGAGCCCAGGTTTTTTAGTGAGCTTGTTACTGCTCCCCCCTCCTCATTTTTCATCCGGGCTTGGGACCGGCAAAGGTGGAGTTGCCTATATTTGTGATGCATTTTAATACTTTTAAGGACATTGTGCATACTCTAACTAGTCACTGTGTGTATCCCGCATGCCAGAGCATTGAATTTTTAGCAATAAATTTGTATTGAACAATAATCATAGAGTGTTGTCAAAATTTTATTTTAAAAATCTGTTGAATTATTGATAGTGTCAAATTATTGTTAGGTCCAATTAACATTTGCTGTTTGATAGACTGGAGGAAGTCAGGAAATTAAAATATGGTTGAATTATCATGGGTTTGTATTAACATAGTTATACTGTTTTGAAAATAGAGCAATCCATAAATAAATATTTAATTAAAAAGGCATATAATGGATCAAATTATCATTTATTTTACAAATATTTCAGTTGGTTGAACGCCAACCTTTATCAAGGTATTATAACATATTAATGTGTGTCAACAACAAACTCAGTGCCACATAACATCAACAGAATTGTTTATTTTTAAAAAGAATCATACGCATCTATAATAGTTTTGAATTTGATAACAGATGGCGGGCTAATGCATCTTAACACATTAATATATTATAATACCTTGATAAAGGTTGCCGTTCAGCCAACTGAAATATTAGTAAAAATAAATGATATTTTGATCCAATATATGCCTTTTTAATTAAATAGTTATACTGTATAATTAAAAGCATATCTATAAATATCAATGGTATTCACAATTTCTTGTAGAAAATTGGTCCTTGTAGCTTGAAATTTGCTTTTGTGTTTCTAAGGAGGCTGGGTCAGATAATCACTGGACAAGATACAAGAAAATAATCCAAATAAATAAATAGTGTGAGGTTTCGGTAACAGCATGGTAACAAAGCTGTTACCGAGACGTCACACACTATTTATTTATTTGGATTAGGACTTATTTTCTTGTATCTATAATCCAAATTGTGTCTTATAATCAGTGGACAATATACAAGAAAATAATCCAAATAAATTAATAGTGTGTGAGGTTTCGGTAACAGCATTGTTACCATCTTGAGACAAAAGTGTCTGAAGATTTGTCTGATGATGGTAACAAAGCTGTTACCGAAACATCACACACTATTTATTTATTTGGATTTGGTCTTATTACCTTGTGTTTATAATCTATAATCCAAATTGTGCCTTATCATCACATACTATTAATTTATTTGGATTAGGTCTTATTTTCTTGTATCTATAATCCAAATTGTGCTTTATAATCACTAGACAAGAACACTTGCGCAGATTTGGAAGCTAATCTAGGTTGTACCTCCTTCTATCCACAATTGATAGATGTTGTTTTCTGTGAAAGTTGATGACAGATCTTACTTCAAATTGTTCACACATACACCTTTATTATTATTCAATCTGTTAGGAAAGCCTGTAGAAGGGTGATTTTAAATCTTGTCTTTTTAAATAAAAGAATCATATTTTGTATTGTTATTTTATATATTGTAACAAAGTATTTATTATTTTATTATCATTTTTTGTTTATATTTTGCTACTCTGTAAACTTCCCTATTTTCTTATCTTTTGTTTATCATTCATAGTTTGTTCTTGGCCTGAAATAAATTGCTGTGTCATCCCGAAGTTGGTCTTCCCTAATTTTTCACGTGGCATTTTGGTGGAGATGCTGGGTAAGTTAGGGAAGACAAAATGAAGATCGCCAAGAAGACCTAGAGGACATGGGTTCTGTTATCTATATTTTTAGATACTGGCTCCAGGATTCCACCGTCGTGTCAAAGCCAAGACTTCCTTCCAAGATGACAATGCCCCTATAGACGACAAAGAAGCTCTTCACACCGCAAGAAAAAGGACGCAAAGGTACTAGGGACAAAGTTCCAAGACTTCAATGGAATCCTTGGCAGAAGCACGTCAGATCCATGTCAGTAACTACAATAATTGCTAGCTGTGGGTCACAGCTCCCATAGGGAAGGAGCTATGTAACAAAGTATTTATTATTTTATTAGCACAGTATTATTTTTTTATGTTTATATTTTGCTACTCTGTAAACTTCCCTATTTGCTTATCTTTTGTTTATCATTCATAGTTTGTTCTTGCTGAAATAAATTGCTGTGTCATCCCGAAGTTGGTCTTCCCTAATTTTCCATGTGGCAATATCTAACATCTTTAACCTATCCAAAAGGAAACAATACTAAAATATCTAAATGAGATACAAGAGCTGTATAGTCAATATAAGGCAATAACAAGCCATCCATTTATAGAAAATGAAAACATTAAGGCACGAATGTTTCTCTTACACATAAAATAAACTTTTCTACTGTCCTTTGTGTGATGATAAAATATATTGGGAGGGCTTGGCTCATCAAGTGGTGAACCCTACCAGCAGTTTCGCCAATCTATCAGACCGCTTCTTAGAGCTCTAATACTGTAATGGATGATTCTGCTTATATATGATACACTGAAAGTGGAATCTCAGAAATGGTATTTATATGTAATTCTACTGTTCTAAAAGCTTATGTCCATAGTGAATATCATTTATATCATTCCACCCTTCAGTGTGGCATATATAATCAGAATCGTCCAATACAATATTAGTGCTCTAAAAAAAAGCGGTCTGGTAGATTAAATTGACAAAAACCGCTGGGAGGGTTTACCACTGAACAGCCAAGCCCTCCCAATATATTTTCCAATTGCAGTAAGGGTAGTAGAAATTTGTTTTATGTTTAAAAGAAACATTCGTGCCTTAATGCTTTCATTCCCAATATATAGATGGTGCGTTATTACTTTTATATTATTCAATATTTTAGGTAGGCCTGTAGAAGGGTGATTTGAAATCTCATCTTTTTTAAATAAAACTATCACATTTTGCTTATTATTTTATAGCTATTATTTATAATAAAAGAAAATAAGACCTAATCCAAATAATTTATTAGTGTGTGACGTTTCGGCAACAGCATTGTTACCATCATCAGACAAAAGAATAAATAACTCATTTATTCTTTTGTCTGATGATGGTAACAATGCTGTTTCTGAAACGTCACACACTAATACATTATTTGGATTAGGTCTTATTTTCTTCTTATTATAATCTATAATCCAAATTGTGCTTTTTTTCATTTATAGCTATTGTCTTTAACTTGTTCAAAAGTGAACAATACTGAAATATGGCATCTAAATGAGATGTAAGAGCATTATAACCGCCATTATATCAACTCCGCCTTTGCCGGTCCCAAGCCCGGATGAAAAAGGAGGAGGGGGAGCAGTAACAAGCTCACTAAAAAACCTGGGCTCAGCTGGCCCGGCTGATAGTACCCTGTAAGGGCTCCTAATCCAGGGATACAGGATGAGCAGCGTCTGTACTCCATGTTAGGAGCGGCTGCACATGGCGTCTGTTCCTCATGTCAGAGGCGGCCATTTATTTTGGAGCTAAGTCGGCCTGCCACTGAGTAGTGCTCCCAGTCTTAATGACAAAGGCAGATGCATTCTACTTTACCCAATCATGATGGTTGTCAAATCTCAAGCTTTACAAGCCTGACACCCTAATATGATTGAGTTGAGATAAGAAAGAAGAAGACTTGTTCAAAAGTAAACAATACTGAAATATGACATCTAAATGAGATGTAAGAGCATTATAACCAATATCAGAATAGACTGAGTTCTCCTTCTAGAGAGTAAGTTTTCCAGATGATGATAACATTCCTGTTATCGCAAATAGATGCGACAATTCAAGCTGGTTACCTCTCTGTATTCTATCTATAATCCAAATTGTGCATTGTTATTGATCCAACGTTGGCTTCGACTCTTGTAGTTGAGTCCAACAACCAATCACAAGTCATCTAGACATGAGGAAGACGGAGTGTCCCAAATATCTTAGACACAAGATAGCTGTTATCGGAACTCCTAGATATCTTCACAGAGCTGAACACTGGAGGTCAGACTTCCATGGGGTCAACTGCTCATACATTTATAATACAATATAATGCGGTTATACAAGAAAATGTGACCTAATCCAAATAATTTATTAGTGTGTGACGTTTTGGAAACAACATTGTCACCATCATCAGACAAAAGAATAAAGCATTTATTCTTTTGTCTGATGATGGTGACAATGTTGTTTCCAAAACATCACACACTAATAAATTATTTGGATTAGGTCTTATTTTCTTGTATTATAATATATAATCCAAATTGTGCTTTATCAATATAATGCGGCTTATGATTGTAGAACGAAATTTGACAATTATACCGCAAATGTTTCTTTTGAACAAAAAATTGACATTCTTTTTTTTTTTTTTTTAAGAGAAATAATGATTATTTCTAACCTTAGGGATGAAGTATGATAGGATGAATTATGAAGAGTAATAGTAAACGGAAAAATAAAGTGTGCAGGGATAGACACATTGATAGCTTCTTGGAACTATGGAAGAATCTAAGAACACTTTTTTGTATGTTCTTTTTAAGGAAGATGATCAAAATCTATAGGAGAAAAATATATATTGGGCACATTTTTTTGCTTGGTTTCCAGAAATTCTGTCTTATTTTTGAAGAACATTTGTTGGTTGGAGTATTGATTCAGAGAAAAACAGCCACATCAACTAATAGTTGAAGAGAGAGATAGGAAGTCACTGAAATGTCTGGAGTTAAAATAAAATATTGGTTGATGTGTTTTTCTCTGTCTCATTTATTGCTTCAAGTGAGTCAGTCTTAAAAAAAAGGGTGGTTTAGTTATTTCACCAGAAATTAATCATAAAACAATAGCGCACCATCTAAGAGATGAAGCTATTGAACAAAAAAATGTATCATTTCATAGAAGAAAATAATGCCTAATCCAAATAATAGTGTGTGACGTTTCGGTAACAGCATTGTCACCATCATCAGACAAAAAATAAAAATTATAATACAAGAAAATAAGATCTAATCCAAATAATTTAATAGTTTTAAAATTTAAATATTAAATTATTTGGATTAGGTCTTATTTTCTTGTATTATAATTTATAATCCAAATTGTGCTTTATCTTTGTTTCATTTCATATTCTTTCTTATCTTCACTCATATCATATTAAGGTATCAAGCTTGTAGGTTTGAGACTTTTGATAGTGTCTGCTGGGGATGAGTAGAGCACATCAATGGATGAGTCAATAATGTGTTTTGGGGTTGTAGGGGTTGAGAATTGCACTTAGTACAATAGTGGGAAAACCTTGCAACCATTCTGGAAAGTCATTATTTGTAGATGACCAGACTTAAGTCTGAAAATCAAAGACTGTTGTTCTCTTGGGAGGACAGAACTGGGTTGGTTTCATTTCTTTATATAAACACAAGGTAATAAGACCCAATCCAAATAAATAAATAGGTGGTTATAATAAATTAATATAAATAAATAAATAATTTATTTATTTGGATTTGGTCTTATTACCTTGTGTTTATAATCTATAATCCAAATTGTGCCTTATAATTTCTTTATATGGATAGTGTGTAATTGCTTTGTGTTCAAATGGTCTTATTTGAATTGTTTGTGGAAGTGTATTGCTCTCTGCAAATATTCACATGTTAGACTACTGTCCTCAAAGCTTATGGCCATAGTTTACTTAAACACCATAACTAACATTCCACCCTTCAGTGTAGCATATAGAAGCAGAATGATCCAATACAGTATTAGACCTCTAAGAAGCGGTCCGGTAGATTAAACTCATGAACAAAACTTAAGAAAGTGGAAAGTCTTTATATGTTACCAGTCATTTATTTCTTTGAAGGAGATAGAGGCAATGTTGTTCACACTTGGTTATCTAGTGTGTCTTCAATAAAGGTTACTGTGTATCAAATAACTTTCAGAGTTATTGTCTGAATCCCGATATACATGCTAAAAGATACAACTTCTTTCTCAAGTTTTGTTCATGAGTATAAACTGCCAAAACCTCAAATAGGGTTCACCACTGATGAGACAAGCCTTCCCACTATTTTTTATCGCAGCAAGGACAGTAGGAAGTTTATTTAGTTTGGAAAATAATTAAATTTTGCTTAAAAGTTTTATTTCTTATACACTACAAATGTGTACAAAATGTGTACAAATGTATACAAAAGTCTCTTATCAACAAACTTGTCAATGTCCTCCACTCCTTCAGTTCTCATTTCTCTTCTGCAGCCTTTTCATCAATTTCTTTCTTCCTTTGGCCAAATCTCACCGTCTCATTCTTTTATGGGTCTTTCCTATCTCCTGGGGCCATCTTTCTTTCCACCACTGGGGTCACCATTTGCACAGCCATGTGGAAGTGTATGGTCTGCTGTACTGGCAACCAGGCATGCTGACAGTTTATACCTACTGCTAAAGTGTGTGTTGAAATTAGTGAAGTTAGTTGAAACCTTTTTATTAAGCTATCTTCTTTGATTGCTAAATAGATCCTTATAAATAATAAGGCACAATTTAGATTATAGATTAGAAACACAAGGTATGTGTAATAAGTCATGTTTAATACTTTGTCAACTACCATGAAAAAATTCATATTAATTAACCCTTAGTTACTGGCGCCTATTTTCCTTACACAATTACTGGCGTTCGGCCTCTCAGGCCATCTTTTAAAATCAATAATAAACCATGTTATTTATAAAATAAAAAGAAATTAAACGTATACACATAATTTCCAAAGAATAAATATTTTGTTTTTTTCGAATAAACAGAGCTCTAAACAAAATTAAATGAAAATGTGCAAGAAACTCTTTCTATCTAAAATACTCTATATATATTCTAAAAAATTCTATCTGAAATATTTTATTCAAGATTAGGTGGACAATTCAAGCATATTTCGATAGAATGATCTTTGCAGATTGGTTCTTTGCATTTTTTGAATTGCATTTGAGTTCGACGATCTTTTTTTACATAGGTAGCATCTTTTGCGTTTTTTGGACCAAGGACTGCCGCTTGTGGATTCCTAGATAACACATATTATTGATATTTCGTTTGAATATCAAATAAATATTTGCCTACCTCAAGTGATGAAGTTCCAGCATGCTTCTGAATTAATACTTGCAGATCTCTTGACAAATTTTTGGCTTGATTTCTCATATTCAAGGCATCTCTAATTAGTTGTAGAGTAAGCTGCTTTATAAAATCTTTTTGAGCCATTCACCGTCTTGCTTGACAGCCTTATAAATTACTGCTGAATTTATTGCAACCACATCCAAAGAGTTGAAAAATAAACACAGGGGTCATCTTTTGGTTCTTCTTCCAACTGAATACATGTCTGATCAACTACATCTACACCACCTTTGGTCATATTATAAAATGTGATTATCTCGGGCTTTTATTGTTCAGCAGTTTCTTGATCAATTGTTGTGGTCGAATGCATTGTGGAGAGTAATATAACAAATTTTCCAATTTTAGGGACATAGGGTACCAAATTTTTGTTTTTTGAAAAACCAAAAGTGGAACCGAACTTCTATTATATTATACAAAATTACAATCACAAAACACAATTTAGAATGCATATAATTGAAGCAAGAGTAATAAAAAAACGAATGCTCAACTTATTTGTTGCGTTTGAACGTCTATAAAACCAAAAGTGAAACGGCCAATAATAGGGGCGCTAAAATTCCCAGTGACGTAATTACTGGCGCTCGGCTTTAAAGGCCGTTTGATTTAATAACTCGGGATATACAAAATAGATTTCTCTTAAAATGAAAAGTTCTTCAAATAAATGCATTTTATTAAGCTACCTAAAACTTTGATGAAAAATATTGCATTTTGAAAATTTCGCAAACATTTTTAATTTTCACACGGCCTTTCAAGCCGAACGCCAGTAATTACGGGTTAAGATATATAGTAGAATTACCTCCCTGTAAAGGACAACACCTAATTGCAGAGCCAAAGTGTCCTTTAGGGAGATATGTCCTCTTACCGGAGAGTTCCAAAAAGGTAAAAATGGTAATTTTGCAAATTAAAACTTTTCTTTATAGAGAGGTGTCCTCTAGCATGAATGTCCTCTCATGGAGGATCTACTGTAATAAGATGTAGTTAGTAAGTCTGATGATGGTAACAACCCTGTTACCAAAATGTTGCACACTATTTATTTGGATTTGGTTTTATTACATTGAGATCCTTAGAAAAAAAAAAAAAAGATGGCTTCAATATTTCCAAGTGTGTGATGTTGATATGGCAAGGTTAGACTGATATTGTAAGAGAAATGAGTTCAATGGAGAGTTGAGAGAAACTTAGAAATCGACAAGACAGGAGAGTAACTCTAGGTGTAGAGCATTTATTTTATATAAATGGGTCTAGTAATTTCCCTGTAATTAGCGAACGTGAGGGCAGTTCAGCAGGAAGTGATGATTCGTTAACAGGCTGTTAATTGTGGTACTTAATTCTGCTGTGACATCAGGGAGGAGCTGGTGGTACGTGGATGGATGTCAACATTTCTGTGTGCATCGTTACCATGGTGTCCATCACTACGTGGAAATACTACATAGGCTGGCTAATCTAGATTTGTGAAACTGTGTCTGTACTCATGTAGAGTCTGCAGCAAAGGCTTCCATGTTAGGAACAGCCTCAAGTTACAGGCAAAGTCAGACTTTCACCAAAGTGTGCCATGGTGCCATGATCAACGAAAGCTACACCCCATTCCATGAGATTGACTCATTGAATTTGTGTAATCTTTACACAAGGGGATAAGAAACAACAACATATATGTAAAACTAGGCTTTATTTCAGCAAATTATTTCCCATCTAATTCTACCCAGAGTTCAATAAGTAACAAGGCTAAATCCAAATAGGTGATTTATACGAGATATGATAAGGCACACAATTTGGATTATCTATATATATAAAAATGAATGTTTGTATGTCCGCGGTATACAAATTCGCAGTAGTTCACTAATTCAAACCAAAATTTCCATACATAGGTAAAAAAAATACGGGGAAGACGATAGGCTATTTTAAAAAATATATAAATCAATTATTAAAACTATATATTTTTAGTCAGAAAATGATGATGACGATATTGCTGTATCATGTTTGATTATCAGATACAAAATTATATCGGGAAAAATTCCAAAAAGCAGAGACCACGGGTGAAACCAGTTCATTATTTTGTACGCAGGAACAAAATTCTAACAGAAAAACATTCATTCGAGCAGAAAACAAAAGCCAGATCATCTTTTTATAAAAATATCGCTTCTCAGATACAAAGTTTGGTGCGGGACGTTTCACAAGAGTGACATCCACGGCGCCAATTTATAATTGTAACGAATAGTATTTGAAAATCAAAATAATATAATTTTCAAATATCAGTTGTGAAAATTTACATATTATTTTTTATATTTTAAAAACACACAAAGTTTGGAGCGGGATGTTTCACAAAAGTGAAATCCACGGTGCCAATTTATAATTGTAACGAATAGTATTTGAATAAAAACATTTAATCAAGTAAAACCCGGGCGTTGCCCGGGTCATTCGGCTAGTAGATTATAAACACAAGGTAATAAGACCAAATCCAAATAAATAAATTGTGTGTGACGTTTCGGTAACAGCGTTGTTACCGAAACGTCACACACTATTTATTTATTTGGATTTGGTCTTATTACCTTGTGTTTATACAAGACATAAAAACATTGCTGCTGGTCACAGACAAAATTTCTGAAAGTATAAAAGGGACAGTATAAGAACCTCTCCTAGTCACATAGATCTAAAAGTTGATGATGACTTGCACCATCTATCTCAATAAATATCAAATACAGTAGAACTACCTCCCTGTAAAGGACAACACCTAATTGCAGAGCCAAAGTGTCCTTTAGGGAGAGGTGTCCTCTTACCGGAGAGTTTCAAATTAGTAAAAAATGGTAATTTTGGCAATGAAAACTGTCTTTTTTAGAGAGGTATACTCTAGCAAGAGTGTCCACTCATGGAGTATGTTCTACTGTATATTTTTTCTAAATGATGCCGAGCCATCAGCAATTTCACAGTTGCATAATCAGAGATGCTCTCAATTTTCCCACCTGCACTGTTTCCCATTTGGTCGATTTTTCCAAAAAACTAAGACATTATTACTGAAACACATCCTGTATACAGTAGAACCTCCATGAGAGGACACTCACGCTAGAGGACACCTCTCTACAAAGGACAGTTTTCATTTGCAAAGTTACCATTTTTACTACTTTGCAACTCTCCAGTAAGAAGACATCTCTCCCTAAAGAACACTTTGGCTCTGCAATTAGGTGTTGTCCATTACAGGGAGGTAGTTCTACTGTATCTCTAAATACATAAGGTACAAGGTGTATTAGAGATAACAATCAAGATGACTGAAATCAAAGTTATTATAATATGTGACATTTCAGTAAGGTCCATTGTTACCAATGACAGACAAAAGCCTAATAGTAACAAAACGCTGTTACAGAAACGTCCCATATGTATAATGATAAGGCAAAATTTTGGATTTTATATTTGGATTATTGATTATAAACACAAGGTAATAAGACCAAATAAATAAATAGTGTGTGACAGTAACAGCGTTGTTACCATCTTCAGACAAAAGTACTGAATGAGAAATTTTACCACAGCATGTTTTTATCTGCCATCTTGTTTACATAACTGATAACAGTAACTATTTAAAACATGCTGTGGTATAATTTCTTATACAGTACTTTTGTCTGAAGATGGTAACAACACTGTTACCGAAATGTCACACACTATTTATTTATTTGGATTAGTGGTCTTATTACCGTATGTTTATAATCTATAATCTAAATTGTGCCTTATTACATCATAGACTGTAATGGCACATCCATTGATGAGCTCTACTCATCTCCAGCAGACACCATCAACAAGCTCTACAGACTTGATACCCTGATATGATTGTTGAGTGGAGATAAGAAAGAAGAATAATCATTATGTTATAGCTGAGTTGGCCTCTTAACCTAAACTAACCTTTTTAACATTTTTATTCGGTGGAAGGATGGTCTAAACCGTTGGTTTTCGAGCGCTACAACCCCGGTTCGATTCCCACATTGGGAACTTTTTTCTGATTTAAAAAAAAAAAGCTCCAATGGCCCCCGATTCTTGCAAAAGTCTAACCCCACCAGCAAGTGCAAGTAACCAAACGGGGTTCTGGCACATTTGTAAGTGAAAGTCGAACTGCTTTTCACATGTGTAGACATGTGGTGCACTTACAGTAAAAGCAGTCGCCAACTTCTATCCACCATTATTATCATGGTCTGTACCACATGTACAAGGGATAAGCAAAAAAAAAAAAAAGTTAACATTTATAATATATCAATAGATCAGATAGATCCTCAAATTTGCAATTCTATGTATGAATTGATGGATAGACTTGTCAGAAGGCTTTATAATGAATTATTACTGACTAGAATAAACCTCTCCATAAATCTTCATTTCTGTATCATATTTATAATATAAATAATTTGGGGGATCAGGGAGGAACAAATCAGAAAAGGATAATGAAGTTTGTTGTCTTCCTCATTAATTATAACTTTAGTAATTTTCTATCCATATAATACCTTTTTTTTTTTTTTTGACTATGTGACTGCTTCTATGTGTTACATTTTTATGATCGTAATGAATAGTTCTTGTAATTCGAAAATCTAATGAGGTTTTTACTATATTTGTTTATTGTTGATATTATTAAAGATGAATATATATCATCTCTCTATCAGTTATTGGCGATGAACTTACATATTTTTTATGAGAGTCCGGGAGTGTGCATAATTGCGCGAACTGTCAAACTCCCGTTTTCCAGGTTTTAGTTTTGCTCTTGCGGTTTAAAAGTGGTAATTTTAGGCTTAAAGAATTATCTAACTGCAATATTTTTTAAATTCATCTTTTCAAAAAAATATTTTCTAATATATAAATAAAAATATTTATATATATAATACTTACTTTGGACTATATTTTGTTGGTGAAAGAAAATAAATATATTTTCTACGTATATGTAAACCTTATAACATTCCTATTTTCCAAAAATGAATGCAGACACTTTTTATGTTTACTTATATTGCCTTTGAACAAGTGCTAATCAAGACAAATTACGATCTAATTCTAAACATAAACATTAAAAATATTACAAAATGTCACATGTTTAAAAAGAGCAAAACTACAAACAGCTACCACAGAGTTTTTCTCAAAGTTTTTAGGATCGTTTTGAAGGCATAGCACAAAAGAATAGTTAAATTATCTAAATATTTTGCTATAATATCTAATAACATAATTTATATAAATAATTATTAGTCTGCAATTATTTTTTATATTTGAACTATGCTAAGATAAAAGTTTTAATTAGGCAAAATATCTCGAATAAATTTTAAAGCTTAGTTTTATTCAGTATTTTGATAATTATTTATTTTTAAATATTTTTCTTATCATCAAATGTAAAACACAATTTTCAAAGGAGAAACCGGCAACACTTTTTTTCTACCTCCGTTTATATTTACTTTCGTGTTCGCCCGGTTCTCAAAATTTACGCCCCCCTTTTTAGAATTAGCTGAAGAATTAAAATGGTTAAAAATATATTGGTGAATTCTTACGATGAATTAGTTTCAAAATTAAAAGATTTGGATTCTTCAAATGATCCAGTATATCTGCTTTTTACAGGACAGAAAGATGCAAATGGCCATAGCTGGTGTGGTGATTGTAATAATGGTAAGCTTTTTTATTAATATTATTATTTTCCCTAAGCCATATATATATATATATATATATATTAAATATCTATCTTTTTAATTAGCAGCTACATATCTATTCATAAAACCCAGGTTGCTGCATCGGCGTATAATGAATTATAGCAATACCCAAAACTACCTTCCCCTAATTAAAATACAAAATCCAAACAAAACATATTGAGAAAAAGTGACATGAACTATCCTATTCCATCCAGACTTTTTCCAATGTAAATAGATTAAATAGCAAGTTTTTTTGTCTCATCTTTCTTTGCCTTCCAGTTCCAATTTAATTCTCTCATTACATCAGCCAGGGTTGATGGATGAGTGGTTAAAACCCCCAATTCCCAACAGCTATGAACCAGGATCCAATCCTGTATTGTACACTTTTTCTGTAAAGAACCTGTTCATATTACTCATTGTAAATAACCAACATTTCATCCTACGTATTGCTTTGAAAAATATCAGCAAACAAATCTAAGGCAATAGCTTACTATAAATTTTTTAGATCATCATTATGTAAGGACCAGTCAACAAGTGAATGACTTTGAGACTAAGAGTAAAACCAGTTCAATTTCTATTTCACTACCTATGTAAATAACACAAGATGATTATTACTTTACCCAATTGGGAGAATCTGTATGGGGCAAGTCCCTAATAAAGGCTTTTGTGTGTGTTTGTGTACTCATTGTAAATACCATAAAGTAGGTTTGTAAAGATAGAAGCTGCCTGAC
>CP092865.1:129797231-129905034 GCA_030710605.1 Cordylochernes scorpioides | reverse complement strand
CTTCAGATATGGAGGCCAGTTGTGAAACAAACAGAATAACTCTGACAAATAAGCATTCACGGATTAACAGCAGCATTGTTAGAAAGAGGAGTAAGAACTCTTTAAAAATTCTGAGTTCAACTGACCCGGTTGATAGACCTCATCACAAGCGTTCCCTCTCCAAGGATACGGAGAAGCTGCATCTTTACTCATGTTAGAGTCTGCAGCAAAGGTGTCTGCTTCCATGTTAAGAACGGCCTCAAATTACAGAAAAAGTCAGACTTTCACCAAAGTGTGCCTGGATCATGGTGCCATGTTCAATGAAAGCTGCACCCCTACACCCCATTCCATGAGATAAGCTTGAGGAGCATGAACCCATGGAATTTGTGCAATCTTTGCACAAGGGGATAAGAAACAACATAAACCATTTTATAATAACTAAACTTGTTCTGAATATTATCTAAAAAAAATAATATATTTTCTAAATAAAAATAAATAATTTTTGACATATATGATTATTTTTAAAAATAAAGCAATTATCTACTACCTTTACTGTGATGATCAAAAATTGGGAGGGCCTGGCTCATTAGTGGTGAACCCTCCCGGCGGTTTCGTCGGTTTAATTGGTGCCAGGCCCTTCCATTATTTTATCATTGCAGTAAGGGCAGTAGAAGATTATTTTATTTCAAAAAGAATCGTCAAAAATTGAATTTAAATTTCTTATAACAGATGCTAATGCAGCATATTAATAAATGATTTTAGCGTTAATAGTTTTAAATTAAATTAAATTTTATTGCCATCTATCGTTAAAATTTTACACAAATAAATTTACTGGCAATGCGTTTCTTTTTAAATATCATCAAATATGATCTCTACAGTGCAATCAATCATTGCAGTAAAGGTCTGTAGAGATCATATTTGATGATATTTAAAAAGAAACGCATTGCAGGTAAATTTATTTGTGAATATTTTTCCTTTTTTTTTTTGCCTATATACAAAAACAATTTCCTGCTACCCTTATTGCTTTGAAAAAAATATTGGGAGGACCAGGCTCACACATCAGTGGTGAATTGTCTCGGTGGTTTTGACAGCTTAATTTATTGATGCCTGAAAACCTTATTACAGTAGAACCTTCATGAGAGGACACTCATGCTAGAGGACACCTCTCTATAAAGGACAGTTTTCATCTTCAAAAATTAACAATTTTACTATTTAGTGACTCTAAGATGACACTTCTTTCTAAAGGACACTTTGGCTCTGAAATTTGGTGTTATCCTTTACAGGGAGGTTCTACTGTATTTGTGATTTATTAGTTAAAGAGCAATGGTCAAAGCATTATATGAATATATATTGCTGCTGTTTTCAAAGCTGATGTACATGGTTTCTTCAAATATCTTTATTAAGAATTCCTCTGCTCGAGGAGCATGAACTCATGGAATTTGTGTAAATTTTACACAAGGGGATAAGAAACAACAACAAGAATTCCTCTAAAGTGCTGGCTATATAAACAGAACAGCCAAATACAATAGTAAAGTGGTATGGTAAAGTAAACTGAAACAATCTTTGGGAGGGTTCACCACTGATGAGCCAAACAATCCAGATAGTTTGCAGTAAGGGCAGTAGGAACTTATTTTATTAGAAACCTCAGAGCTAAAATACACTCATGGGCAAAAAACTTAAGGAAATTGTACCTTTCAGCATGTATATTGGAATTTAAAGAATAACTCTGAAAGATATTACAGTGACCTTTAATGAAGACACACAAGATAACCAAATGTGAACAAAATTGCCTCTTTCTTAAAGTTAAAGATACTTCAGCCAGTAAATCTTTATTTTTAAAATTTTAATAAAAAGATTTACTGGCCGAAGTATCATTAATTTTAAGAACTATGAATGCCGGCCAGGCAACCATTACATAAAAATTGCCTTTGTCTCCTTGAAACAAATAGATGGCCGAGGACATCAAAGATTTTGCACTTCCTCAAGTTCTGTCCCTGAGTGTAGTTAATGAAAAGAGGTGACACTTACCTTTTTCTCCTTCTCAGTCAGCTTGTCATGGTCGGCAAAGTTCTTGATGTCTAGAGGTGGGGCCGGCTTCCTCCCTGAGTGACACAATTTGGTACATTTAGAACAAGTGTTCTCCCCTCAGCCATTTCAGAGTAATCTTTCTACTGGACATTTTTTTTTTTTTTTGCTTATCCCTAGCACACGTGGTACAGGCCATGATAATCATCGTGGGTTGAAGTAGGCGACTGCTTTTACTGTAAGTGCACCACATGTCTACAAATGTGAAAATAACTCCGCCTTTGCCGGTCCCAAGCCCAGATGAAAAAGAAGGAGGGGGAGCAGTAACAAGCTCACTAAAAAACCTGGGCTCAGTTGGCCTGGCTGATAATACCCTGTAAGGGCTCCTGATCCAGGGATACAGGATGAGCAGCGTTTGTACTCCATGTTAGGAGCGGCTGCACATGGCGTCTGTTCCTCATGTCAGAGGTGGCCATTTCTTTTGGAGCTAAGTCGGCCTGCCACTGAGTAGTGCTCCCAGTCTTAATGACAAAGGCAGATGCATTATACTTCACCCAGTGTGGAGATAAGAAAGAAGAAGAGAGTAATCTATCTACTGGACTTTTTTCTTTTTTTGCTCATCCCTAGCACACGTGGTACAGGTCACGATAATCATCGTGGGTAGAAGTAGGCCATGCTTTTTCTATAAGTACACCACATGTCTACACATATGAAAAAGCAATTCAAATTTTGCACTTACAAATGTGCCAGAGCCCCGTTTGGTTACTTGCACTCACTGGTGGGGTTGGACATTTAAAAGGTAGAGATATGAGCTTTTTTCAAAAGTCTGGTTTGCAAAAATTCCGGGCAACCAATCTACATCTCTTAGTTGTTTATCCAGATTTATGCCATGATCTTTCAGCACAGCACTTCCTTAATAATTCTCAAGTTAGAGCACACTTTCGGTAATAATGCTGTTACCGAAACATCACACACTATTTATTTGGTCAATATACTTTGTAGCTCTAATCTACAATCCAAATTGTGCCTTGTCATCACCAAAGAGAGAAATATCAGACTGACTCACCCAGGTACTTAGGGATAGAGGAGAGTCCCTTGGAAGATTCCTTGTCCAAGTGTTTGCTGAGCCACTGGAAGAAGCTGCTCTTGTCCTATGACACACAAGGCTAGATATAACCACACAGGTTTTCATACCATTAACTAATACATCAATACAACATCCATTGGTAACAGCTCTAGCATGAACTCATGGGATTTGTGTAATCTTTACACAAGGGCATAAGAAACAAAAACATCCAATGGTTGGATTTAATATCTTTTTTTAAGCAACTATTGCAGCAAAAAAAAAAAATGTAATTATAAGGCAATAACACGCCATCTATAAGAAATGAAAGCATTATGCTATGAATATTTCTTTTACACACAAAGCAGATTTCTACTGTCCTTACTGCGATAAAAAAAAATATATTTTTATGGCAGGAAGGACAGTAGAAGTTTGTTGTAATAATAGTGGTGGACATTACTTCCCAGACAAGTTCCTGTGGTCTTTTCAGTAGGCCACTGAAGGACTCATAGAGTCGATGCCCTCCTTCCTCTTCCCCAGTCTTCCTTCCACACATCCATCCATCCCTCTACTCTGAATGTGAGACAAGACTTGCCTCCTCTCTCAATTGACTCCAGTAGACCATACCATGATTGGATGCACTGGGCGGGATCTTTGGGAGAGGCTGCTGCTTATCATAAAACAGCTCGAGGAGCATGAACTCATGGAATTTGTGTAGTCTTTGTGCAGGGGGATAAGAAACAACAACAACAACATGATATCTATCGCCATTGAAGATACAAAATAATAACAAAATCTACCCCACTTCCCCAATATGTAGCTTGGCACCTGCAGCTCCAGAACACATTTTGGCTTGCATTACATTCACTAAACAGGACTTTTGGGAGAGGCTGCTGCTTATCATCTAATGCTTCACATGACTGGTACAGAGCAGGAGGGACAAGCATCAGTTCTGTCCTCCCAAGAGAACAACAGTCTTTGATTTCCACACTTAAGTCTGGTTGTCTACGGACAATGACTTTCCAGAATGGTTGCAAGGTTTTCCCACTATGTACTAAGTGCAATTCTCAACCTGCAACCCCAAAACACATTATTGATTGTAATTGACTCATCCAGTGATGAGCTCTACTCATCCCCAGCAGACACCATCAAAATTCTTAAGTTCTACAAGCTTAATACAAGCCTAATATGATTGAGTGGAGATAAGAAAGAAGAAGGAGAGAAGATCAAACAGCTTGAGAAGCATAAACTCATGTAATTGGTGTAATATTTAAACAAGAGAATAAGAAACAACAACATGATATCTATCGTCATCCATGTTCAAAGTGGCAGCAGTCACTCACTGGGAGATACTTGGTGAACTCCTCCGAGTAGTTGGTGCTCTGCCGATGTTGCTGGAGTTCTGTTCTCCTCTTCTGCTGCTGCAGGAAGAGGTCTGCGGAGGCCAGTGTGGTCACTCCGTTCTCTCTCAGTTCCTTCAGCTGGGAGATCCTCTCCTGTAGCTCCCTCTGGCCTGCAACACCTCGGATGGTTGGTTGTGGAACCTTTAAACACACTCCAGTTGCCCATATCACAGAAATACATTGAGTAACAAATCTCCTATAATAATTTTCTTTATTTAAAATAAATAGAGAATGAAAATCTGTTGATTTGATTTGGAGAATTTTGGATCACAACTCAATTATTGAAGATTCAAAGCGATACAATCATAAGACTCAGAATGAAAAATTATAGAGGAATGACAATACATACAGATGACATAATAACATACAGAACAATTGTCCTGGTGTGGAAATAACACCAAGAAAATTGACATGGATCCAGAACAGCAGCTTTGCAAAACATTGGCAGTGATAGAAATGCAAGGCTCTTCATAGGACACAACAACAACTATATTGTAAGATTATAAACTCAAAAGGAACTTCTTCTATAGAACATGTTTATTTTGCTAGCTTTCGAACGACATCATTCATCAACGGGCGTAAAGACAAGGTATTTGGTAAGGTGTGTGCAATTATATAGACTATGTTGAGAGCCTTGGCTTCTCATTTACGCCCGTTGAAGAACAATGGCGTTCGAAAGCTAGCAAAATAAACATGTTCTATAGAAGAACCTCTTTCTGAGTTTATAATCTTACAATATATTTATTTTTTGCTTATCCCTAGTACACGTGGTACAGGCCATGATAATTATGGTAGGTAGAAGTAGGCAACTGCTTTTACTGTAAGTACACCACATGTCTACACATGTGAGAAACAGTTCGACTTTGCACTTACAAATGTGCCAAAGCCCCGTTTGGTTACTTGCACTCACTGGTGGGGTTGGACTTTTGCAAGAATCGGGGGCCATTGAAACTTTTTTTTTTTTATCAGATAAAAAGTGCCCAATGCAGGAATTGAACCCGGGTCGTAGCGGTCGAAAACCAACTGTTTAGACCATCCTTCCACCGAACCCCAACATCTTACATAGTTATGGTAATTGAAAGTTGATGTCTACACACAACAACAACTAAGCGATACAAAGAGGCACATCTATTGTCACAAAATATATCAAAGAGATATTAAATAAAAATGTTTTTCTCTCAATCACAAATCCCACACATAGAATGATTCTATTTATAATTGAGCTATAGGGGAAGCTATTAACTAATCACTTTTGAGTTTTTGTATCAAAACAGAACAAAATGTTTGTCTCAACCTTATGTTCGAGTTGAAATTTATTTGTGCATAAGGTAACAAATCCAAATCCCAATAAAGAAATGGTGTGTGACATTTTGGTAACAGTATTGTTACCATTATCAGACAAAAGTACTGAATTTGGATTTGGTCTTGTTAGGTTATCTTTCTAATCTTTAATCCAAATTGTATCTTATCATCAGTTATCTGCGATAAATTTATAAATAGAGAAAAATGCTTCATAATATTTTGAGGGAAATAAAAAATTATTTTCTTTCACAGATTCAGATAAACCTTTTTATACAATCAACTTTAGGTTTTTTTCCCCCTTTGTTCATGCTATATCAGGCTGACACTCTTCGCTGCACTCCAGAAAACTTCTTCCTAAAAGAAATTTTCCTGATGAAAGTGGACCCCTCGTTGGACCAATGCGAGGAGAGATGTCTTTCAGACACAGTTTAAGCCCAAAGGTCTGACAGACACAGTTTAAGCCAAAAGGTCTTTCAGACACAGTTTAAGCCCAAAGGTCTGACAGACACAGTTTAAGCCCAAAGGTCTAACAGACACGGTTTAAGCCCAAAGGTCTGACAGACACGGTTTAAGCCCAAAGGTCTGACAGACACGGTTTAAGCCCAAAGGTCTGACAGACACGGTTTAAGCCCAAGGTCTTTCAGACATGGTTTAAGCCCAAAGGTCTGACAGACACGGTTTAAGCCCAAGGTCTTTCAGACATGGTTTAAGCCCAAAGGTCTGACAGACACGGTTTAAGCCCAAGGTCTTTCAGACACGGTTTAAGCCCAAGGTCTTTCAGACATGGTTTAAGCCCAAGGTCTTTCAGACACCGTTTAAGCCCAAGGTCTTTCAGACATGGTTTAAGCCCAAAGGTCTGACAGACACGGTTTAAGCCCAAGGTCTTTCAGACATGGTTTAAGCCCAAAGGTCTGACAGACACGGTTTAAGCCCAAAGGTCTGACAGACACGGTTTAAGCCCAAAGGTCTGACAGACACGGTTTAAGCCCAAGGTCTTTCAGACATGGTTTAAGCCCAAGGTCTTTCAGACATGGTTTAAGCCCAAAGGTCTGACAGACACGGTTTAAGCCCAAGGTCTTTCAGACACGGTTTAAGCCCAAGGTCTTTCAGACATGGTTTAAGCCCAAGGTCTTTCAGACACGGTTTAAGCCCAAGGTCTTTCAGACATGGTTTAAGCCCAAAGGTCTGACAGACACGGTTTAAGCACAAGGTCTTTCAGACATGGTTTAAGCCCAAAGGTCTGACAGACACGGTTTAAGCCCAAAGGTCTGACAGACACAGTTTAAGCCCAAGGTCTTTCAGACACGGTTTAAGCCCAAGGTCTTTCAGACACGGTTTAAGCCCAAGGTCTTTCAGACATGGTTTAAGCCCAAAGGTCTGACAGACACGGTTTAAGCCCAAGGTCTTTCAGACATGGTTTAAGCCCAAAGGTCTGACAGACACGGTTTAAGCCCAAGGTCTTTCAGACATGGTTTAAGCCCAAAGGTCTGACAGACACGGTTTAAGCCCAAGGTCTTTCAGACACGGTTTAAGCCCAAGGTCTTTCAGACATGGTTTAAGCCCAAGGTCTTTCAGACACGGTTTAAGCCCAAGGTCTTTCAGACATGGTTTAAGCCCAAAGGTCTGACAGACACGGTTTAAGCCCAAGGTCTTTCAGACATGGTTTAAGCCCAAAGGTCTGACAGACACGGTTTAAGCCCAAGGTCTTTCAGACATGGTTTAAGCCCAAAGGTCTGACAGACACGGTTTAAGCCCAAGGTCTTTCAGACATGGTTTAAGCCCAAAGGTCTGACAGACACGGTTTAAGCCCAAAGGTCTGACAGACACGGTTTAAGCCCAAGGTCTTTCAGACACGGTTTAAGCCCAAAGGTCTGACAGACACGGTTTAAGCCCAAAGGTCTGACAGACACGGTTTAAGCCCAAGGTCTTTCAGACACGGTTTTAAGCCCAAAGGTCTGACAGACACGGTTTAAGCCCAAGGTCTTTCAGACACGGTTTAAGCCCAAGGTCTTTCAGACACGGTTTAAGCCCAAAGGTCTGACAGACACTCACAGTTGAAGCCCAAAGGTCTGAGATACATGGTTGAAGCCCAAAGGTCTGAGATACATGGTTGAAGCCCAAAGGTCTTAGAGACATGGTTGAAGGCCAAAGGTCTTAGAGACATGGTTGAAGCCCAAAGGTCTGACTCACGGTTGAAGCTCTCCAGGAGGTCAGAGAAATCCTTGGAAGGCAGCAGCCTAGTGAAGGGCCGCAAGGACTCTGTGAACTGGCGACCCAGGCTGCGGTCCAGTTTCTTCCACAGCTTGAAGTGGTTAATGGGGCTCAGCAGCCCGTACCGCTTCACTATCCTCTTGCGTCGCTCCCGCTCCCTCAGCCGGTTGCGGTATACACTCAGGACACTCAGCTTCAGATCTGGGCGGATACAAACATACCTTCAGAAAACATGCAACTAAATTACAAATAAAAAATTCACCTGAACACAATTACTAAATTTATTTTCTAAATTATAGTCCCTAGTACATACAAGTGGTAGGTATAAGTTGCCGACTGCTTTTACTATAAGTGCACTACATGCCTACAGATGTGAAAAGCAGTTTGACTTTTGCACTTACAAGTGTACCAGAGCCCAACTTTGTTATTTGCACTTGTTAGTGGGATTGGACTTTTGCAAGAATCGGGAGCCATTGGAGCACTTTTACTATTAGAAAAAGTGCCCCCAATGCAAGATTTAATCCCAGGTCATAGCAGTCGAAAACCAACGGTGAATTACTAAGATATGTAAATAAGTGTTGGCTTAAAATTTTGATTTGGAGAGAAAAACAATAATCCAAGTATTATAGTAGTATTTCAACATAACAGTACTAATAGGAAAATTGACAAAAATATATTTTGCATAAATGATAAGGCACAATTTGGATTATAGATTAGAAACACTAGTACTCACACACTAATTATTTATTTGGCTTTGTACTTTGTTTTTTACATCTATCCCCCGATTTACACGGTACTTATTTTACACGTTTTCGCTTTTACACGGTTTTCCAAATAAGTTTTTTTTTTTTTTTTTTATCGCACTATACTAAATGCTACTGTGATTAAACACATGCGCTGTGTACACATCTCATGAGGAATCCCGAGCTTATGTGCTGACTTGCTGCACACGCACACTGTGTCTGTATTTCTTCGCATAAAAATTTCGCGCAAAATTTTTAATTTTCGATTTACACGTTTTTCTCAGGAACGTATCTACCATGTAAATCGGGGGATGGGTGTATATTCAAATATATCTGTGATGAAATACCTTGAATAATTTTTGTAACAGCAAGAAACAAAGCAAAAGAGATAAGCTCAAGTCTGTCATGTGAAACGGCTTTACAAAATGCATTTTAAATGGTTATATATAGAGGGAGAGAGATAAATTGGATAAGGGCATTATTTTTCTAACATTTTTTTGGTCTGATTGTAAGAAGATGTACCATTTTAGAATTTAAAAAGGATTTTTAAGGCCTTTGGTTATATGGAAACTTATTTATTTAAAAAAAAAAAAAAGGCTTTCCCAATTTTTATTTGAGGTTTCATCCAAACCTTAAATAAAATGTTCAAATAAGATTTGAATAGACATATAACACTAGCAACTCTCTCTAAAGGACAATACCTAGTTGAAGATTCAAAGTATCCTTTAAAGAAAGAAAAGGGTGTCTTATTACCAGAGAGTTGTTAATTCATAAATATGGTAATTCTTGGCAATGAAAAGTGACCTTTGTAGAGAGAAGTAGCCTCTAGTGGGAGAGTCCACTTATGGAGGTTCTATTATAATGGTGTTAAATACCCTTTTATAGGCTCTTTTGGTCAGAAATCCTTCTACGGGTAAATGACTAAAATTTTCTTCTCTTTGGTTTCTTTTTCAGGAATCTGCTCAATGTGATGGAAAGAGGAGGCTGCACCTTTCTTTTTAAAACAAAGAAGTTTCTTGATATCCTCAGTTCAGAGGGCACACATATCTCTGGGCTAATTCCTATCAATACATGACCACAACACCAGTTATTGACACAAAATCCAACCAGTATAACATTGAATATGAATAAGCTCTGAATATCATATTACAATGAGCAGCTTCAGTTTATTACATCCTATGGATAACTCCACCTTTGCCGGTCCCAAGCCCGGATGAAAAATGAGAAGGGGGGAGCAGTAACAAGCTCACTAAAAAACCTGGGCTCAGCTGATAGTACCCTGTAAGGGCTCCTAATCCAGGGATACAGGATGAGCAGCGTTTGTACTCCATGTTAGGAGCAGCTGCACATGCCGTCTGTTCCTCATGTCAGAGACGGCCATTTCTTTTGGAGCTAAGTCGGCCTGCCACTGAGTAGTGCTCCCAGTCTTAATGACAAAGGCAGACGCATTCTACTTCACCCAATCATGATGGTTGTCAACTTTATAAGTTTGATACCGTTTTTTTTTTTTTTGCTTATCCCTAGTACACGTGGTACAGGCCATGATAATCATGGTGTAAGTTAGCGACTGCTTTTACTGTAAGTGCACCACATGTCTACACATGTGAAAAGCAGTTCGACTTTGCACTTACTAATGCCAGAGCCCCGTTTGGTTACTTGCACTCGCTGGTGGGGTTGGACTTTTGCAAGAATCGGGGGCCATTGGAGCATTTTTTTTTCTTTAAACAGAAAAAAAGTGTCCAATGCGGGTTCGAACCCGGGTCCTAGTGGTCGAAAACCAAACGGTTTAACCAGCCTTCCACCGACCCCCGTTTGATACCGTAATATGATTGAGTGGAGATAAAGAAGAAGAAGAAGAAGACATCCTATGGAGAATAACACACTACAGATGAATGTTACAAAAATGAAGTCATCACACTACCAAAGAGGATCATAGCCAGAAACAAGGGAAAATCGTGAAAAAATTAGTACAAAAGTGAAATTGTACTGGGATCAGGTGGATAAATTAAGACATCTCCTTACCATGCAACTTGCACCATCTGTCAGAGTAAATATCAACTTTTTGTTGAATTTTAATTATTCCAGAATTGGCCAAATATGGTATATAGGTTGTTGGCTTTTGTTCGAATTCCCTTAAGCTGGTGTTATGGCTTATTTATTGATATGCACACTCTGAGAAGATATGATGAGAGGCAAATGTCATGTTTTGAGATTCATTTTTTTATAAGGCTGTGTGTGTGTGTGTGTGTGTGAGATACCTCCTCTTCCACAATACCCAGCAATAATGACAATTATTACAAAGCAATAACACGCCATTAATCTACTTATATATTTGCCTTATTCTGTTTGTCTGAAGCTCACGGATAGAATGCGCGCCCATTGGCTGCCAGCAAACACGTGACCTCCCTGCCCGCCCCCCTCTAGACAACCCTGTTATCAGCAGTGTGATACATCCACCTGTCTATACAGACCACCCTGTCTATAGCGACCACTCTAGACAACCCTGTTATCAGCTGCCTGTCTATACAGACCACCCTGTCTATAGCGGTCACCTTAGGCAACCCAGTTATCATCAGTGTGTTACATTCACCTGTCTATACAGACCACCCTGTCTATAGCGGCCACTCTAGACAACCCTGTTATCGGCTGTGTGATACATACACCTGTCTATGTTACATCCACCTGTCTATACAGACCACCCTGTCTATAGCGGTCACTTTAGGCAACCCTGTTATCAGCAGTGTGATACATACACCTGTCTATACAGACCACCCTGTCTATAGCGACCACTCTAGACAACCCTGTTATCAGCTGTGTGATACATCCACCTGTCTATACAGACCACCCTGTCTATAGAGACCACTCTAGACAACCCTGTTATCAGCTGCCTGTCTATACAGACCACCCTGTCTATAGCGGTCACCTTAGGCAACCCTGTTATCATCAGCGTGTTACATTCACCTGTCTATACAGACCACCCTGTCTATAGCGGCCACTCTAGACAACCCTGTTATCGGCTGTGTGATACATACACCTGTCTATACAGACCACCCTGTCTATAGCGGCCACTCTAGACAACCCTGTTATCGGCTGTGTGATACATACACCTGTCTATACAGACCACCCTGTCTATAGCGGCCACTCTAGACAACCCTGTTATCGGCTGTGTGATACATACACCTGTCTATACAGACCACCCTGACTATAGCGACCACTCTAGACAACCCTGTTATCAGCTGCCTGTCTATACAGACCACCCTGTCTATAGCGGTCACCTTAGGCAACCCTGTTATCATCAGTGTGTTACATTCACCTGTCTATACAGACCACCCTGTCTATAGCGGTCACCTTAGGCAACCCTGTTATCAGCAGTGTGATACATCCACCTGTCTATACAGACCACCCTGTATATAGCGGCCACTCTAGACAACCCTGTTATCGGCTGTGTGATACATACACCTGTCTATACAGACCACCCTGTCTATAGCGGCCACTCTAGACAACCCTGTTATCGGCTGTGTGATACATACACCTGTCTATACAGACCACCCTGTCTATAGCGGCCACTCTAGACAACCCTGTTATCGGCTGTGTGATACATACACCTGTCTATACAGACCACCCTGTCTATAGCGGCCACTCTAGACAACCCTGTTATCATCAGCGTGTTACATTCACCTGTCTATACAGACCACCCTGTCTATAGCGGCCACTCTAGACAACCCTGTTATCGGCTGTGTGATACATACACCTGTCTATACAGACCACCCTGTCTATAGCGGCCACTCTAGACAACCCTGTTATCGGCTGTGTGATACATACACCTGTCTATACAGACCACCCTGTCTATAGCGGCCACTCTAGACAACCCTGTTATCGGCTGTGTGATACATACACCTGTCTATACAGACCACCCTGACTATAGCGACCACTCTAGACAACCCTGTTATCAGCTGCCTGTCTATACAGACCACCCTGTCTATAGCGGTCACCTTAGGCAACCCTGTTATCATCAGTGTGTTACATTCACCTGTCTATACAGACCACCCTGTCTATAGCGGTCACCTTAGGCAACCCTGTTATCAGCAGTGTGATACATCCACCTGTCTATACAGACCACCCTGTCTATAGCGGCCACTCTAGACAACCCTGTTATCGGCTGTGTGATACATACACCTGTCTATACAGACCACCCTGTCTATAGCGGCCACTCTAGACAACCCTGTTATCGGCTGTGTGATACATACACCTGTCTATACAGACCACCCTGTCTATAGCGGCCACTCTAGACAACCCTGTTATCGGCTGTGTGATACATACACCTGTCTATACAGACCACCCTGTCTATAGCGGCCACTCTAGACAACCCTGTTATCGGCTGTGTGATACATACACCTGTCTATACAGACCACCCTGTCTATAGCGGCCACTCTAGACAACCCTGTTATCGGCTGTGTGATACATACACCTGTCTATACGTGGTCCGAGACCCTGAGATGTGGGAGTGCGTGGTCGCAGAGCTCTCAAGGCAGCAGAAGAAGATGGTCGCCCAATTCCTAGATGGGCTCATCGAGCGCACTCGGGACTCGGTTCCCTTGATCCGTAGGAGACTATCGGAGTTCAGGGCTGCTTTGCCATCCTATGATCCAGACCCTCCCTGAGGGCACCCCTTTGAAAAAGTTTCCAAAAGGAATTATGCTCATGCCTGGGCTCCTGACAGAGTCAGGATAATTGTAATTAATTAATTGTAAATATTTTCCCTTTGACTCTTTGAGTGTAACCATTGACTGAACGGTCAATAAAGTCTGTTTCATTGTCATTGTCACTCTAGACAACCCTGTTATCAGCTGCCTGTCTATACAGACCACCCTGTCTATAGCGGTCACCTTAGGCAACCCTGTTATCATCAGTGTGTTACATTCACCTGTCTATACAGACCACCCTGTCTATAGCGGTCACCTTAGGCAACCCTGTTATCAGCAGTGTGATACATCCACCTGTCTATACAGACCACCCTGTCTATAGCGACCACTCTAGACAACGTTTTTAAAATATATTCGCACTCGGGTAAACCCCGGGCGTTGCCCGGGCCTTTCGTCTAGTATATAATAAATGAAAACATTAAGATGCGGATGTTTCTTATCACAAATAAATCAAGCCTCTACTGTCCTTACTGTGATAAAAATATTGAGAATGGCTTGGCTCCTCAGTGGTGAACCCCTTCCCAATATTTTTATTGCAGCAAGGACAGTAGTAATTTAATTTATTTGTGAAAATAAATATTTGTGTATGTCTTAATGTTTTCATTTGTTAAATAACCACAATAATTCAAGACCAAATCCAAATTGTGCCTTATCAACCACAATAATTATCCGTGGTGACCTCCCTACCTTCTTCTAAAGGGTCATCCTCTTGTGCCAGGGGATCATCAAACTCCATGTCCACCAGATCCATCTCTGCGTAGTTGTCCGGCTCCACCTCAAACTGGTCCCTCAGGGGCATGTAGCCTGCCAAGTCCGGGTGGTAGTGTCCGGGGGGCAGGGTGGAGAGGTCCGGTGGAGCAGGATCTATCAACACACTTCTCTGTAGGAACCTACATCTTCTATTTTAATATATCACTTTAAAGTTGTTGTTTCTTATCCCCTTGTGAAAAGATTACATACATTC
Organism: Cordylochernes scorpioides; assembly: GCA_030710605.1. Taxonomy (NCBI): domain Eukaryota; kingdom Metazoa; phylum Arthropoda; class Arachnida; order Pseudoscorpiones; family Chernetidae; genus Cordylochernes; species Cordylochernes scorpioides. The sequence continues at coordinate 129,890,641 of CP092865.1, read as the reverse complement.
CATGAGTCCATGCTCCTCCAGCTGTTTGATGAAGGGCAGCAATCTCTCCCAAAGGTCCTACCTTAATAGATACAAGAAAATAAGACCTAATCCAAATAATTTAAAAGTGTGTGATGTTTCTGTAACAGCATTGTTATCATCATCAGACAAAAGAATAAAATCAACTACACTATTAAATTATTTGGATTAGGTCTTATTTTCATGTATCTATAATCCAAATTGTGCTTTATCCTCCTACCTTAATGTTTGTTTATAGAGGTTTATTTATATGGTGTCAATTTTATTTGCTACCTGATTGGTTCTTTACAATCATGTGACTTTAATTAGCCAATCAGCATGAAGTATATATTATCAGTGCAGTGGTTGTATTGAGCATTGAGTTGTATAAGGGTAGAGTCTGAAAATATTTTCTTGCCGCCATTACAGATTGAGCTTGGATTAATGAAAAACTTTCATAAATATTAAAAGTGCTGCTGCATTATTTAAAGCAGAATTTCCTGGCTAAATCTATTAAAAAATTAAAGAAGGCATTTTCATTGAATCACAGATTTGAGAATCTGAGCAGAATGAAACTTTTGAAGATTGCTTAAATCAAAGTTGAAACATATCAGCGCATGGAGTTCATTTAGAAACATTTGCACAAGAACTTCTAGGAGAATAACAAGATCTAGTTAATAAAATCTTGCTACAAATCATGGGGACAACATATTGCTTCTCTCATTTATGACAAAGAAATCCTACATTCATGGACAAAACTTGAAGTTTTTGATGTCGCTGATCCTTTTTTTTTTTAGGGGACAGAGGTGATTTTGTTCTCACCTGGTTATCTCTTGTGTCTTCCATAAAGGTCACTGTAATTATTGTCTGAGTCCCGATATACATGCTAAAAGGTACAACTTCCTTAAGTTTTGTCCATGAGTGTAAGTTTGGTATATTTTTTCTAGACCAGTATGAGCACAGTAGCTCAGAGCACAGTAAATGGAAGACTCACCCCGTCTGTTGAAAGGAGAGGGCAACCTTTCTTTCTCCAGTTTAGGCATGGCTGCAGCACCAGGTCAGTTACTGGATGGAGGTAGAGAACAGAGGGGTGGTTGTTACTTGGGAAGTAGGCTGGGGGATGGTAGACGTAGTGCTGGAAGAAATGTTCCTCACATTCCTTTGGGGTCTTGTTGGGCATAGCTGCTCCTACGGCCTCCCTACACAACACCAAGTCAGATTGGTTATAACATTTCCTACTCATTCTTTCTTATCTCCACTCAAACTCAACCATATCAGGGTTATGGAGATTGGTGGAAGGGTGGTCTACACCGTTGGTTTTCGGCCGCTATGACCCGGGATTGAATCCCGCTTTGGGCACCTTTTTCTAATTAAAAAATAATGCTCCAATGGCGTCTGATTCTTACAAAAGTCCAACTGCACCAGCGAGTGCAGGTTAACAATGGGGTTCTGACACATTTGTAAGTGCAAAAGTCGAACTGCTTTTCACATGTGTAGACATGTGGTGCATTTACAGTAAAAGCAGTTGCCAACTTCTACCCACCATGATTATCATGGCCTGTACCATGTGTACTAGGGATAAGCAATATATATATCAGGGTATTGAGCCTGTAGAGCTTGTTGATGGTTTCTGCTGGGGATAAGTAGAGCTCATTAATAGATGAACCAATACAGTCAATGATGTGGTTTGGAATTGCAGGTTGAAAATAGCACTTAGTACATAGTGGGAAAACCTTGAGAAACCATTCTGGTTGTAGCATTTCCTCTCACAAATAGAGCCTTAAATAGGCCTCACTTTTCATGTCAATCTTATATAAGAAGACTAAATTGAATTTACAATTTTGAAATTTAAATTAAAAAAGAACATACACATATCCTCTTATGGAAGCCCTACTTTATAGTTAAAAAATGTACTCTATTTATGACTGGGTGAAGTAAGATGCGTCTTCCTTTGTCATTAAAACTGGGATCACTACTCAGTGGCAGGCCGACTTATCTCCAATATGAAATGGCTGCCATCTGACAAGAGGAACAGATGCCATGTGCAGCTGCTCTTAATTTGGAGTACAGACTCATCCTGTATCCCTGGATTAGGAGTCCTTACAGGGTACTATTAGCCAGGCTAGCTGAGCCCAGGTTTTTTAGCAAGCTTGTACCTGCTTCCCCATCTCCTTTTTCATCTGGGCTTGGGACCAACAAAGGCAGATTTAAATCCCCTCCTTATCATAAAGAGTGACACAATCTGATGTCACTTCTGCTCATATTCCAGTGTGTGTACAGTGGAGGAAGTAGTGATATCAGTGAGTGGAGACAGGAGCTTGGCACAACATTTCATTGAGGTGTGGCCAAAACTGTTTAGAAACATTTTCCAGATTTAGATTAGGGGCCGATTGGTTTTTAGCATGGTATATCTCTGGCCATGACCAACTGGCGGCCACTATGTCACAGAAATGGGTCACAAGATTGTCTTCTTGAAAATGCATCCTTTATAGATAACCCTACAACTATTTTGTTTATATATATATATGACATGAAGTTGTGCAGGAGGATTCATGTACCTGGAGAGGCTCTTCAATTGTGCATCAGAATGATGTACAGTAAATATTTTGGTAAATTCGCCCAATTTCATAAACCCTCTCATAGCATGTTATGAAGTTGAAGCTGCTCCTGTATTGATGAGGGCCATAGCTCAAAATCATGGTATACAGGTTATTGGCTTTTTGTTTAAATTTGCCAAAAATGGTGTTGTGGCTCATCTTTATCATCACTAGTAAAGTTTTTTACTGGGGTGATGAACATAATAATGCCTCGGCAGAGCTTACTATTACAGTGCGCATCTCCAGGTGGTGGATAGAGGAACAACCTTCAGATATGAAGGCCTGCTGTGAAAATGAAGAATAACTGACGACTAAGCACTCACAGATCAACAGCAACATTGTTAGAAGAGGAGAAAGACCACTTTGAAAATCCTTAGTTCAAATGACCCGGTTGATAGACTGGTTAGAGTCGGCAGCAAATGTGTCTGCTTCCATGCTAGGAATGGCCTCAAACTACAGGCAAAGTCAGTCCTTCACCAAAGTGTGCCTGGATCACGGTGCCATTATCAATGAAAGCTACACCCCATTCCATGAGATCTCAAGGAATTTGTGTAATCTTTACACAAGGATATAAGAAACAACAACAACATAATATGCATCGTTTTTTTCAATTTAAATTTAAAGGGAGAAGTGTCTCTCTAGGTACATTGCGCAACTAAAAGTTGCTGATCATGATATGCCTTTTTCTTAATTTATCCACCTGATCCCAGTACAATTTAAATAGTTTGTACAGTTTATTCAAACACAAGTTGGTTTGGTAAAACAGGAATGATTTTGCCAGGAAGGAATGAAGAAGTACCAGTTGCCAGGGCCACAAGACAAGATGGCATCCAGCAGGGCTAGTTCCTCTTCACTGCTCCACCCTTCTTCAAACAGGGAGAAGTTGTTTTTCTGCAGACACACACACACAACTCATTAGCATATTTAGTTGCATACCCTCAAGGCTCTTATGTCCATAGTTCTCTTAAATACCAAGAATTTCACAAGAGTGCACTGCATATTTGGAGCAGAATAGCCCAATAATTTAGATCTTATATTTGAAGTTATTTTATTTGAAAGAATAGGGAAAAAATGGTGTTCAATAGTTTTCTGTTATATTCCTGGTGTATGGAAGAGGCAGTCTTAAATACAAGGATTTGTGGGCTGCACATTTTGTATTTGATATTTACAGGCTAGATAGACCAAATAAATGGTGTATCCAAAAAAAGGAAGTGGATGAAGCAGATCTATTGGCAGAAGTCATGTCCTTCTCTTCTTCTTCTTTCTTATCTCCACTCAATCATATTAAGGTATTAAGCTTGTAAAGCTTGACAACCATCATGACTGGGAAGTCAGATGTCATGTGAGGGAATGGTGCAAGGATGATACAGACCTTTGGGCAGTTTTCACATGAGGGAATAGGACAAGCATGATGCAGGCCTATGGGCAGATACATCTAATTTCATAACTCCTCCCTAGGATATTAAAAAATTGCAGCTGTCCCCGTACTGGTGAAAGCCATAACCCAGTACATATATCCTTGAACCTGTTTTGTAATCCAGCTATTTTGTCTCTTTCCTTGAGAATTTACTTGATGCAGGTTGTGCAGTATTGTTATGTCAAAGAATCATTGTATTCATAAGTGTCTCCCAGATACACACTCTCTAAAATTATTTTATGAAAAACTCCATTTGGATTCTTAGAAAGACAGAAATGGTAAATGTAAAGGCTGTTGAGGTGCTGAATGGTGAGATTACCATGAGTTAACAGACCAGGAATGGAAGAAGCCCTAAAAAATGTTCAAGGGAGAGAAGCCTGTTGAAAATAATTGAGGGAAACCAGTATAGTGTTGAACATCCTGTCTGGACTTTGAATGTTTCAAAGCAAAGCTGAAGAGAGGTATGGAGGGAAGATCAGAAAGAGAAAAAGGCTGAGAATGGAATTCACAATTTTAGAAGACCCATTAATGTCATCCAAAACCTGTCTCTGGAATGACAAGCCAGAGGAGAAAGATGTCTTCCACAGAGGTTGGACAGCAAGCAGGTTACCATGAAGACATAGCTGTGATGGGCCCGATGTTCCTCCCACTCTTGAGCTAGGGAGAAACATAGTAGACACAGCAGGGACGGACACTCCATACACTTGATGTAGGGCTCCACCAGGTCCTGTCTGCAGGTCTTGCACTGTCTTGACATCTGCCAGCACATAGTGGTTGAATGGCTGGGATCTGGAATCTGTTATCTTGCTATGCATGACATTGTGGTGATTGAATAACTCTGGAAAATTGGTAGGATCTTACACACATATGGTGAAGAAAGGTATAATCCTTCTTCTTCTTTATAATCTCCACACTAGGTGAAGTAGAATGCCTTTATCATTAAGACTGGGAGCACTACTCAGTGGCAGGCCACTGACTTAGCTCCAAAAGAAATGGCCGCCTCTGACATGAGGAACAGACGCCATATGCAGCCGCGCCTAACATGGAGTACAAACGCTGCTCATCCTGTATCCCTGGATTAGGAGCCCTTACAGGGTACTATCAGCCAGGCCAGCTGAACCCAGGTTTTTTAGTGAGCTTGTCACTGCTTTCCCTCCTCCTTTTTCATCCGGGCTTGGGACCGGCAAAGGTGGAGTTGCCTATATTTGTGATGCATTGTAACACTTTTAAGCACATTGAGCACACATACTCTAACTACAGTCACTGTGTGCCACATGCCAAAGCATTGTATTTTTAGCATTAAATTTGTATTAAACAATAATCGTATAATGTTGAACTTAAGATTTTAAAAATCTGTAAAATTATTGATAGTGCCGAATTATTGTTAGGTCAAATTAACATTTGCTATTTGATAGACTGGAGGAAGTCAGGAACATGGTTGAATCATCTTGGATTTGAATTAATTAGTTATACTGTATAATTAAAAGCATATCTGTAAATATCAATAGTATTCACAATTTCTTGTAGAAAATTGGTCCTAGTAGCTTTGCTTTTGTGTTTCTAAGGAGGCTGGGTCAGATAATCACTGGACAAGATACAAGAAAATAAGACCCAATCCAAATAAATAAAGTGTGATGTTTTGTTAACAGCATTGTTATCATCTTCAGACAAAAATGTCTGACGATGGTAACAATGCTGTTAGCGAAATGTCACACACTATTAAATTATTTGGATTATGTCTTATTTTCTTGTAACTATAATCTATAATCTGAATTGTGCCTTATAATCACTGGACAAGAACACTCGTGCAGATTTGGAAGCTAATCTAGGTTGTACCTCATTCTATCCACAATTGATCGATGTTGTTTTCTGTGAAAGTTGATAACAGATCTTACTTCAAATTGTTCACACATACACCTTTATTATTATTCAATCTGTTAGGAAAGCCTGTAGAAGGGTGATTTTAAATCTTGTCTTTTTAAATAAAAGAATCATATTTTGTTTTGTTATTTTATATATTGTAACAAAGTATTTATTATTTTATTATCATTTTTTGTTTATATTTTGCTACTCTGTAAACTTCCCTATTTTCTTATCTTTTGTTTATCATTCATAGTTTGTTCTTGCCTGAAATAAATTGCTGTGTCATCCCGAAGTTGGTCTTCCCTAATTTTTCACGTGGCATTTTGGTGGAGATGCTGGGTAAATTAGGGAAGACAAAATGAAGATCGCCAAGAAGACCTAGAGGACATGGGTGCTGTGATCTACATTTTTAGATACTGGCTCCAGGATTCCACCGTCGTGTCAAAGCCAAGACTTCCTTCCAAGATGACAATGCCCCTATAGACGACAAAGAAGCTCTTCACGCCGCAAGAAAAAGGACGCAAAGGTACTAGGGACAAAGTTCCAAAACTTCGATGGAATCCTTGGCAGAAGCACGTCAGATCAATGTCAGTAACTACAATAATTGCTAGCTGTGGGTCACAGCTCCCATAGAGAAGGGGCTATGTAACAAAGTATTTATTATTTTATTAGCAGAGTATCATTTTTTTTATGTTTATATTTTGCTACTCTGTAAACTTCCCTATTTGCTTATCTTTTGTTTATCATTCATAGTTTGTTCTTGCCTGAAATAAATTGCTGTGTCATCCCGAAGTTGGTCTTCCCTAATTTTCCACGTGGAAATATCTTTAACCTATCCAAAAGGAAACAATACTAAAATATCTAATTGAGATACAAGAGCTGTATAGTCAATATAAGACAATAACAAGCCATCCATTTATAGAAAATGATAACATTAAGGCACGAATGTTTCTCTTACACATAAAATAAACTTTTCTACTGTCCTTAGTGTGATGATAAAATATATTGGGAGGGCTTGGCTCATCAAGTGGTGAACCCTACCAGCAGTTTCGCCAATTTAATCTATCAGACCGCTTCTTAGAGCTCTAAATATTGTATTGTATGATTCTGCTTATATATGATACACTGAAAGTGGAACACAGAAATGGTATTTAAATGTAATTCTACTGTTCTAAAAGCTTATGTCCAAAGTGAATATCATTTCTATCATTCAGTGTGGCATATATAATCAGAATCGTCCAATACAATATTAGTGCTCAAAAAAAAGCGGTCTGGTAGATTAAATTGGCAAAAACCGCTGGGAGGGTTTACCACTGAACAGCCAAGCCCTCCCAATATATTTTCCAATTGCAGTAAGGGTAGTAGAAGTTTGTTCTATGTTTAAAAGAAACATTCATGCCTTAATGCTTTCATTCCCAATATATATATGGTGCGTTATTACTTTTATATTATTCAATATTTTAGGTAGGCCTGTAGAAGGGTGATTTGAAATCTCATTTTTTTAAATAAAAGAATTAATTTTATTTATTATTTTATAGCTATTATTTATAATAAAAGAAAATAAGACCTAATCCAAATAATTTATTAGTGTGTGACGTTTCGGAAACAGCATTGTTACCATCATCAGACAAAAGAATAAATGAGTCATTTATTCTTTTGTCTGATGATGGTAACAATGCTGTTTCCGAAACGTCACACACTAATACATTATTTGGATTAGGTCTTATTTTCTTTTATTATAATCTATAATCCAAATTGTGCTTTTTTTCATTTATAGCTATTGTCTTTAACTTGTTCAAAAGTGAACAATACTGAAATATGGCATCTAAATGAGATGTAAGAGCATTATAACCGCCATTATATCAACTCCGCCTTTGCCGGTCCCAAGCCCGGATGAAAAAGGAGGAGGGGGAGCAGTAACAAGCTCACTAAAAAACCTGGGCTCAGCTGGCCCGGCTGATAGTACCCTGTAAGGGCTCCTAATCCAGGGATACAGGATGAGCAGCGTCTGTACTCCATGTTAGGAGCGGCTGCACATGGCGTCTGTTCCTCATGTCAGAGGCGGCCATTTATTTTGGAGCTAAGTCGGCCTGCCACTGAGTAGTGCTCCCAGTCTTAATGACAAAGGCAGATGCATTCTACTTTACCCAATCATGATGGTTGTCAAATCTCAAGCTTTACAAGCCTGACACCCTAATATGATTGAGTTGAGATAAGAAAGAAGAAGACTTGTTCAAAAGTAAACAATACTGAAATATGGCATCTAAATGAGATGTAAGAGCATTATAACCAATATCAGAATAGACTGAGTTCTCCTTCTAGAGAGTAAGTTTTCCAGATGATGATAACATTCCTGTTATCCCACATAGATGCGACAATACCAAGCTGGTTACCTCTCTCTATTCTATCTATAATCCAAATTGTGCATTGTTATTGATCCAATGGTGACTTGGACTCTTGTAGTTGAGTCCAACAACCAATCACAAGTCATCTAGACATGAGGAAGACGGAGTGTCCCAAATATCTTAGACACAAGATAGCTGTTATCGGAACTCCTAGATATCTTCACAGAGCTGAACACTGGAGGTCACACTTCCATGGGGGGGGGGGGGTCAACTGTTCATACTTTTATAATACAATATAATGCTGTTATACAAGAAAATATGACCTAATCCAAATAATTTATTAGTGTGTGACGTTTTGGAAACAACATTGTCACCATTATCAGACAAAAGAATAAATGAGTCATTTATTCTTTTGTCTGATGATGGTGACAATGTTGTTGCCAAAACGTGGCACATTAATAAATTAGTTGGATTAGGTCATATTTTCTTATATTATAATATATAATCCAAATTGTGCTTTATTAATATAATGCCGCTTATGATTGTAGAACGAAATTTGACAATTATACCGCAAATGTCTCTTTGAACAAAAAAATCAACATTCTTTTTTTTTTTTTTAAGGAGAAAAAACGATTATTTCTAACCTTAGGGATTAAGTATGAAAGGATGATAAAGCACAATTAAAGCATAGATTAAAATAAAAGAAAATAAGACCTAATCCAAATAATTTAATAGTTTTAAAATTAAAATATCAAATTATTTGGATTAGGTCTAATTTTCTTGTATTATAATCTATAATCCAAAATGTGCTTTATCTTTATTTCATTTCATATTCTTTCTTATCTCCACTCAATCATATTAAGGTATCAAGCTTTTAGAGCTTGAGACTTTTGATGGTATCTGCTGGGGATGAGTAGAGCTCATCAATGGATGAGCCAATACAGTCAATAATATGTTTTGGGGTTGCAGGGGGGTTAAGAATTGCACTTAGTACAATAGTGGTAAAACCTTGCAACCATTCTGGAAAGTCATTATTTGTAGATGACCAGACTTAAGTCTGGAAATCAAAGACTGTTGTTCTCTTGGGAGGACAGAACTGGGTTGGTTTCATTTCTTTATATAGACACAAGGTGATAAGACCCAATTCAAATAAATAAATAGGTGGTTATAATAAATTAATATAAATAAATAAATTATTTATTTATTTGGATTTAGTCTTATTACCTTGTGTTTATAATCTATAATCCAAATTGTGCCTTATCATTTCTTTATATGGATAGTGTGTAATTGCTTTGTGTTCAAATGGCCTTATTTGAATTGTTTGTGGAAGATATTGCTCTCTGCAAATATTTACATATTAGCCTACTGTCTTCAAAGCTTTATGTCTATAGTTTGCTTAAATACCATTCCTTCCATCCTTCAGTGTCGTTATAAAAGCAGAATCTACCAATACAGTATTAGAGCTCTAAGAAGCGGTCCGGTAGATTAAACTCAAGTGGAAGTGGAAAGTCTTTATATGTTACCAGTCATTTATTTCTTTGAAGGAGATAGAGGCAACGTTGTTCAAACTGGGTTATCTTGTGTGTCTTCAATAAAGGTCACTGTGTATGAAATACCTTTCAGAGTTAATGTTTTAATCCCGATATACATGCTAAAAGGTACAACTTCTTTCTCAAGTTTTGTTCATGAGTATAAACTGGCCAAACCTCTAATAGGGTTCACCACTGATGAGACAAGCCTTCCCACTATTTTTTATCGCAGCAAGGACAGTAGGAAGTTTATTTAGTTTGGAAAATAATTAAATTTTGCTTAAAAGTTTTATTTCTTATACACTACAAATGTGTACAAAATGTGTACAAATGTATACAAAAGTCTCTTATCAACAAACTTGTTAATGTCCTCCACTCCTTCAGTTCTCATTTCTCTTCTGCAGCCTTTTCATCAATTTCTTTCTTCCTTTGGCCAAATCTCACCGTCTCATTCTTTTATGGGTCTTTCCTATCTCCTGGGGCCATCTTTCTTTCCACCACTAGGTCACCATTTGCACAGCCATGTGGAAGTGTATGGTCTGCTGTACTGGCAACCAGGCATGCTGACAGTTTATACCTACTGCTAAAGTGTTTGTTGAAATTAGTGAAGTTAGTTGAAACCTTTTTATTAAGCTATCTTCTTTGATTGCTAAATAGATCCTTATAAATAATAAGGCACAATTTAGATTATAGATTAGAAACACAAGGTATGTGTAATAAGTCATGTTTAATACTTTGTCAACTACCATGAAAAAATTCATATTAATTAAGATATATAGTAGAATTACCTCCCTGTAAAGGACAACACCTAATTGCAGAGCCAAAGTGTCCTTTAGGGAGATATGTCCTCTTACCGGAGAGTTCCAAAAAGGTAAAAATGGTAATTTTGCAAATGAAAACTGTTCTTTATAGAGAGGTGTCCTCTAGCATGAATGTCCTCTCATGGAGGATCTACTGTAATAAGATGTAGTTAGTAAGTCTGATGATGGTAACAACCCTGTTACCAAAATGTTGCACACTATTTATTTGGATTTGGTTTTATTACATTGAGATCCTTAGAAAAAAAAAAAAAGATGGCTTCAATATTTCCAAGTGTGTGATGTTGATATGGCAAGGTTAGACTGATATTGTAAGAGAAATGAGTTCAATGGAGAATTGAGAGAAACTTAGAAATCCACAAGACAGGAGAGTAACTCTAGGTGTAGAGCATCTATTTTATATAAATGGGTCTAGTAATTTCCCTGTAATTAGCGAACGTGAGGGCAGTTCAGCAGGAAGTGATGATTCGTTAACAGGCTGTTAATTGTGGTACTTAATTCTGCTGTGACGTCAAGGAGGATCTGGGTGGTACGTGGATGGATGTTAACATTTCTGTGTGCATTGTTACCATGGTGTCCATTACTATGTGGAAATACTACACAGGCTGGCTAATCTAGATTGGTGAAACTGTGTCTGTACTCATGTAGAGTTGGCAGCAAAGGCATCTGCTTCCATGTTAGGAACAGCCTCAAGTTACAGGCAAAGTCAGACTTTCACCAAAGTGTGCCATGGTGCCATGATCAACGAAAGCTACACCCCATTCCATGAGATTGACTCATTGAATTTGTGTAATCTTTACACAAGGGGATAAGAAACAACAACAACAGATTTGTAAAACTAGGCTTTATTTCAGCAAATTATTTCCCATCTAATTCTACCCAGAGTTCAATAAGTAACAAGGCTAAATCCAAATAGGTGATTTATACGAGATATGATAAGGCACACAATTTGGATTATCTATATATATAAAAATGAATGTTTGTATGTCCGGTATACAAATTCGCAGTAGTTCACTAATTCAAACCAAAATTTCCATACATAGGTAAAAAAATACGGGGAAGACGATAGGCTATTTTAAAAAATATATAAATCAATTATTAAAACTATATATTTTTAGTCAGAAAATGATGATGACGATATTGCTGTATTATGTTTGATTATCAGATACAAAATTATATCGGGAAAAATTCCAAAAAGCAGAGACCACGGGTGAAACCAGTTCATTATTTTGTACGCAGGAACAAAATTCTAACAGAAAAACATTCATTCGAGCAGAAAACAAAAGCCAGATCATCTTTTTATAAAAATATCGCTTCTCAGACACAAAGTTTGGTGCGGGACGTTTCACAAGAGTGACATCCACGGCGCCAATTTATAATTGTAACGAATAGTATTTGAAAATCAAAATAATATAATTTTCAAATATCGTTGTGAAAATTTACATATTAATTTTTATATTTTAAAAACACACAAAGTTTGGAGCGGGACGTTTCACAAAAGTGACATCCACGGTGCCAATTTATAATTGTAACAAATAGTATTTGAATAAAAACATTTAATCATTCGGCTAGTAGATTATAAACACAAGGTAATAAGACCAAATCCAAATAAATAAATTGTGTGTGACGTTTCGGTAACAGTGCTGTTACCGAAACGTCACACACAATTTATTTATTTGGATTTGGTCTTATTACCTTGTGTTTATACAAGACATGAAAACATTGCTGCTGGTCACAGACAAAATTTCTGAAAGTATAAAAGGGACAGTATAAGAACCTCTCTTAGTCACGTGGATCTAAAAGTTGATGGCTTGCACCATCTATCTCAATAAATATCAAATACAGTAGAACCTCCCTGTAAAGGACAACACCTAATTGCAGAGCCAAAGTGTCCTTTAGGGAGAGGTGTCCTCTTACCGGAGAGTTGCTAATTAGTAAAAATAGTAATTTTGGCAATGAAAACTGTCTTTTTTAGAGAGGTATACTCTAGCAAGAGTGTCCACTCAGGGAGTATGTTCTACTGTATATTTTTTCTAAATGATGCCGAGCCATTAGCAATTCACAGTTGCATAATCAGAAGATGCTCTCAATTTTCCCACCTGCACTGTTTCCCATTTGGTCGATGTTTGCAAAAAACTAAGAGATTATAACTGAAACACATCCTGTATACAGTAGAACCTCCATGAGAGGACACTCACGCTAGAGGACACCTCTCTACAAAGGACAGTTTTCATTTGCAAAGTTACCATTTTTACTGCTTTGCAACTCTCCAGTAAATAGACATCTCTCCCTAAAGAACACTTTGGCTCTGCAATTAGGTGTTGTCCTTTACAGGGAGGTAGTTCTACTGTATCTCTAAATATCATGAGGTACAAGTTGTATTAGAGATAACAATCAAGATGACTGAAATCAAAGTTATTATAATATGTGACATTTCAGTAAGGTCCATTGTTACCAATGACAGACAAAAGCCTAATAGTAACAAAACGCTGTTACAGAAACATCCCATATGTATAATGTAAAGGCACAATTTTGGATTATTGATTATAAACACAAGGTAATAAGACCAAATAAATAAATAGTGTGTGACAGTAACAGCGTTGTTACCATCTTCAGACAAAAGTGCTGAATGAGAAATTATACCACAGCATGTTTTTATCTGCCATCTTGTTTACATAACTGATAACAGTAACTATTTAAAGCATGCTGTGATATAATTTCTCATTCAGTACTTTTATCTGAAGATGGTAACAACGCTGTTACCGAAATGTCACATACTATTTATTTATTTGGATTTGTGGTCTTATTAACGTTTTTTTTTAATAATCTATAATCCAAATTGTGCCTTATTTACATCATAGACTGTATTGACTCATCCATTGATGAGCTCTACTCATCCCTATCAGACACCATCAACAAGCTCTACAAGATTGATACCCTGATATGATTGAGAATACTCATTATGTTATAGCTGAGTTGGCCTCTTAACCTAAACTAATCTTTTTAACATTTTTAATCAGCGGAAAGATGTTCTAAAATGTTCATTTTTGACCGCTACAACCCGGGTTCGATTCCCGCATTTGGGCACTTTTTTCTGATTAAAAAAAAAAAATGCTCCAATGTCCCCCGATTCTTGCAAAAGTCCAACCCTACCAGCGAATGCAAGTAACCAAACAGGGCCCTGGCACATTTGTAAGTGCAAAGTCAAACTGCTTTTCACATGTGTAAGACATGTGGTACACTTACTGTTGGATCCTGTGAAATAATTTTGGAAGTCAGATTTTTCTTTAAATTAAATTTTGTATTAAGCAATTTTTTAATTTTTATTCTTATATGTAAATAATTGTAAATCCTTTAAAATTTCAATTTTTGTATATTGTTGATGATTCAGTAAGATATGTAAATTTCTATCAGGCAAAGAAAAGACTCAATTTAGATAACTAATGTTGTAGCTACTCCTAACTCTGAAACTCAAATAAATCAAATAATTCAAGTCAAGTGGTAAAATGCTTCTTTATATCATTTACTGAACATTCAAGCCACAACAGTATGGTCCCTCGAGCCGGATTCTTTAAAAAATTAAGGTAAGCCATTTGAAAACTTAAAATTATTAAAATAAAGTCATGCCTAAATCAGAAGTTAAAATTCGGCATAAATTCAACTTTATTATTCAGGAAATAAAGGATCTGGAATCAAGAAATAAATCTATTGTAGAATCCAAAAATATACATAGATTAAAGCTATTCCAACAAGAAGTTAATGAAAGGAAAATTAGCCTAAATCAAATTGTCAACACATTATTAGAATCAGAGTTAGATGAGACACAATATGAGGATTATTCAAAAGCCAAAGATGATATTTTTAATATGTTGGTGTCTATTGAAGAAGCTTTATCTTTGATTGAAACCAAAGAAAATACTCATAGTGATAAACAACTGCCCGAATCCAATGTCAATTTACCTAAGATAAATTTACCCATTTTCAATGGTGATTCAGCCAATTGGCTTAGTTTTAGAGAAATATTCAACTCCACGATTAATTCAAATCAAACACTAACTGAAATACAAAAATTTCAATATCTAAATGCATCAGTTAAGGGTCCTGCGGAAAAGTTGATTCGGGGTTTTCCCATTTCTGACAGAAACTACCAACAAGCATGGGATACCTTATGCAATAGATTTAATAACAGAAGAGAATTGGCTTTTTCACAAATCAACAAAATATTCTCCATAAGGCCATTAAAATCTATTTCAACTGGTTCTCTCTATGAAATCCTTGATGTTTGCAATGAAGGCATTAGAAATCTCTCAGTGCTAGGACTTGAGAAAAACACATTAACAGATCTAATCCTGATCAATTTTTTTGAAAAAAGAATTGGTGAAGCCCTCAGGAAAGAATGGGAATTAACCCTTCAAAATGAAGAATATCCAACATTTGAAAACTTTGTGAAATTTTTAGAAAAACATGCTAGAAGCCTGCAAGGTATGAGAATTCCTTTGCTCCAGGAACAAAAAACCTCTAGCAAAAATATGATGGCTCACGGCCTTTATGTCAACAAAGGTCAAAATTGTATTTTATGTCATCAAATTCATAAACTAAATGACTGCCATAGATTCATAAATCTTCCCTTGCCTAAAAAATGGGAATTAGTTAAAAAACATAAACTTTGTCAAAATTGCCTTAGAGCAAATCATGAGATATCCAAATGTCTCATCACATCAAGATGTAAAAACTGCAAGCAGAACCATCATACTCTTCTGCATGAATACAACTCTGAACCATCCATTCCACAACCAACAACCTCTCAAGAGATGTTGATTTCAACAAATACCATCTGTAATGTGATGCCTTTGGAAACGGAAACAAATATTCTACTGTCAACAGCCCTTATTAAAGTCAAGGCGAAGGATGGCTCATTTGTGCTATGTAGAGCATTAGTGGACAATGGGTCCCAAATATGCCTAATTTCAGAACAATGTTGCCACAAGTTGGGACTTGAAAAAATGAAAAATTCTTATACACTAAAAGGTGTAGGTGACATTGTTGTCAACAGGACAACATCGCAGGTTGAAATAGAGTTCACCCCACATCATAATGATCAATTATTTTCTGCCAGAGCATTTGTGGTTGGGAGGGTAACTGCAGACCTTCCAAACTTCCAAATTCAGTCAGCAGACTTTCCTCATTTAGAAAATTTGCTCTTGGCAGACCCAGAATTCTATGTCACCAAGCCCATAGACCTAATTTTGGGTGCAGATACCTTTGTAGAAATCATTCTAGGTCATAAAACAGATTTAAAGCACCATCCTATAGCACTTAATACCAAGTTAGGTTGGCTTGTTTCTGGGAGAATCCATTCAAATATTAAGTCGAATACTTCGGTAATCAATCACTGTACCACTGAACTTGATTCCAGCATAAGAAAATTCTGGGAACTTGAAGATGTCCCAATTTCTAAGGCCCAGTTGGGTACAAAGAATGCCTGTGAGATATTATTCAAGTCAAACCTCAAAAGAGACATTGAGGGCAGATATTCAGTCAATCTCCCTTTTAAATCAACACCCAATTTAGGTGATTCAAGATCTCAAGCATTGAGAAGGTTTTTTAATTTGGAAAAAAGGCTACAGGCTAATCCAAGTCTCAAATCTCAATACATCAACTTTATGAGGGAGTACATGGAGCTGAATCATATGGAGTTGATACCACTCAAGGAGTTGAAAAAACCTTCCAACCAATGTTTTTATTTACCACATCATGGAGTCCTAAGAGAACAGAGCGTAACAACTAAAAGACAACTTCTGTCTGCTATAGCCAAAATTTATGATCCACTTGGTCTCCTTTCCCCCACGACTGTTCTACTGAAAATTATGATACAACAGCTTTGGAAGAGGAAAACTTCATGGGATGAACCAATTGAATCAGATATAAAGTCAAATTGGAATAAATTCCAAACTCAACTATCGTGCCTAAAGGAAATCAAAATACCAAGATACCTGAACAGCTCATCTTCTGAAATAGAAGAATTACAACTACATGGATTTTGTGATGCATCCCTTAATGCTTATTCAGCAGTTTTTTACTTGAAAACTAGATTCAAAAATCAAAAGATCAAAATTATTCTGATAACCTCAAAAACTAAGGTTGCACCATTAAAGACCATTACAATTCCAAGACTTGAACTAAGTGCAGCATTGCTTTTGGCTCAACTGAATCAAGTCATTCTTGAATCATTTCCTTTTCAACCTGACAAAACCTTTTTGTGGACTGATTCACAAATCTGCATAGATTGGATAAGATCAGATGCCAGCAGATGGAAAGCCTTTGTTTCGAACAGAGTGTCGTCAATTCAAAATTTGACTCAAATCACTGATTGGTTCCATGTATCCAGTCAAGATAATCCAGCTGATTGCGCATCCAGAGGAATCATGCCTCAAGACTTGGTCAATCATAGAATTTGGTGGCGGGGTCCTATTTGGCTTCAAGAAAATAATGTTCGATATATTCCTTCTTCACCAACCCAAGTAAACCTCAATATCATTCAAGAAGAAGTCGGTGAAGGTCAAGTGTTGGATCAAACAACCTTAATTCAAAAATCAGAAACTATTTTAAATCTAGAATTCATTGAAAAGTATTCCACAATGACCAAATTGATCCGAATAACAGCTTGGTGTTGGAGATTCTACTACAATTGCCTCCTCTTTGATCCAATTCGTCAGAAAGGACCTTTGACAACAAGAGAATTAACAAAGGCAATTCAAGTCTTAGTAAAATCAATCCAGCAAGTTGAATTCTGCACGGAAATAAAATTACTGAAGTCAAACAAGCAACTACCTCTGTCCAACAAGCTAACTTCTCTAAATCCCTTTTTAGACACTCAAGGACTTCTAAGAGTTGGAGGTAGACTCAAGTATTCCTATTTAAATGAAAATCAAAAATTCCCTCTCTTACTACCGAAGAATCACCACATCACCAATCTTATAATCGATGATATTCACAGGAAATACCTACATGCAGGACCTCAACTTGTATTGTCAATACTCAGAAAAAATTATTGGAATTTGGGAGCAAGAGATGCAGTCAAAAAAATCATTAAAAAATGTCTGATTTGTTTAAAATTTAAATCTACTACCATTCATCAAATCATGGGAAATCTACCTCCGGAAAGAATCATCCCATCAAGGCCATTCTCAAAGACTGGCATTGATCTTACAGGACCATTCTTAATAAAGAGAAGCCTGGGCAGATCTAAAACAATAAGCAAATCTTACATTGTACTATTCATTTGCTTTACTACTAAGGCCATTCATTTAGAATTGACAACAAGTTTATCAACTGATTCATTCATGGCCTCGTTGAGAAGATTCATGGCCAGAAGAGGGAAGCCCTCTGACATTTACTCAGATAATGCTACCAATTTTAAAGGAGCATCCAATTTTTTCCGCACTCAGTTTCAATTATTGAACTCCCAATCAGTGCAAAGATTGGTTACAGAGGAATTAATCACTTGGCATTTCATCCCCCCAGGTGGACCTCACTTTGGTGGCCTTTGGGAAGCCGGAATCAAAAGTGTGAAATCACACTTGGTCCGAACCTTTAAATCAACAACCCTGAATTATGAAGAAATGAACACTTTGATTATTCAGATAGAATCTTGCCTAAATTCAAGACCACTGGCCCCTCTAAGTAGTGATCCCAATGATTATGAGGCCTTGACACCAGCTCATTTCTTAATAGGATCTTCGTTTTCAGAAATTCCAACCTCAAACTCTGAAGTCTTAAACTTACAGACAAGATGGAAGCTGATTCAAAAACTAAAAAACTCATTCTGGTCAAGATGGTCCAAGGAATATCTGAGCAACCTCCAAGGCCGTGGTAAATGGCGAATCAAACAAGACAATATCCAAATAGGTCAACTAGTTTACCTCAAAGAGGCTCAAATATCTCCACTTCACTGGCCTTTGGCTAGGATTCAAGAGATATTTCCAGGAGAGGACAAGAATGTCAGGGTAGTCCAGATAAAGACTTCAAAAGGAGTCTTCAAGAGACCCATTGCAAAGCTGATTCCATTACCTTTCAAACAATGAAAATTGTAATCTTAGCTACATAGTCGGAATCAATTAGTCCAGCATCTATACTATTGGAACTCTTTTTTTATTTTTATTTTTTATTTTCTGGTCATCTCTTCCCAGCCGAGGGAGTATGTTGGATCCTGTGATATAATTTTGGAAGTCAGATTTTTCTTTAAATTAAATTTTGTATTAAGCAATTTTTTAATTTTTATTCTTATATGTAAATAATTGTAAATCCTTTAAAATTTCAATTTTTGTATATTGTTGATGATTCAGTAAGATATGTAAATTTCTATCAGGCAAAGAAAAGACTCAATTTAGATAACTAATGTTGTAGCTACTCCTAACTCTGAAACTCAAATAAATCAAATAATTCAAGTCAAGTGGTAAAATGCTTCTTTATATCATTTACTGAACATTCAAGCCACAACACTTACAGTAAAAGCAGTCGCCACTTCTACCCACCATTATTATCATGGTCTGTACCACATGTACAAGGGATAAGCAAAAAAAAAAGTTAACATTTATATATATAATATATCAATAGATCAGATAGATTCTCAAATTTGCAATTCTATGTATGAATTGATGGATAGACTTGTCAGAAGGCTTATAATGAATTATTACTGACTAGAATAAACCTCTCCATAAATCTTCATTTCTGTATCATATTTATAATATAAATAATTTGGGGGATCAGGGAGGAACAAATCAGAAAAGGATAATGAAGTTTGTTGTCTTCCTCATTAATTATAACTTTAGTAATTTTCTATCCATATAATACCTTTTTTTTTTTTGACTATGTGACTGCTTCTATGTGTTACATTTTTATGATCGTAATGAATAGTTCTTGTAATTCGAAAATCTAATGAGGTTTTTACTATATTTGTTTATTGTTGATATTATTAAAGATGAATATATATCTTCTCTCTATCAGTTATTGGCGATGAACTTACATATTTTTTATGCGAGTCCGAGAGTGTGCATAATTGCGCGAACTGTCAAACTCCCGTTTTCCAGGTTTTAGTTTTGCTCTTGCGGTTTAAAAGTGGTAATTTTAGGCTTAAAGAATTATCTAACTGCAATATTTTTAAAATTCATCTTTTCAAAAAAAATATTTTCTAATATATAAATAAAAATATTTATATATATAATACTTACTTTGGACTATATTTTGTTGGTGAAAGAAAATAAATATGTTTTCTACGTATATGTAAACCTTATAACATTCTATTTTCCAAAAATGAATGCAGACACTTTTTATGTTTACTTATATTGCCTTTGAACAAGTGCTAATCAAGACAAATTACGATCTAATTCTAAACATAAACATTAAAAATATTACAAAATGTCACATGTTTAAAAAGAGCAAAACTACAAACAGCTACCACAGAGTTTTTCTCAAAGTTTTTAGGATCGTTTTGAAGGCATAGCACAAAAGAATAGTTAAATTACCTAAATATTTTGCTATAATATCTAATAACATAATTTATATAAATAATTATTAGTCTGCAATTATTTTTTTATATTTGAACTATGCTAAGATAAAAGTTTTAATTAGGCAAAATATCTCGAATAAATTTTAAAGCTTAGTTTTATTCAGTATTTTGATAATTATTTATTTTTAAATATTTTTCTTATCATCAAATGTAAAACACAATTTTCAAAGGAGAAACCGGCAACACTTTTTTTCTACCTCCGTTTATATTTACTTTCGTGTTCGCCCGGTTCTCAAAATTTACGCCCCCTTTTTAGAATTAGCTGAAGAATTAAAATGGTTAAAAATATATTGGTGAATTCTTACGATGAATTAGTTTCAAAATTAAAAGATTTGGATTCTTCAAATGATCCAGTATATCTGCTTTTTACAGGACAGAAAGATGCAAATGGCCATAGCTGGTGTGGTGATTGTAATAATGGTAAGCTTTTTTATTAATATTATTATTTTCCCCTAAGCCATATATATATTTTAAATATCTAGCTCTTTAATTAGCTGCTACATATCTATTCATAAAACCCAGCATATAGTGAACTATATCGACTCCTAAAACAGTACCTTCCCCTAATTAAAATAAAAAATCCAAACAAAACATATTGAGAAAAAGTGACATGAACTATCCTATTCCATCCAGACTTTTTCCAATGTAAATAGATTAAATAGTAAGTTTTATTATCTCCATCTTTCTTTGCCTTCCAGTTCCAATTTAATTCTCTCATTGCATCAGCCAGGGTTGATGGACGAGTGGCTAAAACCCTCGATTCCCAACAGCCATGAACCAGGATCCAATCCTGTATTGTACACTTTTTCTGTAAAGAACCTGTTCATATTACTCATTGTAAATAACCACACTCCACCCTACGTATTGCTTTCAAAAATATCAGCAAACAAATCTAAGGCAATAGCTTACTATAAATTAATTAGATCATCATTATGTAAGGACCAGTCAACAAGTGAATGACTTTGAGACAAAGAGTAAAGCCAGTTCAATTTCTATGTAAATAACACAAGATGATTATTACCTTACCTAATTGGGAGAATCTGTATGGGGCAAGTCCCTAATAAAGGCTTTTGTGTGTGTGTGTACTCATTGTTAATAACATAAAGTAGGTTCGTAAAGATAGAAGCTGCCTGGCTGACATTCCTAGGTCTCTCTTCGGCCAGTAAATCTGTAAGAATAAAACAGAGGTTGGATCTCAGAAAGTATGTTTAATTATCAAATAGATTATATTAAGATGACAAACATAGAGAGTTAAAAAGAAGGTAAGCCCAGCAGGAGTCAACAAGCAAAACTGA
This sequence comes from Cordylochernes scorpioides, assembly GCA_030710605.1. Taxonomy (NCBI): domain Eukaryota; kingdom Metazoa; phylum Arthropoda; class Arachnida; order Pseudoscorpiones; family Chernetidae; genus Cordylochernes; species Cordylochernes scorpioides. The sequence goes on along the minus strand of CP092865.1, from coordinate 129,869,212 downwards.
AACCTATATACAGTTACGTAATGTCTGGGGGAAGTGGCCGTTGCTAAGCGACAGCCGAGGTGCGAGTCACTTTTCAACACTCCCACCTGACGAGCACTCCGTTGTTTCAAACAGTCCAAGTTGGCTCCTTAGTCTTTTATGCCTTTCTGGAGGTAGAGCTTTCGTAAATATGTCTGCAGCAAAATCAGCATCGGAAAAACCTATCAGGGTTGAAGTGCAGGAACTCCCACCAAAACAAATACCGATGTTTTTCGTAGCTTTTAAGTATCCAAATATTTTCTTTACTGCGGTCCAATGTGAAGGTCCTGGGTTGTTCATAAATTGGCTAACCCTGCTGACTGCGTAGGCAATATCAGGTCTAGTTCCAGTCATGAGGTACATTAAACTACCAATTGTCTGTCTGTATGGAATCTTGTTCATTTCTTCAATTTCCTGATCATCCTTTGGGCACATCTCTTTTGTTAGTTTTGAGTAAGGATCAGAAGGTACAGATTGTAACTTAATATCAAGAAGGTTGTAATGTTCAAGTGTTCTTTCAATGTATGAGGCTTGATGCAGAAATAACATTTTAGTTGTTCTATCTCGATATATTTGTAGGCCAAGAAAATAATCGGCAGTAAAAGTTTTTATTTCAAAATTGGAATTTAAGTACTGTACTATATCATCTAAAAGTTGTTTATTTACACTGCAGATTAAGCAATCATCTACATATATTGCAAGTAATATGTAAGCCTGTTTACATTTCATTGTATAGACACATGAATCTGATATGCTAGGTTTGAGATCAAACTTAATTAAAAACTCATGAAATTTCTTGTTCCACATTCTGGGGGATTGCTTAAGACCATAGATGCTTTTCTGAAGAGAGCAAACATGATTTGGAAAATCTGGGTTTTCATAACCTTGGGGTTGTTCCATGTAAAGTTCTTCTTCCAAATCACCATTCAAGAAGGCAGATTTTACATCTAACTGAATCATTTCCATATCAAGTGATGCACAAAGCGATAAGATTGTTCTAATTGAATCGAATTTTACTACTGGAGAAAAAGTTTCACCATAATCAAGTCCTGGTTTTTGTGAATAACCTTTCGCAACTAGTCTAGCCTTAAACATTTTATTTGATCCATCTGCATTTTGCTTTATTTTGTATACCCACTTGCATGCAATAGCTTTTCTGTCTGATGGTAGTGTCACATACGTCCATGTTTGATTTTTCATCAAGGAATTGAATTCATCGTCCATAGCTAGTTTCCACTGTTTTGAGTTTTGTCCTACAATTGCATCTTCATAGTTCAATGGTTCTTGGTCATGGACATAACAAGCATATGAAATAGCTCTTGTACAGCTGGTTGATGTTTGTTCATTTTCTCTGATTCTATTCCTGAGAGGGTATCGACATGATTCTTCTGGTTTGGAACTGGTATTTGTGTTATCAACACTTTCTTCACTGTATATAGTTACCTGCTCTTGTTGGTTATCCTGAATATTTTCTGATGTATTAGCTTCAGTAAATATTACATCTCTGCTTATGATAATTTTTCTAGCAATAGGATCCCACATTCTATAATTTTTGTTAGTTTCAGTATATCCAACAAAAAATGTACGAATACTCTTTTTGTCTAATTTCTTTCTGTTATCTTTTGGTATATGCACATAAGCGTTACATCCAAAAGTTTTCAAATGTAAGATGGAGGGTTTTCTCTTGTACCATATTTCATAAGGTGTAGAATTTCCCAATACTTTAGTAGTACATCTATTTAAGAGATAGACTGCTGTGTTTACGGCTTCAGCCCACAGTTCAAGCGGCATTTTTCTTCCATGTAACAAGCATCTAGCTGATTCAACTATTGTTCTGTTATCTCTTTCAGCAATTCCATTCTGTTCTGGGGTATATGGAGCAGTGAGTTCATGAACAATTCCTAGAGATTTTAGATAATCAGAAAAATTCTTATTTAAGAATTCTGTGCCATTATCTGTTCTGAATCTTTTTATTTTATTTCCAGTTTCAGTCCTAACTCTTTTTACAAATTCTTTAAATTTCTCAAGTACATCTGATTTATGCCTAATGAAGTAGGCCACTCTAAATCTTGAAAAATCATCCTTGAATGATACAAAATATAATGATCCACCTGGTGATCTTTTACTCATTGGTCCACAAACATCTGAATAGATCAGCTCTCCTGGATAGGTCGAATTTGGACTTGTTGACGCGTGAAAAACCTTTCTATTTTGTTTTCCATAGATGCATGCTTCACATAGTAAAGAATCAGGCTTTTCTCTAATTTTAATGTCGTCTTCAAAAACATTATTTTCAAACATTTGGGTTAATTTTATAGGATTTACATAACCCATTCTTTGATGCCATATATCTAGACTTAACTGAGCAACATGAGTTTGTGAAGATTGCTTTGCTTTAATAAAAATTCTATAAAGATTTGAATTGTCCTTTATTCCAGTAACTAGCACTTTCGAATTTTTAGTCAATTTTATCTGATTTCCTTTACAAATGAGCGTCAAACCATGTTTTGTTGCAGTAGATATTGAGAAAAGATTGGTCTCCAATTCAGGTATATAGAGAACATCCAAAAGAGTTGCATTAATTTTCTGACTATCAACATAAGAGAGAATATCAATATTTCCCTTACCTTTTGCATAGATCTGCTTTCCATCTCCAAGGCACACAGGATGAACACCTTCTGGTATTTCTTCGAACGTAGAGAACCATTCTCTTCTGAAAGTCATGTGATCCGTTGCTCCAGAATCTGCAATCCAGGAATCCTTTGTTTCAGCGAGGAAGGCACTTGTCTCAGCTGAAAAAGCACAGCTATCATCTCTGGATGAAGAACTTGGCTGTTGTCCTTTTTGTTCTTCCTTTCTTTTATAGCATTCTTTCCACCAATGTCCTTTCTTCTTGCAATATCCACAGTGTGTGTTCTTCTTTTTATCTTTAATGGATTGTTGATGCTGCTGTTGTTTGTTGGAAGCTGTTGAATTTCTGTTGAACTTTGAAAAAGTCATCAAGGCATTATCTGGTTTAGAATTTCCTGAAGAATCCCAATGATCCTGTAAGCTTTCTTCTTTCAGTAATCTTGCCGTCAAGTTTTCTAGTGTCTTTTCTTCTGATGAAACTGAATCCCATGCTGTTATGAAATTCTTGTATTTATCAGGCAAGCTGCAAATTATCTTTGTAATTAGGGCAACATCAGAGATTGGCTCACCTAGATCTTTCATTTGTTGTGCCAGAGTTTCAACTTTGGAAATATGAGTAGCAATGTTATCATTTGGATTCATTTTATATTCGAAAAATCTTTGTTGCAGCAAATATTTGTTTGTTTCAGATTTCAGTTCATATATTGTTGATAATTTCTTCCACATTTCTGCTGAAGTCTGGCAATTAACAATCTGTTGAAGATATTTAAACTCTAGAGCAGTAGTGATCAGCATTTTGGATTTTGCATCTTTCTTTTTCCAGTTAGAGAATTTTGCAATATCCTCTATTTCAGGTTTTACCTCAGAGCCATCAGTTATACTGAGAAGATCTTTTGCTTCTAGAATAATCTTCATTTGAAATTTCCATAGATGAAAATTATCGCCGTTGAATTTTTGAATTTGTGGAAGTTCAGTTGTCATCTTGAGCAAGCAAAAGAATTTCAGCTTAGATAAACAAAAATATTTGATACCAACCAAGCTCTGCTGCCATGTAAGAATAAAACAGAGGTTGGATCTCAGAAAGTATGTTTAATTATCAAATAGATTATATTAAGATGACAAACATAGAGAGTTAAAAAGAAGGTAAGCCCAGCAGGAGTCAACAAGCAAAACTGAAACCTATATACAGTTACGTAATGTCTGGGGGAAGTGGCCGTTGCTAAGCGACAGCCGAGGTGCGAGTCACTTTTCAACAAAATCTTTTTATTATCTCTTCCTACAGTCCACCCTCTTTAATTCAACACCCCAAGGAATCAGAGCTTTTGGCTGAAGTAAAGTAAGTGTTGAATTGAAGTCAGTTAGATGATTTTATCACAACATTCACTGCTATTTTATCTCTTTCTAGACTAGCTAAATATTACAGTAGAACCTCCCTTTAGTGAACACCTCTCTATAAAGGACAGTTTTTCATTTGCAAAATTACCATTTTTATTTTTCATAATCCAGTGTTCTTGAATGATTCAATTTAGAAAACCCAAGAACACCACTGGATTATGAAAAATGTGATCAATGCTATGTGGGACAGACATCCAGAACATTAAAAAAAAAATGGATGGAAAACCATAAATATACTCTGAAGTGGGATAGAATTCAAAATTCTGCTCTTGTAGAACACAGAAGGGACACAGGACACAATAAGTTAAATTTAGAAAACCCAAGAACACTGGATTATGAAAAAAAAAATATTACAAAAGACAGTTCAAAGAAGCCTTTTTTTACTATTCAGTAACTCTCCGGTAAGAGGACACTTCTCCCTAAAGGACACTTTGGCTCTGCAATTAGGTGTTGTCCTTTACAGGGAGATTCTACTGTATAATTAAAATAATATTTTTAGAAAATACTGTTGTAATAATATATTATAATTGTATTTATTTATTGTAAAGATATAGATGCTGCCAGGCCGGCATTCATGGTTCTTCAAATTAAACCTATTTCAGTCAGTAAATCTTTTTATTTAAAAAAAATGTTTACTGGCCGATGCATTTATTTATTTCAGAATGTTTCATGATTAAAACTTGTAGTTGTGTGGATAAACTAGGTTGCTCTTCTTGAGCGGTATCTAACAAATTTATTTTGGAACATCAGCCATCTCACTAAAACATCATCTCTTGTATATCTTTTTGTTTTTTCACATGTTTTATAAACACAAGGTAATAAGACCAAATAAATAAATAGTGTGTGACATTTCGGTAACAGCGTTGTTACCATCTTCAGACAAAAGTATTGAATGAAATTTAAAAAAAAAACTGAATGAAGTATTAAAAGAACTTCATTCAATACTTTTGTCTGAAGATGGTAACAACTCTGTTACCGAAATGTCACACACTATTTATTTATTTGGTCTTATTACCTTGTGTTTTTAATCTATGATCAAATTGTGAGCTTATCATGTTTGTTTAACATCATTGTTTACCATCTTGCAGCCATGTTGTATATATTCAATACTCCAATGTATCTTCCATCCATTTTACATTAAGGTTGAGAAAGGCCGAAAGCTACCAATGAATATATTTGAAAAATTACAAAAATTGCTGTAAATCATTTATTTAATTTTGTGTCAACATAGTATATTCCGAAATTGTCAAAATTTCACATTTTTAGCTGATGTTCATTTCCTTTACAAAATATCCATTTTAAAGGTCTTATTTTTATCTCCACCCATATTAGGGTATTAAGCTTATAAAGCTTGAAACTTTTGATGGTCTCTGCTGGGGATGAGTAGAGCTCATCAATGGATGAGTCAATACAGTCAATAATGTGTTTTGGGGTTGTAGGTTGGGAATTGCACTTAGTACATAGTGTGGGAAAATCTTGCAACCATTCTGGAAAGTCATTGTCCGTAGATGACCAGACTTAAGTCTGGAAATCAAAGACTGTTGTTCTCTTGGGAGGACAGAACCGGTGCTTGTCCCTCCTGCTCTGTACCAGTCATGTGCAGCATTAGATTTCTATTCCTGCAGGCATTGGGTTTTGATGGTACGGATGAGGTCTCTTTCGTCTAGTTGAGTGGTAGATTTCTTGGCTTCAGGGAGGCCAAGAGCTCCAGACTTTGCCAGAGAGTCTGCCAGCTCATTACCAGGAATTCCAACATGAGCTCTGGAAGCCATTGCACTGTGACTGAGCTGTTGGCTGGGAGTCGGTTTACTGACTTAGCAATGCTCTTGAGGAGAGGTTCTTGACTGGAGAAGCAGGTTTGAAGGGTATAAATGGCTGCTCTTGAGTCGGAGTAGATTATTATATTGTCTGGTGAGTTGATGTCTTTTAGAGCTGTATCTATTGCAGAGAGTTCCGATTTATAAACTGAAAGGTGTCTAGGGTGGGAAAGATTTTAAGGGTAATCTGTTTAAAGATACTTTTTTATAAAAGTTATAAATATATATTGAGGTTGAAAATAACATTTTATATAAGTTATTTTCATTTTTGATCCAATATATGCCTTTTTAATTAAAGATCTATTTATGGATTGTTCTATTTTGAAAACAATTTTAGTTTGTGTTATCTGGAATAATGGCAATTTTGAAAATCATGCTTTTTAAGATGCAAAATGAATTATCAAGAAATAGTGCTTTCATATCTATGAAATGACTATTTATGATCAATTTTTATAAAATTAAAATTGATTTCTTGAGAACAGGCAATTTCAATAAATTAATAGTCTACTTAAACTTTTTGGATTCTCTTGGAAAATCTAGGTCCCTATTACCATAAATGTGAAAAAAATAATAGAAAAATATATATAAAAAGGTCAGGTGTTGATATTAAAAACAAAAAAGGTATATCCTGACCAAGAGCACATGTGCTTTTTTTCTCTTCTTCTTTCCTATCTCCACTCAATCATATTAGGGTATCAAGTTGTGACCCTTGATGGTGTCTGTTTGACAACCATCATGACTGGGTGAGGTAGAATGCGTCTGCCTTTGTCATTAAGGCTGGGAGCACTACTCAGTGTCAGGCCGACTTAGCTCCAAAAGAAATGGCCGCCTCTAACATGAGGAACAGACGCCATGTGCAGCTGCTTCTAACATGGAGTACAAACGCTGCTCATCCTGTATCCCTGGATCAGGAGCCCTTACAGGGTACTATCAGCCGGGCCAGCTGAGCCCAGGTTTTTTAGCGAGCTTGTTACTGCTCCCCCTCAACCTTTTTCATCCGGGCTTTTTAAATGGAAGAGCGCCATCTAGTGGAACAGAAATAAACTAGAGTTGATTTACATGTAAAATGAAAGGATTTAAAAGCACGAATGTTTCTTTTATACATAACTAGACGAATGGCCCGGGCAACGCCCGGGTTTTACCCGAGTGCGTATATATTTTAAAAACGTTTTAATTCAAATACTATTCGTTACAATTATAAATTGGCGCCATGGATGTCACTCTTGTGAAACGTCCCGTTCCAAACTGTGTGTTTTTAAAATGTTTTAATTAAAATACTATTCGTTACAATTATAAATTGGCGCCGTGGATGTCTCTCTTGTGAAACGTCCCGTCCCAAACTGTGTGTGTCTTGAAAATATAAAAATAAAAATGTGAATTTTCATAAAGATTTCATCATGTCGATTTTTTTTTTTTTTTTTTGCATTTCACCTACTAAATCGATAGAGATAATTACATTTGCAACATGAACTTAGGTATATTGACTAAATAGAAAACTGCATAGTAATAAAGATCATTTTTTTTTCAATAAAATCGAAACAAAAATTAACGATAAATAACGATAATTGCCTTAAAAAGAAATTGCCTTAAAAAAAAAGAAACATTCGCGGTGATTTTGTCTTGCATTCGTTTATACAATTATTATATACGAATGACCCGGGCAACGCCTGGGTTTTACCCGATTAAATGCTTTTATTCAAAAACTATTCGTTACAATTATAAATTGGCGCCGTGGATGTCATTCTTGTATATTATATAAATGAGTTTTAAAAATTGTAAAAAAAAAAAAAAAAATGCATCGGCCGGGAATCGAACCCGGGCCGCCCGCGTGGCAGGCGAGCATTCTACCAGTGAACCACCGATGGTTATGAAAAATCCCATCCGTGAGCTTCAGACAGACAAACAAACAGACAGAATAAGGCAAATATATAAGTAGATACAAACTTCTACTGCCCTTACTGCGATGAAAAAAATATATTGGGAGGGCTTGGCTCATCAGTGGTGAACCCTCCCAGCGGTTTCGCCAATTTAATTCACCAGACCGCTTCTCAGAGCTCTAATACTAAATTGGACGATTCTGCTTATATACGCAGCACTGAAGGGTGGAATCTCAGAAATGGTTTTCAAGAAAACTATGGACATAAGCTTATAGGACAGTAGAATTACATTCAAATATTTGCATCGAGCAATGCTCTTCCGCAAACAATAAAGACAAGGCCAGTTAAGCATAAATTAACACAAAGCAATAACGCGCCATCTATACATATAAAATGAAAGGATTTAAAGCACGAATGTTTCTTTTATACATATTCAAACATCCGTGCTTTTAAATCCTTTCATTTTATATGTATAGATGGCGCGTTGTTGCTTTGTGTTAAAGTTGATTTAGCCTGATATTTGGCCAACCCATTTTCTTGATAAATCAATTAAATTTATTTTGTCCTACCGGGAGAATCCTGTATGGCACGTGTGCCTAATAAAGACTTTTGTTGTTGTTGTGTTGATAAATCAATTAATTATTACCATAAATGTAAGGGAGGTTGGTAAACTTCATCCCCACTTAGCTCGGCTTCCTAACCTACAGTCCACCCTCTTTAATTCAACACCCCAAGGAATCAGAGCTTTTGGCAGAAGTAAAGTAAGTGTTGAATTAAAGTCAGTTAGATGATTTTATCACAACATTCACTGATAATGGTCATTTTTCTCTCTCTAGACTAGCCAAATATTACAGTAGAACCTCCCTTTAGTGGACACCTCTCTACAAAGGACAGTTTTCATTTGCAAAATTACCTCTCCCTAAAAGGCACTTTGGCTCTGCAATTAGGTGTTGTCCTTTACAGAGAGGTAAATCTACTGTATAATTAAAAAAATATTTTAGAAAATACTGTTGTAATAATATATTATAATTGTATTTATTTATTTCAGAATATTAACACTTAAACACAAGGTAGTAAGACATTGTTACAACTTACGTTGTCCAGCATTGTTACCAAAACGTCACACACTATTTATTCATTTGGATTTGGTGTTATTACCTTTTTTTTTATAATCTATAATCCAAATTGTGCCTTATCATGATTAACACTTGTAGTGGTGTGGATAAAGTTGCATTATTACATTTTTGAACAAAGGAAAAATTGTAAATACTATTTTTATTTAAGAGCGAAGAAGTGCAAATGGGAGGACAAATTTAGAAATTATAAAAAAGGCTAAAAATAAATTTAAAAAAAAAATTATCTTTTAAAGAAAGTCTTTGACGGTTTTCTTTTAAGGATAAAACCCTATTTACATGATTTCTAGCAGATCAATCTAGGTATGCATGTCCTTCCTCTTCTGTATGTTATTTCAAACAGCATAACATTATTCTCTAAGACACCCCATTGTTTACATCTGTGATTGCTTAAGTTAAGCCTAAATCATCTAGGACAGAGGTCGACAATCTTTTTAGTAGTAAGAGTCAAAAATTACAATTTACAAAAAATATAACCCCCCTTTATGAGGGGGGTCGATGGAAGGCTGGTTAAACCGTTGGTTTTCGACCACTACGACCCGGGTTCGATTCCCGCATTGGACACTTTTTTCTGATTTAAAAAAAAAAAAAATGCTCCAATGGACCCCGATTCTTGCAAAAGTCCAACCCCACCAGCCAGTGCAAGTAACCAAACGGGGTTCTGGCACATTTGTAAGTGCAAAGTCAAACTGCTTTTCACATGTGTAGACATGTGGTGCGCTTACAGTAAAAGCAGTCGACTACTTCTACCCACCATGATTATCATGGCCTGTACCACGTGTACTAGGGTTAATTAAAAAAAAATGATAAAAAAATAATTTACAAAGTTTCAAATTTTTTTAAAGAGCCACAAATTGTTTTTCTTGCCAACAATAAATAGTACTCACATAAATAATATTTACGTATGGAACTATATAAAGAGCTTCACATCCAAAGAGCCGCATGTGGCTCGCAGTTTGCCGACTCCTGGTCTATGTAGAAACAACGAATGACATTATTGCCAATATTTGTGATCATTGTAACATTTTGACATTTAAGGTAGAAGTAGGTGACTACTTTTACTGTAAGTACACCACATGTCTACACATGTGAAAAGCAGTTCGGCTTTGGTTACTTGCACTCGCTGGTGGGGTTGGACTTTTGCAAGAATTGGGGGCCATTGGAGCATTTTTTTTTTATCAGAAAAAAAAGTGCTCAATACGGGTTTGAACCAGGGTCGTAGTGGTCGAAAACCAACAATTTTGAACATTCTTCCACCGACCCCCAATTTTGGTATTGAAAACTGTCCTCCGATTGAGGTTCTACTGTATATAGTGTTCATTTTTAATCGCCAGTTAATTGGTCTGTTGCTATCATGTGACTCCAATCAGCATTGAGTTCATTATCCAATCATTAAGGCAAAGTAAGAGCATGTACCATGTTGCCAGTCTCAAGCCTGGAGAAAAAAGGAGGAGGGGGAGCAGTAACAAGCTCACTAAAAAACCTGGGCTCAGCTGGCCCGGCTGATAGTACCCTGTAAGGGCTCCTAATCCAGGGATACAGGATGAGCAGCGTTTGTACTCCATGTTAGGAGCGGCTGCACATGGCGTCTGTTCCTCATGTCAGAGGCGGCCATTTCTTTTGGAGCTAAGTCTGCCTGCCTCTAAGTAGTGTTCCCAGTCTTAATGACAAAGGCAGATGCATTCTACTTCACCCAGTCATGGTGGTTGTCAAAACACCATCAAAAGTCACAACTTGATATCCTAATATGATTGAGTGGAGATAAGAAAGAAGAAGACCATGGTTTATAATTTCAAATGTAGCATTTAAATAGTTTTCTATGTGAATAGTTCCATAGGGAGTGCCTCTATCATGAGATCCACTTGTGAATTGCACATTTTATCTTATCTTGAAGTTGACACCATCAAATCTTTTGTTTGTATGCTATCAATGCTAGGACTGATATCTTTGCCTCATAAATGATTTTTTTTTTTCACTTATCACACAAGTATGTGTGGTAGAAGCCATGATAGTCATGGGTTTGGAACTGCTTTTAATCTAAAAGTCTAAATGTAGAAAGTGGTTTAACAAGGTACTGACCAAGTGTCAGTCAGGTTACCAACTTCACTGGTAGAGTTGGCCTTGTAAAAGTAAAGTTTCAGTAGAACAACTTCCATGAAAGGACACTCTCGATAGAGGACACTTCTCTACAAAGATCAGTTTTCATCACCAAAATTGTCATATTTATTATTTAGCTGCTATCTGGAAAGAAGACACCTCTCCATAAAAGATGCTATTGGCTCTGCATTTAGGTGGCCTTTACAGAGAGGTTCTACTGTATTTATTTATTGTGTATGTGTTGTTTCTTATCCTCTTGTTCAAAGATTACACAAATTCCATGAGTTCATGATCTCATGGAGTGGGGTGCAGCTTTCAATGATCATGGCACCACGATCCAGGCACACTTTGGTGAAAGTCTGACTTTGTGCCTGTAATTTTAAGCCGTTCCTAACATGGAAGCAGATGTGCCATATATGTAAAAAGCTGCTGTTGATGTAGGATTTGATTCTATCAGCTTGCATTCCCCATATAGCACATAGTAACAAAACCATTTAAATAAAAATTAAGTCCAATCATATCAATCTTTACTCCAATGTTTGGCTGACCCACTGTTTTCAGATAAGTGATTAAAGAAGTGCAGGAATGAAAAAAAAAGAAACAACATAAAGTTGTGGGAGGATTTTATTCATGTACCTAGAGAGCCCTCTCTACCTTTAATTATACATCAGAACAATGCATTATACTCATCACCCTAGTAAAAACAACTAGTCTTCTTTCTTATCTCCACACTGGGTGAAGTAGAATGTGTCTGCCTTTGTTATTAAGACTGGGAGCACTACTCAGTGGCAGGCCACTGACTTAGCTCCAAAAGAAATGGCCGCCTCTGACATGAGGAACAGATGCCATGTGCAGCCGCTCCTAACATGGAGTACAAACGCTGCTCATCCTGTATCCCTGGATTAGGAGCCCTTACAGGGTACTATCAGCCGGGCCAGCTGAGCCCAGGTTTTTTAGTGAGCTTGTTACTGCTCCCCCTCCTCTTCATTCAGGCTTGGGACCGGCAATGGCGGAGTTAAAAAACTAGTGGTGATGTAGAATGAGTCACAACCCCAAAAAATAGAAAGAGGATGAAATTTTCCCATATCTCATTTACAAATTTTTTTGCTTTTCATTTCCAATCTCTACAAGAAAATAAGACCTAATCCAAATAATTTAATAGTGTGTAACCTTTCTGTAACAGCATTGTTACCATCATCAGACAAAAGAATAAATTATCCACTTGTTACCAAAATGTCACACACTATTAAAATATTTGGATTAGGTCTTATCCTTTATATCTATAAAAATGAAATGCGAAATCGATGTTTGTTATCGCATCACGCAAAATCTACTGACTCAATCATTATGGAATTTCGCATGTAGGTAGCTGAAGATTTCGTTTAACATATAGGCTATTCAAAAAACTAAAAAGGTTAATGTGCTCTTTTTTAAAAATAAAAAACCAAAAAGCGTTAATTCAGGCCTTTTACCGCTTGGGCGCAGCACTGGTCGCGACGATAAATGAATTTGATTGGTTAATAATTTACACGTGGTTTGTAAACACGATGAATCTTATTTGTTCACACGATGATTGTTTTTAAAAGGTATGATTATCCAATCGCCGTGAAACTTTAGGAAGTTATTTACTATACTACTGGGAAGGTTTCTGGTATGAATTTGATTTGAAATAAATATTCTTTGTAATTTTATTTGCAAATTTTCTACTTTCACTCGCAAGCAGCGCCTCTAGCGGCGTCTGGTGAAATTTTCTTTATAAATTGTAACAATGCTTAAAATGTGTTAAAAGTATAATAAATTTAATTTGAGAATTTATTAATATAATATTCCAATGACGTAAAAAAAAACTTGGCGTTTTAATATTAATATTTATTTAAAGAAAATATTGTAACATTTTTGTGTTAAATGTTAAAATGTAATGTTAAAATATATTTTTACATTGTTAATTTAATTTGTTGTTGTTTTATAATAATAAAGATGCAAATTACATTGTTGTTGTTTATTATCGTTTGTTTATATAAAAAAATTACATTGTATGTGATGATGATAACAAAAATGAATTTTTAAATTAATATATATAATTCATTGAGAAAAAAGAAATAATTAATTATAAAATTCATAAAAGTGACAATATCTTATTTAAAATATAATAAATGTTTTAAAAGAATGTTTCAAAAATATATTTAAACGCATATAACAATATTTATATTTATATACGTTTATAAATCAATATATACGAGTAGGTGGATTGGATGTTTTCTAGAATCGTTTTAACAAATGTTCGTTAGGCAAACTTTTACTCGGATAAAAACCGGGCGAAGCCGGGTACATTCGCTAAATACAGTTATTTACAAATCTTCGTTTGTGGCAAGATACTATTCCTTCAACTTTTAAATTACCGAGTGGACCAATTAATACTGATTTTTTTCAACTTATCGAGTATTTTTCAAGGGAACCGGAAAATTTTCAAATTATTGAGAGTATAGACAAGTATAGATTCAGTAGGGATTGGATGTTTGCTAGAATCGTTTTAACAAATGTTTGTTAGGCAAACTTTTACTCGGGTAAAAATCGGGCGAAGCCGGGAACTAATCTCGCTAAAATTTGAACAGGACAGAGAATTATATCTGGAAGAGCTTTTTGTCGCACTTTTAACCAAGAAAAATTATAATTAGCCAAGTACTCAGCAACAATTATTTTTTAGTCAGAAATGATTATGACAATATTGCTGTATCATGCTTGCTTGACATAAACAAAATTCTTTAGGGGAATATTCACTAAAGCAGTCCACGGGCGAAGCCAGATAATAATTATTAGTAAGCAGGAACAAAATTCTACCAGCGAAACATTCACTCGAGCAGAAGACACACGAAGCCAGGTCTTCTCTATATATAAAATATCGTTTCTCGGCCTTTTGGCTAAGATCATTTAGTATATCTCTAGATATTTTTATTTATATATATCTTTTTTTAAATCTATTCAGTAGAGAGAGAGAGCATATGTTTGATCGGAAAATATATTATATGAATATATAATGTAATGAATATTATTATCATCATTATCAATAATATTCGTTAGGCAAACTTTCACTCGGATAAAACCCGGGCGAAGCCGGGTACACATCCGCTAGTTTTCTTATATCTATAATCCAAATTGTGCTTTATCATTTACAATCCATATTACCATGTAAAGTAAACTATGTCGTATTTTGACTTGGTCCTGTCTTTTTTAATTTTAATTTTCAATCTCCAAGTTGTATTTGAATGTGCACACACACACAGGCAACAAAGTACAGTTAAACCTGTCTATAGCGCCCCCTCTTGGGACTCACCAAAATAGGGTGCTATTTAGAGGGGGCGCTATAGACAGGTTTAACTGTACCTTTCCTACTTTAAAAAAAAAAAAAACTTGTTCATTAAATACATCAAAACTGGCTGAAGATTGGTACTACCACTTTACCTGCTCAATTACCTTTTCAGAGATTTGGCCGATTTCATCCTACCATAGGACAACACAAAATGATAGCTGCCCCAGTAGTAATGAGGGTTGTAGTCCAAAATAATGGTGTACAGATTGACTTGTTTTTTTAGTTTGCCAAGCTTCTGGGGTATATTGACTTATCTGAATTTGAACAAAGAAGAGACAAATACAGTAGAACCTCCATGAGAGGACACTCACGCTAGATGATACTTCTCTACAAAGAACAGTTTTCATTTGCAAAATTACCATTTTTACTATTTAGCAACTCTCCGGTAAGAGGACACCTCTCTTTAAAGGGCACTTTGGCTCTGCAACTAGGTGTTGTCCTTTACAGGGAGGTAGTTCTACTGTAATTCAATTTATTGTTTTTGATACATCCATGAAGAAGAAACCACCTGAATACCATCTTCCCTGCCGCACTATTCCAATATATTTATATGTGTGTGTGTTGACAGCTGAGCCTGTCATCCAGAAGTGTGTGGCCGCCAATTCCAATGAAGATGCCTACCTCATAGAAGTCAATGTTGGAGACCGCACCACGTGAGTATCTCTCTCTCCTTGTGTTGTTGGTCATCACTTCTTCTTTCTTATCTCTACTCAATCATAATTAGGATATCATGCCTGTAGAATTGACATTCATTTTTTTTTTTGCTTATCCCTAGTACATGTGGTAGAGGCCTGATATTCATGGTGGGTAGAAGTAGGCGACTGCTTTTACTGTAAGTGCACCACATGTCTACACATGTGAAAATCAATTCGACTTTGCACTTACAAATGTGCCAGAGCCTCATTTGGTTATTTGCACTCGCTGGTGGGGTTGGATTTTTGCAAGAATCGGGGGCCATTGGAGCATTCTTTTTTTTTTTTATCAGAAAAAAGTGCCCAATGTGGGAATTTAACCCAGGTCGTAGTGGTCAAAAACCAACCATCCTTCCACCGACTCCCTAATGACTGGGTGAAGTAGAATGCATCTGCCATTGTCATTAAGACTGGGAGCACTACTCAGTGGCAGGCCGACTTAGCTCCAAAAAGAAATGGCTGCCTCTGACATGAGAAACAGACGCCATGTACAGCCGCTCCTAACATGGAGTACAAACACTGCTCATTCTGTATCCCTGGAACAGGAGCCCTTACAGGGTACTATCAGCCGGGCCAGCTGAGCCTAGGTTTTTTTAGTGAGCTTGTTACTGCTCCCCCTCCTCCTTGGTTGTTGGTCATACAGTAGTTCACCTAACCTGTGACCAAACAAATGCCATAAACTATAAAAGTTTATACCATTGTCAGCTCTAGCAGAATCTTCGATAGGTCTTGCTGTCAAATTGTCACCTTGTCTAATTCAATCCATTAAAAATGAGTAAAAAATGTGTGTTTGACGGAATGTTCCATCCCTGTCCAAACTTAGGTACCAACAGCGGAGTGGTGTGTGCAGGTGGAGAGATCCAGCCAACAAGTACCGGGTGGATGAGAAATTGGCCGTAAAGTGTATCCCCACCCTCATCAAGTGGAAGGATGTGAGTACAACACCTGACATTTTTGGCTTCAAGAATTATCTTGAGGGTGTGAGTGAGAACAATTTCTTGCAGTGAGGTCGGTGGAAGGATGGTCTAAACCGTTGGTTTTTAACCATTACAACCGGGGTTGGAATCCCGCATTGGGCATTTAATTAAAAGAATAATTCGCCAATGGCCCCCGATTCTTATAAAAGTCCAACCCCACCAGCGATTGCAAGTAATCAAACGAGGCTCTGGCACATTTGTAAGTGCAAAGTCGAACTGCTTTTCACATGTGTAGACATGTGGTGCACTTACAGTAAAAGCAGTCACCAACTTCTACCCACCATGATTATCATGGCCTGTACCACGTGTACTAGTGATAATAATATAATTTCTTGCAACCTCTGTAGGCCAACAGTAAATGTTTGTAGAAAGCTTGATCCAATCGTCTCTCCGGGAAACACTATGTGGTCTCATTGATATAAGCCAAATGCAACAATAATGCAACAGGTTTCTAAAGATTTTTGTTGCATTATTTTTTTGCATTTTTCTACATCTATTGTATTGATAAGCCAAATGTCACAGTCTCACTCCTTCCTATTCTTTCCTATATCACCTTTCAATCATCAAAAAAGAAGTCAAGTCTGTGGATCTTGAGCCTTATGATTGAGAAAAAGTGAAATGTGTCTGCTTTTGTCATTAAGACTGGGAGCACTCCTCAGTAGCAGGCCGACTTAGCTCCAATATGAAATGGCTGCCTGTGACATGAGGAGTAACAGTAAAAGTAGTTGTTTTTTTATATATATTATCCCTAGTACACGTGGTACAGGCCATTATAATCATGGTGGGTAGAAGTTACCAACTGCTATTACTGTAAGTGCACCACTTGTCTACACATGGGAAAAGTAGTTCGACTTTGCACTTACAAATATGCCAGAGGCCACATTTGGTTACTTGCACTCACTGGTGGGTTTGTTGGACTTTTGTAAGAATGAGGGGCCATTGAACAATTTCTTTTAATTAGAAAAAAAATTATCATTGGGGAATTCGACCCCAGGTCGTAGCAATCGAAAACCAATGGTTTAGATGACCATTTCACTGACCCCTTTCTTCTCCCCACTTCTTTGAAGTAACGTGCTGTGAAAATATTATCGCGTGTTGCCCCTCCGGATTCTTCGCGACTACGCCGCTTCTTCCTTCGTGGATCACCTACCCAGGCTCCCGTTGCTCTTCCTCTGCAGTTCTACCCTGCAGACCACCCAAAGACCTCCAAGAACCACCACTAAAGTGGAACTCCTTTCCTCTGGCAGTATCTCTCAGCCTTGCGAAATGGCGAAAGAGCCATTTATTGGCGGAGGTTGTGGTTTTTTGAGGCCTTATACGCGACAATATCCGCTGTGTGCATGACATGACAGTCTTGTGTGTTGTGTCCAGGTGAAGAGGCTGGAGGAGGCGGAGTGTGTCGATGAAGAGATGGTGACCATGCTCTTGGAGGACGACTAAACATTCCTGTGATACCACCCTGTGATCTCTACAGTATTTGAAATGCAGTTTTTGTCTTAAAAACTTGTGTTTTCTTGTTTATTTTCTCCCTCCAATCAGACCCAAATATAGTTGTACCAACACTACACTTGTTCTAAACACAAGGTAACAAGGCCAAATCCAATTAAATAAATAATGTATGACGTTTCGGTAACAGCGTTGTTAGACCAGATCAGAAAACTATCTTCTTCTTATCTGTTATCTTATTTACACACTTGATAACAGTAACTATTTAAAACATGCTGTGGTAAAATTTCTCATTCAGTACTTTTGTCTGAAGATGGTAACAACGCTGAAACGTCACACACTATTTATTTATTTGAATTTGGTCTTATTACCTTGTGTTTATTATCTATAATCCAAATTGTACCTTATTACACTTGTTCTAATCCAGTAAGTGGTATCTGTCAGACATGGTTTGTTGATTGTGTATCCATCAACTTGATTATATGGACAAATATTTAATCTGGTGGTGACCATCCTGGCCTGGTTGTTGTTGTTTCTTATCCCCATATTCAAAGATTATACGAATTCCATGAGTTCATGCTCCTCAAGCTGTTTTCTGATAAGCAGCGGCCTCTCCCAAAGGTCTCCTGACCTGGTACAGTCTGCATATAAAATTGTCAATTATCTGTCACCCACCTCCATTACTGTGAACATTTTCTTGATCTCAAAAATGATCTTGCCAGATGTAGTCAAACTCCCAATGTAAGACTACCTCTGGAAGAGACCAGAAATGTTTATGGGAGCTCTCTAATGGGAGGTTCTACTGTCTTGGTTTAAAGTAAACTGTTGCCCTCTTCAAATTCTCTTTTGTGTGTCATAATGTGAGTTGGTCACTATTAGATGAGAATGTTCTCATTTCGTATAACTTTAATTCAACACCCCAAAGTAGAGAAGGGAAGAATAAGTTCAAGTCACTGTTGAATTACTTGTTCAAATAACTCCCCATCCCAATATTTTTTTTTTTTGCTTATCCCTAGTACACGTGGTACAGGCCATGATAATCATGGTGGGTAGAGGTAGGCGACTGCTTTTACTGTAAGTGCACCACATGTCTACACATGTGAGAAGCAGTTCGACTTTGCACTTACAAATGTGCCAGAGCCCCGTTTGGTTACTTGCACTCGCTGGTGGGGTTGGACTTTTGCAAGATTCGGGGGCCATTGGAGCGTTTTTTTTTTTTAACAGAAAAAAGTGTCCAATGCGGGAATCGAACCCAGGTCGTAGTGGTTGAAAACCAAACGGTTTAACCAGTCTTCCACGACCTCCCATCCCAATATGGAGGAAGGCTCTCACTTGCCCTTGAACTTGGAAATGGCTTCTAAAGGTAAATGAACCTATTATTAGGTCAATGACATAGGGATGTGAAATTTCTGAGAGTTCTCACCACCAGAATATGGCTCTAGATTGTCTTGGAGAAGCCTGTTTGAGGAGGGACATAAGTCTTCTATGATTAATTCGTCTAAATACAGTAAAACACCCCTAAAACGAACATGGGATAGAGTGAATCTTCCCTTAAAATGAACCTGAAATAATCTCCTTTTTTATTTTAAAATACAGTAGAACTTCCATGAGAGGACACTCGCGCTAGAGAATACCTCTCTATAAAGGAAAGTTTTCATTTGCAAAATTACCATTTTAACAATTTAGCAACTCCGGAAAGAAGATACCTCTCCCCAAAGGTCCTTTGGCTCTGCAATTAGGCGTCCTTTATAGGGAGGTTCTACTGTATAGTGAACTACCGCTATATAGTGAACCACAGGTTCAGTCCCATTGGGGTTCATTATAGAAGGGTTTTACTGTACATAACAATTAATGAGGTAGACTAAGAAAGGATTGGTTTGAAAATCCATTAGAAAAGTCTGGAATTAGAAGAGAATTATACATAACACAGGATAGATGGCTGACCTATGTATCAGAGATGTTGTTGTTGTTTCTTATCCCCTTGTGTAAAGATTACACGAATTCCATGAGTTCATGCTCCTCGAGCTGTTTTATGATGAGCAGCGCCTCTGCCAAAGGTCCTGTTTAGTACATCTAATGCAAGCCAAAATGTGTTCTGGAGCTGCAGGTGCCAAGCTACATTTTGGGCAAGTGGGGTATCATGCATCAGAGATGAATGTACTATATGATGATATCACTTTTGTTTGAAAGTGAAGCAAACAATTACACTGATCGACAAAACTTAAGGAAGTTGTACCTTATACCATATATATATCGGGATTCAGAAAATAACTCTGAGAGATATTTTCTGAATCCCGATATATATATGCTATAAGGTACAACTTCCTTAAGTTTTGTCTATCGGTGTTATTAGATTGCTGTGTCTCTGTTTTATTATTATCCCTAGTACACGTGGTACAGGCCATGATAATCATGGTGGGTAGAAGTTAGCGACTACTTTTACTGTAAGTGCACCACATGTCTACACATGTGAAAAGCAGTCCAACTTTTGCACTTACAAATATGCCAGAGTTCCATTTGGTTACTTGCACTCACTGGTGGAGTTGGACTTTTGCAAGAATCGCGGGGGGCCAATGGAGCATTTTTTTTTTTTAATAAGAAAAAACGTGTCTAATGTGGGATTCAACCCAAGGTCATAGTGATCAAAAACCAACGGTTTAGACCATCCTTCCACTGAGACCCCTTGTTGTACTCTCTCTGCCTGTTGTCCAGCATGCAACAAGGAAGAGATTGGATTCTATCAATATTTCACACGCACACACAAAGCCTTTGTTGTTGTCCTGTCCTCACAAACCCTTTATATATAGTCTTATAAATGTATTTGCCACAGAGTCTGCCAAGAAAAATAATAAAAAGAAATAAACTCTAGGTAATAAGGCCAAATCCAAATAAATAAATAGTGTGTGACGTTTTGGTAATAGTGTTACTACCATCATCAGACAAAAGTACTGAATTTGACAATGCTGCTACCGAAATGTCATGCACTTTATTTAGATTTGGTCTTATTCTTGTGTTTATAATCTATAACCCAAATTGTGTCTTATCAGAAATAAGCTCAATTTACACAAGGTAATAAGACCAAATCCAAAAAAATAATTAGTGTGTTTGTATGTTTGTGTTTTTAGGTTATTTGGTCATATAGTTTTTTTATAATCCAAATTGTACCTTATCAAGCTCTATTTACATATAAAAGTAATAATGAAGATGTAATATTTTATTATTACAGAAGCACGAAGTCTATCAGACTATTGTGCTATATTAGAATTATTTACATATATATCTTTAATTATTTACACGATGAAAAGTAGTGATTTATAAATCTGCGTACAAATTGCTCTAAACTTGCCAAAGTTTTCGTAAGATTGAGTATATACAGAAAGATGATTTGGCATTATGTCAAAGTAAGCAAGTACAATTTGATTAGTCAGAGGTCAAGCCAACAAAAGATGCTCTGGTGTTTCAACATCTAGACAGCATTCACATGTTGGATCATTTATAACTCAAGTCAAAGAGAAAACTTAAAAAGGGTCCCATGCCTGTGAAGAACAAAGTAGTGTATTTATCAGGAGTAAGGAAGCTTGGTGCATCTCTCAGAAAAAATTTCTTGAATGTTGCATTAGTTTGAGAAATATAAAATACTAGCCGAATGACCCGGGCAACGCCCGGGTTTTACCCGATTAAATGCTTTTATTCAAATACTATTCGTTACAATTATAAATTGGCGCCGTGGATGTCATTCTAGTATAATATATAAATGAGTTTTAAAAATTGTAAAAAAAAAAATTTAAAAATGCATCGGCCGGGAATCGAACCCGGGCCGCCCGCGTGGCAGGCGAGCATTCTACCACTGAACCACCGATGGTTATTAGAAATGGCCATATTTGGGTATTTATTCCATTCACAAAAGCAAACGGTGACAGAATTGATTATTAAGAATTGTTGCTTGATGACTCTGATAACTGTATATATTAATATTTAAAAAAAGGACGCAAGCAACTTGAAAAGAAATGCAGAACGCTCATTGGTCACTTAATTGGCCTCGTGTTGTTACTTCACCTCGTATTTACTCCCCGTAAAAAAAAATTCTTCAAATGAAAAAAAGAAATAGCCAAAAATACTAATCAAAATGTAGCCGAAAATTTTCCTCAGGTTTATAAAAAGCGACATGCAAAATTTGGTACCAATTGGTTCAGTAGTTTTTGAGTTTATCGTGAAACAGACAGACATTGACTTTTATATATAAAATATATACAGAGAAACTTGGTTTTAAGACAATTATACTCATAAATGGGTTTGTGTGATAAGTCAGAAAAAAACAAAAGATAAAATTATATCAAAGAATAAAAACACAGATAATTTACATATGCTACATAAACCCATTCCAAGAGTCTTACAACAGTCACCTATAAAAGGAAGTTCCAAAAATGCAATATAACAGCGGTATGGTAGATTAAACTGGCGAAACCGCTGGGAGGGTTCACCACTGATGAGCCAGGCCCTCCCTTTAATTTTTCCATCGCAGTAAGGACAGTAGAAATTGTTTTATTTTAAAAAGAATATTACGCCTCTAAAATAGTTTTATAATTACATAAACCTTTATTAAGACCTTTTGGCTCATACAAAATATCCTAAACTGAAGAACTGGGGCTTCGAAAATTTGAAATGGGACTTGAACTATGGCTTTATAGTGAACCACAGATTCAGTCCTATTGGGATTCACTATAGAAGAGTTTTACTGTACATAACAATTAATGAGTTATACAAAGGAAGAATTGGTTTGATAAGCTAATAGAAAAGTCTTAAATTAGAAGAGAATTATACATAACACAGGAGGTTCACATTATTTACTCTTTCCAAGAAAGCAAAGGTTCTATCAGTCTTCTTCTTTCTTATCACCACTCAATCATATCAGGATATCAAGTTGTGACCCTTAAAGGTGTCTGTTTGACAACCATCATGACTGGGTGAAGTAGAATGTGTCTGCCTTTGTCATTAAGACTGGGAGCATGCCGACTTAGCTCCAAAAGAAATGGCTGCCTCTGACATGAGGAACAGACACCATGTGCAGCGGCTCCTAACATGGAGTACAAACGCTGCTCATCCTGTATCCCTGGAGCCCTTACAGGGTACTATCAGCCGGGCCAGCTGAGCCCAGGTTTTTTAGTGAGCTTGTTACTGCTCCCCCTCCTCCATCAGGGCTTGGGACTGGCAAAGGCGGAGTTTCTCTCTCTCTCTTATGTTTTAAAGTGGAGAATGTACCAAGCACCCATCCTATTGAAAATGTGTTAAATCAATAAATTTTGTTCCTCACTCCAGTACAAATGTAATGTGGTGATAAACAATATGTATTGATTTAGGCTTTTTTTGTTTTCAAATCTATTTATATATTTTGTTCCAGGGGGTCAGTGGAAGGATGGTCTAAACTGTTGGTTTAGACCCGGGTTCAATTCCTGCATTGGGCACTTTTTTCTGATTAAAAAAAAAAAAAAATGCCCCAGTGGCCCCCGATTCATGCAAAATTCCAACCCCACCAGCGAGTGTGAGTAACCGAACGGGGCTCTGGCACATTTGTAAGTTTTATAAAATAAATAAAGCTTCTAGGGTTAATTAAGAAAAAGGCATCTTCTTATCGTGCAACTGAAAGTTGCTGATGGCTTGCGCCATCTATCGGAATAAATATCAACTATTCTCGTTGATTTTTAATTATTCCAGAATAGGCCAAATACCCATTCTTGATTTATCAAGAAAAGCTAACCACGGACGTGTTTCGGGCTGTTGGCCCTCATCAGCGTGGTGCAAGCTGTACCTCAACAACCAAAAAATTGGTCATTAAGGCATCCTGAAAAATCATGAAAGGGGTAGTTAAGGCCAGAATTGCGTGAGGACGCTACACAATGTGAAAAAATAGTACAAATGTGATATTGTACTGGGATAAGGTACATAAATTAAGTAAAAGGCATCTCCTTATCGTGCAACTGAATAATTAAAAATCAACGAGAATAGTTGATATTTATTCCGATAGATGGTGCAAGCCATCAGCAACTTTCAGTTGCACGATAAGGAGATGCCTTTTTCTTAACTTATGTGCCTTATCCCAGTACAATATCACATTTGTACTATTTTTCACATTCCAGGGTTAAGTTTCTTGTTAAAATTTTATTTTCAAGCTTTCGGACTTGTCAGTCCTTCAATTGAACAAGAAACTTAACCCTGGAAGCTTTATTCATTTTATAATATTATAAAAAAATCAGGGAAGAACGTTTATTTATAATCAAGAGTTAAATGATGAATATCATTCCGGAAAACATTTGTAAGTACAAAGTCAAACTGCTTTTCACATGTGTAGACATGTGGTGCACTTACAGTAAAAACAGTCGCCTACTTCTACCCACCATGATTATCATGGCCTGTACCAATATACCAATATATATTCTGTGGTCAAAATATCACTGATATCATCCCTACAGACCTATCTCTATGCATTGTTAGGCTTTCAGCTGACCTTTCCACAATGCACCATCTGCAGAACCAAAGAGGTCTCACCAGACCACCTCTTGGAATGTATGGGAGCCTCAAGACAGGACCCCAACCCTACCAAGATTGTGAATTTGATCAATGAATTTAGTCTCCATGACCTTGTATAATTATACAATGGGATAATAAAAAAATAAAAGGATTCCAACTGGGTAACTCCCATTTTGTGGCCACAATGCTGAACAAACAAAATATGCAAAATAGCTTGCTATCTGAATAATTTACATATTTCAGGATTAAGAATAACTCCGCCTTTGCTGGTCCCAAACTCGGATGAAAAAGGAGGAGAGGGAGCAGTAACAAGCTTGCTAAAAACCTGGGCTCAGCTGATAGTACCCTGTAAGTGCTCCTAATCCAGGGTTACAGGATGAGGGTACTCCATAAACACAAGGTATTAAGACCAATCCAAATAAATAAATAGTGTGTGACGTTTCGGTAACAGCGTTGTTACTGCCGTTACACACTATTTATTTGGATTTGGTCTTATTACCTTGTGTTTATAATCTATAATCCAAATTGTGCCTTATCGAGTGTACTCCATGTTAGGAGCGGCTACAAATGGCATCTGTTTCTCATGTCAGAGGCGGCCATTTCATTTTGGAGTTAAGTCGGCCTGCCACTGAGTAGTGCTCCCAGTCTTAATGACAAAGGTAGACGCAATTTACTTCACCCAGTGTGGAAATAAGAAAGTAGACTAGAGGCCTCCTAGGTTGTTGAACAAAGATAGGTTAACAATTGCTTAACAAAAACGTTACAGAATATTAAAAATGAATTTTCTTTATATTTTAAAATGGGCCTAAGTAGGGCACCTCAAAAATTAAAGGTAGAAATTAATAAGGAATAGGCTTTTGTGCTTGTTACACTCGACGTCAAAATAATCAAAAAAATTCACATTGGGTATTTAAATAAATATTTAAAATATTAAAAATCACACCAATTAAAATTACGTAAAGTTATGTAATTTATTTAAATATATTTTTAAAATTATTCTTATATGTGTTTATAGTACAGTCTTTATGTGTATAATATATTTTGTCGCCATCTATGAACGGTCTTTAAAACTATTTAGATATATTTTTACGTTTCACATCTTTATTTTAAATAATAGAGTAAACACAATTATAATTAATATTATAATAAATTTTTGATAATAATATTATCAAATAATTATATAATAAAAAATAATTATTTTGATCCAATATATGCCTTTTTAATTAAAGATTATAATAAATATATTCAATAGATAGCATTTTGACAAAAACTAATCATTTCGGGTTGTTTGATTTTAGGCTAGAACCCTATTCATTTTGTATTCTAGAAGATCAATCTTTAAAAGGCAAGCGCATCTTTCCTCTGTTATATTTACTAGCGGTCGTTTGGGTTATCAAACAAAAATATGTGAAATATTATTTGCGTAAGGACAACTTAACGTAAGATAGATTTAATTTTATTTTAAAATAGGCCTGAATAAGGCACTACAAAAATTTAAATAGGAATTTGTTAATAATTTGTTAAAAATCGTTTTTGTAGCGCTTAATCTCAAAACAATTCAAATAATTCATAATGGGTATTTAAATAAATATTTAGAATATTATAAATTACATCAATTAAAATTACTTGAACTTATGGAATTTATTTAAATATATTTTTTAAATTATTTTTATATACGTATATAATATAGTCTTTATGTGTATAATATATTTTGTCGCCATCTATGAACGGTTTTTAAAACTATTTAGATATATATTTTAAAATATTCCCATTTCACCTCTTTTTTTTTAAATAATAGAGAGAGAAAACACAATTTTATAATTAAAATAGAATTATCAAATATTTTATTATATAAAAAGAGCTCATTTTTGTAATCCAAGAACTTGGATAAACTAAAAAACAATGGTTGCCTGAAAAGTCGGTTTTACGGGCGAAGATTTTACGTGACAACGGTAGAATATTTATTGATATGAATATAATTAAATTGCACAATAGGAACAAGGAATTGAATGAAAATAAGAATTGCACAAATTTTAACTATAGAAATATATTTTGTTTACTAAAACATTGTACATGTAAACTTAAACTTAACTAATTCCTATTTGAGTCATTTTGTTGAGGATAGGACGATGATAGGAGAAATATGAAATGAAAGGAAGTGTTTCTGCTGTAATGTGTCTTGCGAAAGTCAAGTCGATAGTTGTTCCTTTTAAGTAGTTGACTTAGAAACGTTTGATACGCAATCAAGATTATACGTATTTTTCATGAATTTAAGAAACGAGTTGTCAGGCTTTACGTTTTTGTTAAAATCACCACACAGAAGAATCGGTATACTAGAATCAACTTGCACGAACGGTGGCACGTACTGGCTGTTGTGAATGTACGGACCGAGTCCTTGCCATAGTAACATTCCAATATCCTGCATACTAGCTCCTGGATGAATATATACAGCACCGAGTATAAACTTGAAGCTAGTATTAGCGGCGAAGCAAGTAACTTCAGTCATGCACATGTCACCCTTGGTTTTAATGACACGAGTTACGTCTGTAATCGCAACTTGGAACACTTCCGCCGTAGATGTCGATGATAATTTACGATAGATCGCCACTCCACCAGCCGCGTTGGTATTTGAAAATCAAAACACTTATTCAGATCGAAGGTTCAAATTTTTGCTAAATAAATTTGAAATTAAATAAAATTTGTAATTGTAAATGATGAAGTTGAAAATTAAAACATTTACTTAAATTAGATGTTAAAATTCTTGCTCAACACAGTTTAAATAAAGTTTTCTTATATCTGCCACTTTTTCTTAATATTTGTAATTTTAAAGAATCAATTCGAAAATCAAAACATTTATTCAGATCGTAGGTTCAAATTTTTGCTAAATAAATTTGAAACTATTTAAAATTTGTAAAATAATAATTAATTAATTAATTAATTTTAAACTAATAATTTACTTAACACTATCAACATTTATCAATAGTATGACATAACCTATAAACTCAGTTTCTCAACTTTTGTGTCAATCTAACAATTAATCAATCAATCATAGTTTACGATAATGAAATATCAGTGTACAATTATTTACCTTTATTGTTGTAGTTGTTGTAAATGACGAATCTAAGCACTCCACAGACACAGCTGACGATACTTTAACCACACGTGTGAACTTGTATTATGACGCTTTCTTGTTTTTCCAACGCCAAGAACGTTCGAGAAAGACAAAGACAGAGACAAGCATGCGCCGATTCAATGCGCCTAATTCTCTAGCGCTGCGCGCGCAGCACTCTCGTTCGATGACTCATCGTAACGTTACCGTTACCGGGCGTTAAATTCAATCACGCGCAAAAACATCTTTTAAAAATAGAAGTTTAATTTATAATTTTGTTTTTCAATTGTAGATATTTTATGGGCACTTGTGGTGTGTCGATTTACTGGTCCAGCGATGGCTCAGAAAGTCTCTCAAGTTAGTGTTTTATTGAAGTTTCTTGTTGGCTACATTTATATGGGAAGACAAAGAGGAGACAGCCCGGAATGCACGTCTGGTCCTCTCTCGGAATTCCTCCGCTGTGCCGGTGATTTATGGCGGCCGTCTGTTTATTTATCTCGGCGGCGGCGTCGGCGGGGTGCTGCATCCCTGGTCCCCACAGTACTCCCCCTCCAGTGGCGTAGTCACGATTTGTGCACAAAGTGGTTAAGTACAATATATATACATCATATAGGCAAGAAAATAAAATAAGGAGAAATATAGTCTATTGCTCCTTAAATCTCACGGGTTTCTTGATTATTCTCCCCGATCTTGTCCTAGTCAGGTCTGGTGCTGATCCTGTTCCTTGGAATTCTGTGTACTTCTCCACATCTGGTGGGTCAGGATTCTGTTGGCACGATGTAGAAGGCAGCGCTCCCGACACGATGGGTCTTGTTGCAGTAGGGTGTTCTGCAGTTATATTGTCCGAATCTGCCAGTAAGTATGCAGGGCGCAATCGGTCAATCGATGTGGTAACATTTTTTCCTTTCACTTTGAGTGTGAAATACTTGTCTGTTCTTTCAAGGACTGGGAAGGGTCCCTCATATGGTGGTTCCAGAGGTTTCTTCACTCGATCTGTCCTGATAAATACATGTGAACATGTTTTCAGATCTTTATGAACAAATACTTTAGTCTTCGAATGATGTTTTTCATTTAAGGGTTTGAGCAATTCCATTTGCTTTTGAAGCTGTTGAACAAATTCTTCAGCATGCAGGTGATGTTTAGAATCATCAAAGAATTCGCCAGGCAGTCTGATGATTTTGCCATATACCATCTGAGACAAAGAATGGTTGGTATCTTTGTTGATAGCAGCACGCAAGCCTAGGAGAACTGTTGGCAGCGTTTCTGTCCACTTAATACTATTGTGGGCACGAATGGCAGTTTTAATGGTTCTATGAAGCCTTTCAATCTTCCCGTTACACTGAGGGTGGTACGCCGTGGAATGACGAAGTTTGATACCACACAGCGTTGTTAAATCTTTGAAAAGTTGAGAAGTAAACTGCTTTCCTCGGTCTGATATCACTGTATGCGGTGCTCCAAATCTAACAATCCAGTTTTCGTAGAACGCTCTCGCTACCGTTTCAGACTTCATATCTGGTAGCGGAACAACTTCCATCCAGCTGGTGTACCTGTCGATACAGGTCAGACAGTAGATGTTACCATTCGATGGAGGTAAAGGACCAATTAGATCGATGTGGACAACACTAAATCTTTCATCCACTTCTTGATATTTGCCTATTTCTGATTTTGTGTGTATCGACACCTTGCACTTTTGGCAGTTGACACAAGCTTGAGCCCATTTCCTAATGTCTTTATTCATATTGGGCCATATAAATCTTGATGTTAATTGTTTAGTAGTGGCTTTGATGCCTGGGTGTGAGAGTTCGTGGAAATTCCTAAAAACCATCATTCGGAATTTAATTGGAATGAATGGTCTAATATTATTGGTAGACACGTCACACCATAACAAATTGCCTGATTGTAGTGGGCATTGCTTAAATTTTAGAGAGGTATTCTTTGAAATCAGGTTTTGTAGTTCTGAATCACCAGTTTGTTCTTTGGCGATCTCTTCATAGTCGATAGTTGTGATAGCATCAACTCTGGAAAGAGCATCGGCGACTATGTTGTCAGTACCTTTTATGTACTTGATGTCAGTAGAGAATTGGGAGATGTATTGTAGATGTCTTAATTGTCTAGGAGAAGCTTTCTCATTTTTTTGTTTGAATGCGTAAATTAAAGGTTTGTGATCAGTTAAAATTGTAAATTCACGTGCCTCAAGCAGGTGCTTGAAGAATTTGATAGACAAATATATTGCGAGAAGCTCTCTATCATATGTACTATAATTACATTGAGCAGGATTTAATTTTTTAGAGAAAAATGCTATTGGTTTCCAATTATTATTGTCAAGCTGTTGGAGAACTGATCCAACTGCCCGATCTGAAGCATCTGTACAGAGTGAGATAGGCAGTTCAGTATCGGGGTAGGCTAACAGTGCTGTATTAGCTAGGGCTTGTTTGCATTTTTCAAACTGAACTTCAGCTTCTTTAGTCCATTTTATTTCGCTTCTATCCTTTTTCTTGGCTCCCCTCAAGTATTCATGAAGGATTGCCTGAGTCTCTGCGGCATTGTTCAAAAAGGTACGATAAAAGTTTAGCATTCCCAAAAATATGCGTAATTCATGAACTGTTTTTGGTTTCTTATATTCTAGAATAGCTTTAACCTTTGTTGGGAGTGGTTTCACACCGTGAGAGGTAATTAGGTATCCTAGAAAATCAATTTCCTGTACTAGGAATTTAGATTTAGAAAGATTGATTCTCAATCCATAGGAATTTAGTCTGTTGAATAAGGTTTCAAGGTGGCTATAATGCTCTTCTTCCGTTTTAGAGGCTACCAGAATATCATCTAAGTAGACAAATGCAAAGTCCAAGTTTCTTAAGACTTCATGCATGAATCTCTGAAAGGTAGCAGTAGCATTTCTAAGACCGAAACTCATTACATTAAATTCGAATAGCCCAAAAGGAGTAATGATGGCAGTCTTAGGTTTATCCTCTTCAGCAATTGGAATCTGATAGAATGCTTTGCATAGGTCTATTTTTGAGTACACACGAGTACCTTTTAAGATGTGGTGGAAATCGTTCAGTCTAGGGATTGGATAACGATCTGGAAGTGTAACTGCATTGAGTCTTCTATAATCACCACAAGGTCTTAGTGACTCGTCCTTTTTTGAAACTAAATGTAGTGGACTCGCCCAAGGAGAATTTGAGGGTCTAATTATTCCATTATTCAACATATTTTGAAATTCTGCCTTAGCAAGAGTTAATCTCTGTGAATCTAGGCGACGGGCTTTTGAGTGAATTGGCTGACCTCTTGTAGGAATATAATGCTTAACGCTATGTTTTGCTTCTACAAAATCTGATGGTGGCCTACATAGGTTAGGATATTTGGTTAGGATAGCGCTGACCTTGGATGATGAATTCAGAGTGCTAATATTTCCCATGTCTGAGATTGACTGAATGACGCCTCTTATGGAAAGATTAGTTATTCCATCAATTAGGCGTTTATTTTTTATATCAATAATCAATCCAAAGTTGTTCAAAAAATCGGCTCCTATTATTGCTCTGTTAGTATTGGCGATTACAAAAGGCCATTGGAATTGACGTCGAAGTCCGATATCCAAATTTCTAACCTTTGTTCCATAGGTAACAATTTCTGTACCATTGGCTGCATATAATTTATAATCAGAGCTAGGCATCCTATTTTTATCCTTTGGAGGTATTATAGATATATCAGCACCGCTGTCCACTAAAAAGCGCAATCCCGTGTTTTTGTCCGTCACAAATAATCGGAGATTGCGACAATCCTGAATGCCGGCAGAAGAGCTTGTCGCTACTCTGTCCGCCGGTTGGAGTTTTCCGACTCATTCCAACTGCACGGAGACCTGCATTTATTTTGCAAGCAATTAGGACCAAATCTAAAATGGTAATAGCAGTATTTCCCTTTTGGATCGAAAGATCTTTGAGAATTACTTCTCGGTCTTGACTGAGTCCTATTTTTGGATCGAGATCTAGATCTATCCAGTCTCAATTCGGACACCTGCCGTTCAAGATCTTCCAATTTGGCGATCAAGCGATCTGTTGATGAAGAAGGCACTTCCGTATCGTATATTTCTTTGGAAGAGTTTATTTCATTTATTTTATCGGCCATTATGGCCAATTTGCTAATGTCCTCTTCGCTTACAATAAGTATGTTCTTTATGGATGTGGGCAGTTTATCAAGCCATAAAGTTTTTATTAAATTGTCAGAGATATCTGGGGTAGCGAGGGATCTGAGCTTTTGTAATAACTGGCTCGGCTTCATGTCTCCGAGCTCAATACCTGAAATTAACTTTTTAATTCTCAACCCTTCGCTTTCTCTGAACAATTCAAGTAGTCGTGATTTACATTCAGAGTACTTGTTGTCGCTTTTGCTATTAATTATGTCCCAAATGTTTTCTATATATTTAGGTTCTAATTGGGAGATCAAATAATTAAATTTAGTGTCTTCCTGAATAATTCCACCTATTTTGAACTGTGCTTCTACCTGGAAGAACCATATTTCAGGTTTTTCAACCCAAAAAGGCGGTAATTTAACACTAACTTTGCATATTTCTGAGGTATCGCTAGGCTTATTTTCTGTTTCCATTTTACGTAAATTTAAATTCGACACAACAGCTTAGAGATAAAGTTAAAAATTAAAATATTGAGATAAAATAACAAGGAAGATAATATAAAAACTTATCTTAGTCTTGAGATGATATCCCGATATCCTGGATGATGCTTCTTTTCAAACTTGAATCACTTTTTGCATTTCTTTATCTCTTGAAATCTTCGTATGCTTTTTCTTTTCAATCACGTCCGGCTCACCAATGTGGTGTGTCGATTTACTGGTCCAGCGATGGCTCAGAAAGTCTCTCAAGTTAGTGTTTTATTGAAGTTTCTTGTTGGCTACATTTATATGGGAAGACAAAGAGGAGACAGCCCGGAATGCACGTCTGGTCCTCTCTCGGAATTCCTCCGCTGTGCCGGTGATTTATGGCGGATCCAGGCCATCAGGGAGTTTCCATCACCTTCAAGCATTTCTGAAGTGCGCAGATTCCTGGGAATGGTGAACTTCACAGGTAAATTTATACCAGACCTTTCAACTATCCTCTACCCACTTAATCAACTCCTAGTAAAGAGAAATGATTGGAGATGGGATAGTGCTCAGGAGGAAGCATTTGAAAAAGTGAAGAAACTTCTTTCAACTTCTCCAGCACTAACACTTTTTGACCCCAATCTACCAACTACAGTGTCTGCAGATGCCTCTTCATATGGACTAGGAGCAGTGCTTTTACAAAAATCTGAAGATGGATACCAAAAAGCAGTTGCATATGCCTCCAGGACTATGTCCGAAACTGAAAAGAGATGGGCTCAAATTGAGAAAGAATCTCTAGCAATAGTTTGGGCCTGTGAAAGATTTCAGGACTATCTGATGGGAAATACATTTTCCATTGAAACTGACCATAAACCTCTCATTCCAATATTTTCAACCAAAAATCTAGATGAAATGACACCACGCATACAGCGACTACGACTTCGGATGATGCGCTACTCATATAGCATTTATCACACACCAGGCAAGGACATTGTTGTTGCTGATGCTTTGTCCAGAAGCCCAATTAAGATATCGCATGAGAAAGATCTGGAGAATGAAATCTGTAGTTTTGTTCAACAGATCACTTCATGTCCTCCATTCAAGGATGAAAATATGAAAGAAATCTGGCAATATCAAAATGAAGAGAGAGTGTGTAGAGAAATAAAAGATTATTGTGAAAAGGGCTGGCCTACAAAGAATGAGCTTTCTGCAGAAGCAAAAGCCTTTTGGTGTCTCAGATATGAAATGTCTGTCATAGATGGTCTTCTAATGAGAAATTCCAGGATTTATATTCCTAAGTCCCTCAGATCAAAGGTTCTAAACAGCCTCCATGAAGGTCATCTTGGCATCGAAAAATGTAGAGGCCGTGCCAGATCATCTGTGTGGTGGCCCAGAATCAGTCAAGAAATTGGAGAACTTGTGAGGAACTGCCCTAATTGTATTGAAGAAAGATCTAATCCCCAGCAGCCATTAATTGTTTCTGATTTCCCAAGCAGGCCATGGGAGAAAGTAGGAATCGACCATTTTTACTTAAAGGGCAAATACTATCTTCTAATTGCAGACTATTACTCTAGATTCCCAGAGTTGGCATTGCTGGAGGATCAAACAACACATTCAACAATTCTACATTGCAAGTCAATTTTTGCTCGCCATGGAATACCCGAAGAGGTTAGATCAGATAACGGACCACAGTTTGGGTTAGAATTCAAAAAGTTTGCAAAAGAATATGGTTTCCACCACATAACATCTAGTCCCAGATTTCCTCAAAGCAATGGCTTCATCGAATCGATGGTGAAGAATATCAAAAACCAATTGAAGAAAGGAAGAGATCCATATCTTTCTCTTCTTGGTTATCGAACCGCTCCTTTGGAAAATGGGTACAGCCCTGCTGAACTATGCATGAACAGGAAACTCAGAACAACTGTGCCGACATCACCAGTTCAACTCCAGTCAAGAATACCTGATCTTGAAAATCTAGAAATGAGAGAAAAAGATCAACGGCACAAAAAGAAAACCCATTTTGATATACACCATCGTGCAAGAGAATTGCCCCATCTGGATAAAGGAACTAGAGTATGGGTGAAAGACTTGAGAGTTCCCGGTGTGGTACTTGAAGACGCTGGAAGTCCAAGATCTTATATAGTCAACTCTCCAAAAGGAATTTTAAGAAGAAATAGATTCCACCTACTACCAAACCCACAGGGTGAAAAGATTGACATGGAAGATGAAGAGATGGAGTCTCCTGAGATGAGTCAGTGCTTCACATCTACTGGGGACAACACTACTTGTGACAGTGAACCGAGGACATTCCAGAGATCACCGGAACCAGTAAAGACCAGGAGTGGACGCGTGGTAAAGCCGCCAGACAGGCTAAACCTCTAGAGAAAAGGGGGAGATGTGTTGAGAGTACGTTACGATCATCATCACATTGACTGTTGTTGTTTACCTTAGGCTGGTGAAAGTTCCGCCATAGCTGTAATTTTTCTAAGTTTTAAATATTACCTTGTAAATAGATAAATAAATAAGATTAAAGATATAATCCTTAAGGTAAGAGTATCTTCTTATTTATAACAAGGCAATACACAATACAGGCCGTCTGTTTATTTATCTCGGCGGCGGCGTCGGCGGGGTGCTGCATCCCTGGTCCCCACACACTAAATATTTTCAATAATTTTATTTACACAAGATTTTTTTTTTTTTGCAATAAATTTCATTCTAAAAATAAAAGTTTGTTTTTCTCACTAAAGCTATACTAAATTTGAAGACAGAAACTACAACAACAACAACAAAAAGCCTTTATTTAGGGTCACTGACCCTATACAGGATTCACCAGAGGTATGCATAAGAACAAAGCAGTGAGACAAAGGAAATAACGATATAGACAGAAGAAAAAAATAAGAAAGAGAAAGAGGGAAGAAAGAAAAACAACACAAAAATAGTAGCAGTAAGAAAGTGAGGAGTGAGTGTCACTTGGCCTTCTTCTGAGATATGGACTTGTGGAAACCATAAAACGCCGTAGCAATATACTTATTCTGGGTCATATTGTCAATTATTGATGGAAGTGAAGCACAGAGTTGCCCAGTTTTGAGCATAAGGGTTCTTCTTTCTTCTTTCAGAGCAGAGCAATCAAAAATATAGTGGGTGATATCATTTTTTAGTTTTGAATTACAGAAGGTGCAAATCGGGTCCTCACCGCAGAGCATCTTGGTGTGGTTTTCTCTAAAAAAACTTAAAAAGTATTCTAACTTGTGCAAGTAGTCTTACAACCGGAAGACAGAAACTATATTTTCAATAAATAACAATATATAGGTTTTTAACTTTTAATTAGACATTTTTCATTTTAATTTAGACACATTTTAACTTAGACATTTTAAATTTTATATATATATATATTTTTTTAAAGCACTTTTAAACAACTAAAAAATACACATTGAACATTTTTTTTATTATAAGAAAGAAGTGCTTAAAATGGAATTAGCGATGTTTGCCATTGTTGTATATATATTAATTAATTGTTACCACAGAGTGTGTGTAAGCTCACAGGTAAATAGGCGCTAACCGAAACAGAAAAAAGTTCCTTTGTTTAATATTAGTTTCCCTTTTATATTTTGTTCTCTCTCTTGTAAATCAATAAATATAATGTTTAATTAATAATTATTGGGATCAGTTTCATTAATAATTCTAAGCAAAGTCAACGGACATCATGTTTAAATCAGATGAATTATTAATAAACAATTTGCATCTTCTTTTCTTTTTTCGCTGAATTCCATCAGATTTTATGTTGATCAACTCATAAGATGATTTTCAGAGTTATTTTAAATGAGCCAGTTCAATGAGTTTCTAGTTAGTGCTTGCTGAAGAAACATCTATGCTCTCCTGCCATGGAATCTTCCAAGAAGAAACGCAAGAGCTCTAGGCTTTCTAAGTCTTCAGTGATCATTGAAGCCCTTGTTGAAGAAGACAAGATCGTTGTCCCCCGCCACTACGAGATACTACACTCCCTCGGCCAGCCTTCCTCAGAGGACTTCACCTGGACCTCATCCAGTACATCGAGAGGCGGACTGGATTTATCAAGAGCCTCTGCGCGGATGTCCAGAGTCTCTCTGACACCGTGAACGACTTCGTGGAATTGGAGGAAATCCTGGACACGCACAAGCCAAAGACCTCCTGCAAATCCACCTAAACTGGCCCTGCTCCCGCCTGCAAAAATTCAGGCGCTTAAACCGATTCCATCAAACCTGCCACTACAGATGCTGTCCCTGTGGCAGCTCCTGCCCCAAGAAGCCAGCTTCTGTCCCAGCAAAGAGGAAGCAGCCTGAAGCACCAAACCCGCCAGCCAAAAGAACCAACGCTGCTGTTCCATCCAAGCCTACATCCTCCTGTGCCTCCAAGCCAGCTGTGCCCAAGCTCAAACTTCAAGACGAGAAATCCTCGGCGCATACTGTGGTGGTCTCGGACAACCCGCAAGCTGACCCCCGGGACATCCTGAGAGCTGCCCAGACGCCCCAAGACGTCTGGGCATCTCTGCGCACCAGAGGAAAGCTGGTGCTCCACTCTAGAAACCCTGACACCATCCCTGCTGTCACTCCTCCCTGGCCAACAAGCTGGATGGCATGAAGGTCCGCCAGCAGAATGAGATCCTTCCGCACACCTGCCTCTTCAGGGAGTACCAAGAAACAGTCAAAACTACCATTGAAGAAACCTTCCTAGCAACTCCTGCAGTCAGCCAACCCCCTGGTGACAAGGTGGTGCGTGTGGCACACAACTCTGAAGCAAGAAAAGGGGCCCGCGCGGCCTTCATCAAGGTGGACCTGCAGACCTTCAAAGCCTTGGGTGCACACGGAAGGATAGTAGTTGATGGAGTAATCCTCAACTTCGAGGAGTCGGTCCCAGTCTGCTTCCGCTGCTGTGGCTTCGGCCACAACTCAGCTCAGTGCTCCAGGAATCTCAAGTGCTTCCACTTAATAGTTCATTAGTTATATTATTTGTGCCAACTGCCTTACCATTCAATATTTTCTTAATTTCATCCTTCAATTAATCTATAGTTATTTCTGTTGTGGGTCGGTGTTATAAAAAGAACAGCCAAAAAACGATTATATAAATATATGATTATTATTATTGGATATAAGGACACATATTGACAATATAATAACAACCACATACAGCAGTAGAACAAAGGCAGTCTTAAGGTATATACAAGGAAGAAGACTGAGGGTTGAGGTGGACCGTTCTCATTGGTCAGTTCATTTTCATATAGCGCCTCCAAGCGGCACCCGCGTCCACGCTTCTCTCATCAATTTCTTTATCCAACATTGGTGGGATCTGATCGTTAGATTTAGATAGTAGTTGCTCTCAATGGTATCTTTGTTTAGTAAATATTCTTGTACAATCAGTCTTCAGTATCGAGATTATTTTTCTGAGGGAATCTATGGCTTTCCAAAAGAATTTGGGATCCCGAGCATTCGTTATTTCCTTTTTTATCATTTTGAAATGTGTTCATTTTCCCTTGTAATAGCTTTACTCTTTCCATCTTTCGGTGTGTTTTTCTGTCTTTCTCTAGATTAGATTTCATGTATTTTTCATTATATGATATTCCTTATCGTACCATGGCTTGGAAGTTTTGTTATGTAAATACATTTTTGGGATATATTTTCTAAATCCATTTCGCCTCTGACACTACTTTTACATATGCACTCATGTACAAAACTTAAGGAAGTTGTACCTTTTAGCATGTTTATTGCGATTCAGACAATAACTCTGAAAGATATTTGATACACAATGATCTTTATTGAAGACACGAGATAACCAAGTGTGAACAAAATTGCCTTTGTCTTCTTAAAAAAAAAACAGAAAACAGGCGACAATAAAGATTTTTCACTTCCTTAGATTTTACTATATATATGTGTAATTTGATATTAATAATATTGATATTATATGGATGACAATTTGGTTGTTATCCATAGAATCCTTAGAGCATGGCTGGATGTCAAGGCGAGAAACAAAATGTAGTAATTAAGAAAAACGCATCTCCTTATCGTGCAACTGAAAGTTGCTGATGGCTTGCGCCATCTATCGGAATAAATATCAACTATTCTCGTTGATTTTTTATTATTCTAGAATTGGCCCAAATACCCATTCTTGATTAATCAAGAAAAGCTAACCATGGACGCGTTTCGGGCTGTTGGCCCTTATCAGCGTGATGCAAGCTGTACCTCAACGACCAAAAAATTGGTCATTCAGACATCCTGAAAAATCATGAAACGGGTAGTAATGTAGTAAAATGTAGTAATGTTGGTTAAATGTAAAGCGGAATTGATTCCTATTTGTGAAAATTATTCCCGATCATATTGAATAATGGCAGTGTCAAATAGTCTCTTCTAAATATTTACGTGGTTCATAGAATGTTCAGTCAGAATCTCAACGCTGATACATCTTTTTAATTTGAATCATCTTACTGCCAACACATACAACTCGTCATTTTGCATATGAGATGTATAAAATGGAGTGTATCTAAAACGAAATGATATTTCTTGAGACCCCTATCTAGATTTTTCCCCTAAAATATAGTAAAATGGATTACAAGGCTAAGATTTCAGAGTAAAGCTGGGGGAAGAGGGGTGGACTCCAGCTGCCATGTGTGAGGAGCCAAAAACGTCATTCCAGCGTGGGGAGAGGGCAACGGGCAGTCTGGTGACATCTGCGGCAAGTAGAAGACGTGGGAAGTTGTCTCTGGGGAGTAATCCTGCAAGACGGTGCCAGTAGAGCCTAACATCGGTATGGCCTACAAGACGGTGTAGTCAAATCTGGATGTGTATAGTTTGGAGTGGAACGTTTCACAAGAGTGACATCCACGGCGCCAAGGATTCTTCTGATGGGGAGGTTGAAAGCAAGTCCCACTTATTGGACTCCTTCTGCTTAAATCCACGTACAAAAAAGCGATACCTTTTGCTGCATCCCTTCAAACTCACATGTGTATCTTTTTTCCATCATTTTTAGACAAAGAACAGGTCTGGGCACGATATAACAATATATAAATATTTTTCGAAAAAAAATGGGAATTCTTCCCTGGCTATAATGGGCTCATGCAAGCGTGGAGTGTGATTGGCTGATGTAGATGACGTCTGGAATTATTAGAAAGCTGGTAGAAGGCCAAACAAAAAGAAGAAAAACATTGACATAATGTATACTGACCTATATCAAAACTATTAACATTATGCTTATTATATAAAAGGGCATACCTGGATCGGTAAAGAAAAAAAAATATTTTGACGTGACAACGTCTTAAATTAGGTTGCGGCTGGGAGTCACTTATGAAAAAGTGTAACGCCCGGTAACGTTACGATGAGTCACCGAACGAGAGTGCTGCGCGCGCAGCGCTAGAGAATTAGGCGCATTGAATCGGCGCATGCTTGTCTCTGTCTTTGTCTTTCTCGAACGTTCTTGGCGTTGGAAAAACAAGAAAGCGTCATAATACAAGTTCACACGTGTGGTTAAAGTATCGTCAGCTGTGTCTGTAGTGAAAATGTGGAGTGCTTAGATTCGTCATTTACAACAACTACAACAATAAAGGTAAATAATTGTACACTGATATTTCATTATCGTAAACTATGATTGATTGATTAATTGTTAGATTGACACAAAAGTTGAGAAACTGAGTTTATAGGTTATGTCATACTATTGATAAATGTTGATAGTGTTAAGTAAATTATTAGTTTAAAATTAATTAATTAATTAATTATTATTTTACAAACTTTAAATAGTTTCAAATTTATTTAGCAAAAATTTGAACCTTCGATCTGAATAAATGTTTTGATTTTCGAATTGATTCTTTAAAATTACAAATATTAAGAAAAAGTGGCAGATATAAGAAAACTTTATTTAAACTGTGTTGAGCAAGAATTTTAACATCTAATTTAAGTAAATGTTTTAATTTTCAACTTCATCATTTACAATTACAAATTTTATTTAATTTCAAATTTATTTAGCAAAAATTTGAACCTTCGATCTGAATAAGTGTTTTGATTTTCAAATATCAACGCGGCTGGTGGAGTGGCGATCTATCGTAAATTATCATCGACATCTACGGCGGAAGTGTTCCAAGTTGCGATTACAGACGTAACTCGTGTCATTAAAACCAAGGGTGACATGTGCATGACTGAAGTTACTTGCTTCGCCGCTAATACTAGCTTCAAGTTTATACTCTGTGCTGTATATATTCATCCAGGAGCTAGTATGCAGGATATTGGAATGTTACTATGGCAAGGACTCGGTCCGTACATTCACAACAGCCAGTACGTGCCACCGTTCGTGCAAGTTGATTCTAGTATACCGATTCTTCTGTGTGGTGATTTTAACAAAAACGTAAAGCCTGACAACTCGTTTCTTAATTTCATGAAAAATACGTATAATCTTGATTGCGTATCAAACGTTTCTAAGTCAACTACGTTAAAAGGAACAACTATCGACTTGACTTTCGCAAGACACATTACAGCAGAAACACTTCCTTTCATTTCATATTTCTCCTATCATCGTCCTATCCTCAACAAAATCACTCAAATAGGAATTAGTTAAGTTTAAGTTTACATGTACAATGTTTTAGTAAACAAAATATATTTCTATAGTTAAAATTTGTGCAATTCTTATTTTCATTCAATTCCTTGTTCCTATTGTGCAATTTAATTATATTCATATCAATAAATATTCTACCGTTGTCACGTAAAATCTTCGCCCGTAAAACCGACTTTACAGGCAACCATTGTTTTTTTATCAAAATATTTCGAGAGATTGCTCCCTCTTCATCAATTTATAAATTGATGAAGAGGGAGCAATCTCTCGAAATATTTTGAGAAAAAAAAAAGTTTTTTTTCTTTACAGATCCAGGTATGCCCTTTTATATAATCTTATTTAATGGATCGCCTTTTGACTCAAATTATGCTTATTATTAGAGTTTGATAAAATGTCAAAAAATTGACAAATATTAACCTAAAATTATAATGTATCATTACTATTTTGAGAAAATTAATAAGGAATCTAGCTAGGGATATGTTTCTTTCTACAATTCTTTTATTTCTCGAGATTTCAGGATAACATGCTCTTCAACATGGAGACCTAGAGGTAGTACTACTTCTTCTGAGTCTTGTGTTGAAGGGCATATTAGCCTGAAAGCTTGAGAAATACAACAACAACAAAAAGCCTTTATTTAGGGTCACTGACCCTATACAGGATTCACCAGAGGTATGCATAAGAACAAAGCAGTGAGACAAAGGAAATAACGATATAGACAGAAGAAAAAAAAAAGAAAAAAATAAGAAAGAGAAAGAGGGAAGCAAGAAAAAACAACACAAAAAGAGTAGCAGTAAGAAAGTGAGGAGTGAGTGTCACTTGGCCTTCTTCTGAGATATGGACTTGTGGAAATCATAAAACGCCGTAGCAATATACTTATTTTGGGTCATATTGTCAATTATTGAAAGCTTGAGAAATAAAAAAAATTGTGAAAAGAAAACAGGCCCTAGCTTATTGATTTTGTCAAAGTATAAAATCAGGGATCTTTATTAATACTATTTTCAATTTTTCAAAAGTCTCTGTTTTTTATGTGTGTTTTATTCAGTTATTACAATCACCGCTGTCATCCAAGGCTAACCATATAAGCAGAAAAATGAGAAAAATTGCTATAAAGTTGTTCTTAAAGTATTTGAAAAAATTAGAAATCGAATTCTTCAAAACTTGTCGAATACAGCAAGATTCGAGCTTCACTATTTGGTTGCTATTCTTATTTTTGTAATTTTGTGTCATTTCCAATATAGGAAGGTTATTAACGTGATGGATTCCCATTGGTTGTTGAAGGCATTGGTAACCTGGTGTTGCTGATTCTTGTAATGAATTAATTACCAAGAATTGCTGATCGCTATAAGATATTTGTGGCATTTGCACTACTGGTGAAAAGGAATCGTCTTTAAAATTTACCCAATTTTGATTTGTTCTATAAGTTCCTGATTTTATTTGTGATTGGTTCTTTTGAAAGTTGCTAAAATGTTCGAGGTTTGATGTTGACTCTGTTGAATTTTGAACAGACATTGATGATAGATTTGATCTTATAGTTTCAATGTTTCCCGATTTTTTCATAGGCATATCGAATTCATCTTTTACCATTTTTTCACCAAGAATATTTGCATCCTGAAATTTTAAACGTTTACTGCTGATGGGTAGTCGATGGTATAGACTGATTTGACGCTTCAGACCAGACAATTTGATTGGGACAAAAATACTTTCCTTTGATATGCTATGTTTGATTCTGATCATATTTAGAATATCGTCTGTTTCTTCAATGATGGGCAAGTTTACAATCTGATCTCCTGTTTTCGTATGTTCAAAAGAAATTTCGGCAAAAGAGTTTGAAACTTTGGCAGATGATTCCTTGCAGTTTTCAGCAAGGTTTGAAGAAGGTGAATTTGGTATGCTTTGTGAATCATGGGATTCAGTTTGACTTTTCAAATTTTCGATGTTAGTTTTCAGTAGACTATTGAGGCTGACTTTGAAATGTTTCCTCTCATCTTCGCTTCTCATCAAGAAGGTTTTATCCTCAACTCCTAAATTGTTTGAACAATCCTCCAAGGAGTTGCTTCTGCTTCTATTTGATGAGGTTTCAGCTTCGAAAGAAACGGCCATTTTCTTTCATTCACCGCTTCTATATTAAAATGATGCTCCACCTATTCCACAATTTTGATCTTCAAATTAAATAGAGGTTTTACGATTGTAATTTTATATATACAAATCGAATGCAATAGCTATTAAAGGTCGAGGCCTTATTGTGAAAAAAAAATCTTTAGTTGCTAGGGGAATCAAGAGAAATAATAACTAGAATTTTTTCTTTTTAAACGAGAAATCGTTGATTTGAAAAAAAGAAATCAACAATATTTTATTATCATTTAATTAATGGAAAATATTAAATGCCCGAGTCACTCTCTCTTAAAGGGAAGTCGCACCACTTTTGCATATATGAAATAAAGGAAAAAGAGAATGATTTTTGTTGTAAAATTTTTATAGCTTGCATCATCTGTTGAAATAAATATTAACTAATCGTTGATTTTTCAAATTATTCCATAATTGGCCAAATACCCTAAATTATCCTTATCAAATTCAGTCAAGACCATTGGATTGGTCGTCCATGGATAACCAGATCCCGGCAGTCTCCGTGTGGTCTGAGGAGAACCATGGCCTGACACTTCCCCACGCTGAGTTCCAGTTTATGCAAACTGCACCATCTAACGATCATATCTGTGGTGTGTTGGGCCGTGGGAAGTTGACTAGGTCGACATCCCGAGACGACCAGATCATCCGCGTAGGCTTGCGGGAAAACATTATTCCTGTAACCCAGCGTGAGGAGGTTCTTGTGCCATCTGGATGTATTGTCATTGTTTTCTCTCAGCATTTATATCGCATATTTGACCTTTCCTTGTCTTGGATTATCATCAATTTCGTCAAAGCATCAAATACTGACATTTGATGGCAAACAATATAAAAGAGTTGACATTCTAGTGGACATCCTGCTACACAAACATGTTTCAGTGAAAGGAGGAGAGAGAGTCCAATAAATACAAACAACAACATATTGTAACATTTATTGACAATATAAACAAGTTGTACTGAGGAATCAGTGCAGTATATCCTTAGTGAGGGCAGCGTGTTTGCGTGTGGCCTCCTCCGCAGCAGTGTTGAACTTGGTACGGTTGAACTTGTACTCTTCAGCCTGGATCACCACAGTGGTAGACATCAGCAGAGAAATACAGTAGAACTACCTCTCTGTAAAGGACAATGTGCTGAGAAGATGTAAGAAAACATCTACCTATGTTTCCCCACGTGACGCAGCGGAGCGTGACCTTGGCTGCACGGGTGAGTCAGTTGTTGTTTGGCTCTCTGTTAGATGGACATTAAAACATGGTGGCAGCGATAGCTGGATAAAGTACGAACCCGTATATTGCAAAATATCGATTTTTGCGTACCTTGAAAGATAATTCAACATGGCTCAGATTCAACCTCCAGAAACTTTCGACTTCTCGACTCCCAACGAATGGCCCAAATGGAGGAAAAGATTCGAACGATACCTCGTGGTCAGTGGAATGAAGAAGAAAGAGGAGGCGGACAAGATCGATTTGTTCATGTACTTGATGGGCGACCGCGCGGATGATATATTCAGGACCTTCAAGTTCGAAAAGGAGGAAGAGGCAACGAAAATTGATTCCGTCCTCAAGGCGTTCGACAGCCACTTCTGTGTCAGAAAGAATATTATCTACGAACGTGCGAAATTTAATTCAAGAATCCAAGAGGATCGGGAGCCAGTGGACGAATTTATCACTTCATT
Organism: Cordylochernes scorpioides; assembly: GCA_030710605.1. NCBI lineage: Eukaryota > Metazoa > Arthropoda > Arachnida > Pseudoscorpiones > Chernetidae > Cordylochernes > Cordylochernes scorpioides. The sequence goes on along the minus strand of CP092865.1, from coordinate 129,825,180 downwards.
GTACAAATTGGCTGATAGTTGCGAATTTGAGGGTCTTCATGAGCAGTTGATCCGTGACCGAATTGTGGTTGGAGTGAGGGACAAAGCTTTATCTGAAAGAATGCAGTTGGACAGCGAACTGACTTTGGAAAAGGCGGTGAAAATGGTTCGACAGCAGGAAGCCGTTCGACAGCAGCAAGTCGACCTGCAGCGTCCCTCAACAAGCCAAAAGGTCAATCAGGTGAAGTTCAACTCGAAGAAACAATCACCGAAACAACAACAGCAACCTTCGAGGAAGAAGGAGAAGTCAGCCATAACAAGATCACGATGTCCAAAATGCGGAGGTTTCACCCACAGGGAAGGACAGGCTTGCCGTGCTGAAGGACAAAGATGTAACCTATGTTCAAAAACTGGCCATTTTGCAAATTGCTGCCCAGATAAGCAGGCGAAGACTGCGGAAGTCAAAGCTGTTTCTGGACTTGATGAAGAAATTGGTTTTCTCCTGGAGGTCTCAGCGGTGGAGGATTCATCTAATCTCGATGATGATGAAGGCGAGTGCCGGAGGCGATGGACAGCAGAAATCCAAGTGAACGGGAAAAAGGTGAAGTTCAAGCTCGACTCCCAGGCGGATGTTACATGTGTTCCTCTGTGTCTCTTCAAGAAGATAATGGGACAACAACGACTAGTGGAAAGTGATATCAACCTTAGAGCTGCTGAATTTTCCGAACTTCAGACTGTGGGTATGTTTATATCAACGCTGCGAAATGGCAATTATGAAATCAAGGAGAAGATTTATGTTATTCGTCGTTTGAGTGAACCTCTTCTGAGTCGCCGGGCATGTGAGCTCTTGAACCTGGCGAGGCAGATTGAAGTGGTTGCGACGAGAATTAACCCGATCAAGGAATTTCCCGAAGTATTTGAAGGACTGGGACAGATCGGAAACCCTTACGAAATCAAATTGAAACCTGGAGCAAAACCATATGCTGTGCATACTCCTCGACGGGTACCAATACCTTTGATGGAAAAGCTCAAGACAAGATTGGACATCCCTGGAAAGGAGCTGCTCGACGCCGATGCATTATCCAGACAACCACTTCTTACAACCGAGGGAGGTGAAGACGAACGGCCAACCTCAGCGCATATAAATGCAGTTCTCTCGAGTATAACCGACAAAGACGAGATGTTGACGAAGATTTTTGAAGCTCAAGGATGAACTCGGCGTTCAAAATGGACTACTGATGCGTAGCTGTCGTCTTGTTATTCCAGCAAGTATGAAACTGGAGATCCTAGATAAGTTGCACGCTGGGCACTTCGGGATTACAAAAACAAGACTTCGCGCACGTGAGACGGTATGGTGGCCTGGAATTTCGGAGGAGATCGCGGAAACGGTCAGAAAGTGCAGTGTCTGTATCCAGGAAGCCGTCTCAAAACATGAACCTTTGATACCAACCAACTTTCCTACACGACCGTGGCAAAAGATTGGAATGGATTTGTTCAAGTTCGAGAATAAGTGGTATCTAGTCGTCATTGACTATTATTCTCGATTTCCTGAAGTGGTTCAGCTGGATCGGCTCACAGCCAATGTGGTGGTGCGTAGTTGCAAATCCATATTTGCCCGACATGGAGTACCAGAAACTGTTGTAAGCGATAATGGGACGCAATTTGGAGCTGCTCGTGAATTTGCAAATTTCGCAAGGCAGTACGGATTCCAACATGTCACTTCAAGTCCTCGATTCCCGCAGAGCAATGGGATGGCAGAAGCAGGTGTGAAAATTGCTAAGTTGATCCTCAAGAAAAATCAAGACCCATCGCTTGGACTCCTGGAGTATCGATCGACCCCTTTGGAGAACGGTTACAGCCCCGCTGAGCTTCTTATGGGACGTAAACTCCGAACGACCTTGCCAATTGCACCAGAGAATCTTAATCCAAAGTTGGTGGACTCTCAGACCCTGAAAAGAAAGGAGGGGAGAAGGAGAAAGGATATGAAATCCAGATATGATCGACACTGCGGAGCTACGGACATGGAGGAGCTATCCGAAGGTGACACGGTTTGGATTACAGATATGCGAACCTGGGGGATTGTAAAGAAGAAAGCATCGACACCAAGGTCGTATATGGTTGATACTCCAGTTGGGACTTTACGTCGAAACAGGTTCCATCTACGAAAAGGATATGCAGTGCAATATCCAGCCGACCCATCGACGCCGACCTTTTCGGGGGAGGAACTGGTTGAAAATGAAAAGACACCAGTTGTGGATCATCCCTCTAACGACTCAGAAGACGGCCAGATAAGAACCCGGAGTGGACGAATTGTTAAACCTGTGGATCGCCTTCATTATTAATTATATTATGCATTTAAAGTTTGTAATGTATATATATATTTCAAGTCTTGAAAAGGGGGATGTGCTGAGAAGATGTAAGAAAACATCTACCTATGTTTCCCCACGTGACGCAGCGGAGCGTGACCTTGGCTGCACGGGTGAGTCAGTTGTTGTTTGGCTCTCTGTTAGATGGACATTAAAACAGACAACACCTAGTTGCAGAACCAAACTGTCCTTTAGAGAGAGGTGTCCTCTTACAGGAGAGTTGCTAAAAAGTAAAAATGGTAATTTTGACAATGAAAACTGTCCTTTAAAGAGAGATGTCCTCTAGCGAGAGTATCCTCTCATGAAGCTTCTACTGTACTAGAGTAAATACTTTCCCTGGGAGCTACCACCTTGGTAACATCAATAAGGACTCCAATAAGAGACCAAAACCTCTAGGAGAAGCCAACAAGTTCCATGGTTTTGGGCAATCTCATTGGAGGTTTTACTACATTTATTTTCCATTTTTTAAAAATGAACCCAATAACTCAGTCTCGTGCAAGTACTGTCCGAGTCAATGATTGGCCCAACAAATATTGTTGCCACAAGTGTGTTAGTAGGAGTATTGAGCTCTTGCTTTTCAAGGGGCATAGTTGAACAATTTTATCCTGAAATAATAACAAAATCTACCCCACTTGCCCAAAATGTAGCTTGGCACCTGCAGCTCCAGAACACATTTTGGCTTGCATTAGATGCATTAAACAGGACCTTTGGGAGAGGCCGCTGCTTATCATAAAACAGCTCGAGGAGCATGAACTCATGGAATTCGTGTAATCTTTGCACAAGGGGATAAGAAAGAACAACATTTTATTCTGTCCATGGGGGTAAGAGGATAAGTGGACTAAACTATTGATTTCCGACAGTCACGACAACCTGAGATTGAAATACAATATTTTCCTGAATTAAAAAAAAAATATATTGCTCCAATGGCCCTCAATTCTTGTAAAGGTCAAACCCCACCAGTGAGTGCAAATAACTAAACAGGGTTTTGCATATTTGTAAGTGAAAAATTCAAACTGCTTTCTGCATGTATAGACATGTGGTACACTTACAGTAAAAGGAAGTCACTAACTACAGTGGAACCTCCATGAGAGGACACTCATGCTAGAGGACATCTCTCTATAAAGAACAGTTTTCATTTGCAATATTATCATTTTTACTATTTAGCAATTCTCTGGTAAGAGGATACCTCTCTCTAAAGGACACTTTGACTCTGTAATTAGGTGTTGTCCTGTACAGGGAGGTTCTACTGTACTATCCACCATGATTATAATGTACTAGGGAGAATAATAGAAAAAAATTCTGCCCATTGAAAAGCAATAACTCAATAGCTTGTGGTTTTTTTCAATGTGAACAAACTTATTGCAAAAATTTTTCCTCTTTATAATAGTATTGGGAATATAATTTTGTGCGGTTTTGATAGAGATGGCACTACTAGTTTATTATTTCATCGGCAACACCATTATTTTGAAGCGTCATCATAAGGCTTCTTTTTTCAGTAACTGTCATTTCTCTGAAGTATAAATAACCTAGATTCTGTTTGCTCCTAAAATGTCAATTTTGTACCAAATAATGTGTTTTTGCAGGGAGTTTTACTTCATTACTTCAATATGAAGAAAAAGCTGCTAGGGAGTCATCGTATTTTAGTGGAAGTTTATGGTGACCATGCTCTAGCTGAAGGAACATGTCAGAAGTGGTTTGCACATTTTAAAAGTGGCAATATTGGTTTGGAAGACCAAGAAAGACCCAGAGCACCACCAAAGTTTGAGACTGAAGAATTAGAGGCAAGGATGAATGAAGATCCAACACAAACGCAAAAATAACTCACAAAAATACTTGGAGTCACTCAACCAGCCATTTTTTATCGCTTAAAAGAAATGGGAATGATCCGAAAGGTAGGAAATTGGGCGCCGTATGAACTGAAGCCAGGAGACGTCAAACGCCATTTTTTCACATCTGAACAACTGCTCTAATGTAAAAAATGACAAAAAAATCTACCCCACATGCCCAAAATGTAGCTTGGCACCCGCAGCTCCAGAATACATTTTAGCTTGCATTATATGCACTAAACAGGACCTTTGGGAGAGGCCGCTGCTTATCATAAAACAGCTCGAGGAGCATGAACTCATGGAATTCGTGTAATCTTTACACAAGGGGATAAGAAACAACAACAAAAAAAGAAAGGGGTTTTTGCATCGAATTGTAACTGGCGATGAAAAGTGGGTCCATTATGATAATCCAAAATGTTGGGCAATGTATGGATACCTTAGCCGTGCCTCATCATCGATGGCCAAGCTGAATATTCATGGCGAGAAGATTATGCTGTGTATTTGGTTTAAGAGCTAGGAGTGGTATATTAAGAGCTGCTACAATTGAACGAAAGGATCACAAGGAAGGTCTACCGAAGACAATTGATGCATGTGAGCTGAGCAATGCGAGAAAAGCGGCTGCAATTCGCCGATAGGAACGAAAAAGTTATTTTGCAACACTATAATGCTCAGCTACATGCTGCAGCACCCATTAAAACGTATTTGTAACGCTCAAATGGGAAGTGCTACCCCACACGCCGTATAGCCCAGACATTGCTCCTTCCGATCAGTTCAACATGGCCTGGCTGACCACAACTTCTCCAATTACGACGTTGTCACAAAATGAATCTATGAATGGATAGCGGCCAAAGAGCAGGCCTTTTTCCATGATGGGATCTGTCAATTGCCAGAAAGATGGAAAAACATAGTGGCTAGCGACTAATGATATTTTGAACATTGAATGTCTAATCAAATTTTCACAATAAAGCTTTAATTTTTGAAGAAAAAAAAATACACAAACTTATTTATACTCCTAATATATTAAACCTTTTCAGTACCAGATATATATAACTCCGCCTTTGCCGGTCCCAAGCCCAGATGATAAAGGAGGAGGGGGAGCAGTAACAAGTTCACTAAAAAACCTGGGTTCAGCTGGCCCGGCTGATAGTACCCTGTAAGGGCTCCTAATCCAGGGATACAGGATGAGCAGCGTTTGTACTCCATGTTAGGAGCGGCTGCACATGGCATCTGTTCCTCATGTCAGAGGCGGCCATTTCTTTTGGAGCTAAGTCGGCCTGCCACTAAGTAGTGCTCCCAGTCTTAATGACAAAAGCAGACGCATTCTACTTCACCCACACCATCAACAAGCTCTACAAGCTTGATACCCTAATATGATTGAGTGGAGATAAGAAAGAAAAAGAAAAGGAGTACCAGATATAAAATTACAATAGTCCAATACAATTACAAGAGGAGGAATCGCAGGAAAACATTTCTAAGAAGAAATAAAAACTAATGACAACGAGGTTATTCATTCATCCATATATTTATATATCAATAGAAATAATCTCGTCGCAGTTAGCTTTTATTCTTTCTTTGAAAAGTCTAATATAGTAGAACCTCCATGAGACGACATACACGCAAGAGGACATCTCTCTATAAAGGACAGTTTTCATTTTTAAAATTACCATTTTTACTATTTAGCAACTCTTTGGTTAGAGGACACCTCTCCCTAAAGGACACTTTGTCTCTGTAACTAGCTGTCCTCTACAGGGAGGTTTCTACTGTACAATATTAGAGTTGTAAGGATTATTTAACTGGACAAATCGCTAGGAGGGTTCAACAATGGTGTGAGCCAGCCAATATTTATAACAAGGGCTGTAGCAGCGAGGACATTATAAACAATTTATATTTACAAGGCAGCACTTACAATCTCCAGCATGACTGGGTCATCAGGGTTAGGCTCTGCCATGAGCTGTCGGATCCCAGTCAACACAGAGTAGAGGTTCAGGGAGGGTTTCCAGGAGCCCTGACACACACACACCAATGTCCTAATCTTGTTGTGATAGGACCACACTGTGAGGTGGGTGTTATTATAAAACAATACCATATACCCCTTCATTTTACACTTTTCCTGCCTCATGGAATGGGGTGTAGTAGTTACAGCTTTCGTTGATTCAGGAACACTTTGGTGAAAGTCTGACTTTGCCTGTAACCTACCCCACTTGCCCAAAATGTAGCTTGGCACCTGCAGCTCCAGAACACATTTTGGCTTGCATTAGATGCATTAAACAGGACCTTTAGGAGAGGCTGCTGCTTATCATAAAACAGCTTGAGGAGCATGGACTCATAGAATTTGTGTAATCTTTGCACAAGGGGATAAAAAACAACAACAACAGGACATTTGAGAGGCCGCTGCTTATCATCAAACAGCTCGAGGAGCATGGACTCATAGAATTTGTGTAATCATTGCACAAGATGATAAGAAACAACAAGATTTTTTCTGTAGTACCATCTCCATACTCCAGTAGAGGACGGGCAACGCCCTAATGGGATGGCTAACACAAACGGGGGCCTAATGAAAGCCGGGATAAGCTTTCAACTTCATCATTGTAATGAAGAAGGGCATTCTCTTGTCCTTGGGGGGGAGAAATCTCTCCAAAAGGTGGAAGAACCTAATTTATTTGGTCAATGACATAGACAGAAGAAAACACTCGTAAACTACTCCTGTATCAAGCACTGCAGAGAGCGATGATTACTAACAGATCAAATTAAAGAATATCTGTCCATATAGCCACCATTTGATGGAAGCTACCAAAAGCAACCATCTCCATACCATTTAAACTATTGTAAAAAGGAAATTCCTTGAAAGCAGTAGAACCTCCATAAGAGGACACTCACTATAGAGGACACTTATCTACAAAGGACAATTTTCATTTGCAAAATTACTATTTTTTACTATTTAGCAACTCTTCAGTAAGAGGACACTGCTCCCTAAAAGAACACTTTGGCTTAACTCTGCCCTTGCCGGTCCCAAGCCCGGATGAAAAAGGAGGAGGAGGAGCAGTAAAAAGCTCACTAAAAAACCTGGGATCAGCTGGCCCGGCTGATAGTACCCTGTAAGGGCTCCTAATTCAAGGATACAGGATGAGCAGCGTTTGTACTCCTTGTTAGGAGCGGCTGCACATGGCGTCTGTTCCTCATGTCAGAGGCGGCCATTTCTTTTGGGGCTAAGTCGGCCTGCCACTGAGTAGTGCTCCCAGTCTTAATGACAAAGGCAGACGCATTCTACTTCACCCAGTGTGGAGATAAGAAAGAAGAAGACACTTTAGCTCTGTAACTAGGTGTTGTCCTTTACAGAGAGGTAGTTCTACTGTAATACAGAGAAGATTAAAACATTGTTAGAAGTGCAGTGAAACAATGGTACCAGAGGAGGAGGGTCCAGGATGTTGAGACAGATCCTCCCCTGAGAGTCCACATTGGGGTGGTAGATGGGGGTGGAGAAGGTGACGTGGGGAGGTTCAAATGGATACCTGCACCACCACAGCTTCTTGTCACCTCTGATACTCTATGATGTCTATAGTTGTTTATTTCATTTATAAATTAATCTCATAATTTAGTCTGTGAAAATAAAAATATTGGACCGGTGACCAAAACAAACTCTAAATAGATGGCTTAATGTTATATATTATGAAAAAGGCATCTCCTTATCGTGAAACTGAAAGTTGTTGATGGCTTGCGCCATCTATCGGAATAAATATAAATATTCTCGTTGGTTAGCTTTTCTTGATTAATCAAGAATGAGTATTTGGTCAATTCTGGAATAATTAAAAATCAATGAGAATAGTTTATATTTATTCAGACAGATGATGCAAGCCATCAGCAACTTTCAGTTGCACGATAAGGAGATGCCTTTTTCATGATTTATGCACCTTATCCCAGTACAATATCACATTTGTACTATTTTTTCACTTAATGATTTATTATTTATGATATACAATTAATTGTGATGTTTATGTAATTTTGATCTTCATTGAATAAAATGTATAAAGTTTAAATGTGTTCTAAACTTTAATAACAAACACAAAAAAATAAACAACTATTAACTCTAATATTTTATTTAAATAATACAACAAGTTTCTGGAAGTTTTTTTCCATTTTGACCAAAACAATCTTAAGCTTTCAGGAATCTCTGCCCTTCTACAGCAAGCTGTCTGGTAGATTAAATTGGTGAAACTGCTGGCAGGGTTCACCACTGATGAGCCAAGAGCCCTCCCAATGTGTTTTTCCATCACAGTGAGGATGGTAGAAGTTTGATTTATTTGTGAAAAGAAACATACGCGTCTTCATTCTCGTTATAAATATTTATAGAACGACATTTGAAAATTATACCGCAAATGTTTCTTTTGAAGGAAAAATCAAAATTTATTTTAAGGAGAAATAATGATTATTTCTAACCTTAGGGATGAAGTATGAAAGGATGAATTATGAAGAGTAATGATAAAAAGAAAAATAAAGTGTCCAGGGATGGGAATCGAATCGGAATTCGAAGCGGAACACTGGGTTCGATTCCCATCCCTGGACACTTTATTTTTCTGTTTATCATTACTCTTCACAATTCATCTTATCATACCTCATCTCTAAGGTTAGAAATAATCGTTATTTCTCCTTAAAAATAAATTTCAATTTTTCGTTTAAGAGAAACACATGTGGGATAATTTTCAAATGTTGTTTTACCTTCTACAGGAATACATAAGAACTTACATACTCCTGTAGAAGAGCAGAGAGATGCCTGAAAGCTCAAGATTGTGTTAATCAATTTGGACATGTACAATTTGGATTATAGATTACTAGCGAACCCGGCCACGCGTTGCTGTGGCTAAATTGTAATTTGTTAAATTAACATTATACTAAACTATTCAGTACAGTAAAGTTAATATTCACTCATAAAGATAAAAATGTTTTAGCCGATCTAAAGCCCTACGGGATTGAGAATGGAACGTTACGTTAAATTTTGAAAGTGATTTTTATATATATAGATAATATAGCCCTTCATTGTAATCATTGATTATAATCACTGCATTAATAAATGTCAGTGAACTCGTTTATATGTATTGTTTTTTGTTTTCGAGATATTCTAATAGACCGTTCTCACATTTTCTGTAAAATATTTATATATGCACAAACACAGAATATAATCACTATGTCATAATTTCGCTATAAATATTGTTATAAATATTATTCTAAAATAATTCGCCAGAAATCGTCCGGGTAGTATACTAAACAACTTCCCAAAGTTTCATGGCAAACATCTAAAATAAAATAATACTTTTTATACTTTGCTACAATATTAAAAAGAGGGGGGCTTAGGTGTTTAAAATGTAAAATGTGTTCTAAATAGTATTACATAGAGCCTTCATAACAAACATATTTAAAATAAACCAATCAAAATATAATAATGCTGTAAAAACAGACCTTGCTACAATAATATAAAAGAAATGAAAATAAAAAAAGACACCCACGCTGAGCCTCGAACCTAGGTTTGTTACAAATATTATTAAAAAATTGTTTATGTTAATTTTTATTTTAAAAAGCCTACATTTTAAATAAAATAATATTTTTAATAATTTGCTACAATAATATAAAAGAAATGAAGAAAAAAACACCCACGCTGAGCCTCGAACCTAGGTTGCGGGGGTACGAAGCTGTGTACCTAACCTATAGGCTAAGCTTGACGTTACAAATAAGCTCATGCGAGGCTATTTCAGGCCATACGTCTGCCGCGAGGGGGCGCTGATTGCGAGTGAATTTACGTTTTATTGTAAAAAAAAATGCAACAAAAGGTTATTTCTAAAGAGTAATTAGCCAGAAACCATCCCGGTAGTATACTAAACATCTTCCCAAAGTTTCATCACGATTGGTTGAGTGATGTAGAAGATTATCACTTACGAACGGACGGACGGACGGACGGACCAACGGACCAACAAACATCCATTTTTATATATATAGATAAACATAAGGTCTTCTTCTTCTTTCTTATCTCAAAGCCATGATAATCATAGTGGGTAGTTAGCGACTGCTTTTACTGTAAGCGCACCACATGTCTACACATGTGAAAACCAGTTCAACTTTTGCACTTACAAATGTACCAGAGCCTTGTTTGGTTACTTGCACTCACTGGTGGGGTTGGTCTTTTGCAAGAATCGGGGGCCATTGGAGCATTTTTTTTTTTTTAAACAGAAAAAAGTGTCCAATGCGGGAATTGAACCCGGGTCGTAGTGGTCGAAAACCAAACAGTTTAACCAGCCTTCCACCGACCCCCATAAACACAAGGTAATTACACCAAATACAATTTTTACACACTATTTATTTGGTCTTATTACCTTGTGTTTATAAAAATGGAAAGAAACTCATCTTCAAGAAACCTGCTGAATTACAAGGTTGTTCCAAAAGTTCTTAAACACTTGAAACACTGTTATGTATAATGTCTTTGTATTATAAAGCAGTTTGACTTTTGCACTTACAAATTTGCCAGAGTCCCGTTTTAATTACTTGCACTTGCTGGTGGGGTTGGACTTTTGCAAGAATCGGGGACCCCATTGGAGCATTATTTTTTAATTAGTAAAAAAAGTGCACAAAGCGGGATTCGATCCCGGGTCGTAGCGGTCGAAAACCAACAGTTTAGACCACCCTTCCACCAACCCCTTAGTGGAAACAATAAATGTACAATTTGGATTATAGATTAAAACTACAATGTAATAAAGCCAAAATCCGAATAAAAAGTGTGTGACATTTCGATAACAGCATTGTTACCATCATCAGACCAAAGAATGAATGAGTTAAAATATCCCAGCATGCATTTAAATGGTTAACTGTTACCAAATGTTTAAGCAATATAGCAGATAGTTTAGGTTTTCTTAGAAAAATATTTTCTTCTTATCTTCTATCTTGTTTATATACTTTGATAATAGTAACTATTCAAAAGCATGCTGTGATTTTTTTTCTTTTTTCCAGATAGTTTGCGACTTTCATACACTCCGGGAGTCCGGATTACATACATAATGATGTTGATATTTTTTCATTCAGTACTTTACTTGATGATGGTAACAACGCTGTTCCCAAATCTTCAGACACTATTTGGATTTGGTCTTATTACCTTGTAGTTGTAAACAATAAACTTACTTAGATGGAAATTTTGCCGGGAGGAAATTGATCTAAAAAAAAGCATAGGGCTCATGTCAAATCTCTTCTTTCTTATCTCCACACTGGGTGAAGTAGAATGCGTCTGCCTTTGTCATTAAGACTGGGAGCACTACTCAGTGGCAGGCCGACTTAGCTCCAAAATAAATGGCCGCCTCTGACATGAGGAACAGACGCCATGTGCAACCGCTCCTAACATGGAGTACAAACGCTGCTCATCCTGTATCCATGGATTAGGAGCCCTTACAGGGTACTATCAGCCAGGCCAGCTGAGCCCAGGTTTTTTAGTGAGCTTGTTACTGCTCCCTCTCCTCCTTTTTCATTCGGGCTTGGGACCGGCAAAGGCGGAGTTCTCCTGTCAAAGTAAAAGTAAAAACTAGATGCCATCTATTGACTGTCACTGCAAACTATCTGCTTCTGTTGGTGACAAAGCCACAACATCAGCTTTGGCAAACTGGCAACTTTGGATGCTTCTCAGTTTGCCAAAGCTGGTGTTGTGTCACCAACCCGAGGTAGTTTGTTTGCAGTAACAGTCAATAGATGGCACCTAGTTTTGACTTGTACTTTGTGTGACAGGAGAGGAGCCCTATACTTTTTTTTTATACTAACTTACTTGTCTGGGATTGTGATCTTCAAGTGGAACAGGCCAGAGACATAGGGGGTGTTTTCTGGGCCTTGGATAGCTGCCGTCACACCTTCCTTTAGTATTCATGCGGTATAAAATATCACAATAATTCAGATGTATAGACATCTGGTGAACTTACAGTAGAAGCTTACTACCTACCATGATGATCTGTTGTTGTTTCTTATCCCCTCTTGCAAAGATGACACTAATTCCATGAGTTAATGCTTCTTGAGCTGTCTTATGGAATGGGGGTATAGGGGTGCAGCTTTTGTTGATCATGGCACCATGTTCCAGGCACACTGTTTCGCTTATATTATGGTATACTAAAGATCTGCTCTCTTGATTGTCGATATTTCATTTATGTTCTGATCTTCTTATATTTAAATATCTGCCAGTTTCACCTACATATTTGGTTATGCATTCGTTGCATTCTATGGAGTATATGGCATTCTTAATATTGGAAGGATAATCAATGGTATTGTTCTTTGTAATGGGGTTTCTTAGTGATTAATTTAAATTATGTGAGTTGTTGAAAAAGATTTTTAATTTCAAATTTCTTCAGATGACGAGCTATAGAAACAGATACTGGTGAATAGGGAATACTGCTAATAGATTTATAGATTGGGGAATTCTGAATATAAATCTATTAGAAGTATTACCTATTCACCAGTATCCATTTCTATAGCCCGTCATCTGAAGAAATATGAAATTAAAAGCTCTACCAGCTTGATACCTTAATATGATGGCTGAGTGGAGATAAGAAAGAAGAAGAGAGCTAAGGTAATAATCAGGGTGATAGGACAATAGTTGTCCAGTGGGTTGAATGAGGCGGAATTTTGTTTGGAGATGAGAACCAATAATCTGGATTTCCACAGGATACAGTCAATAATGTGGTTTGAGGTTGTCCTCATTACCTCTACTTCTTTCTTATCTCCACTCAATCATATCAGGGTATCAAGCTTGTAGAGCTTGTTGATGGTGTCTGCTGGGGTTGAATAGAGCCCATCAATGCCAATACAGTCAATAATGTGGTTTGGGGTTGCAGGTCTGATATAGGCTTAGCAAAAATACGATGTTTCTTTTTTAAGGATTTCAAGTTGTTTTGTACTCACGTATGTTGTAGTTACGAGGACATCCCTTTAGATTAACAGAAAAGTCATGAAGCGTAGAAGTGTGACGTAATATTAGTGACGTCAGCATCGATGATGATTAAAGTCAAAGTTTGCATAACAATTCCCTCCTTGCTTTGTCTTTATTCCCACGATGCTGAGGTTCTCCAGGTGTTTCTTCATCTGGTCTCGGGATAGGTCCTTTGTGAAGATATCCGCCTCCAGGTCCTGAGATGGCTTGTACAGAAGGCAGATGTCTCTGGATTCATAACAGTCTCTCAAGAAGTGGTACTTTCTGTTGATATGTCTACAGCGACTGCTTTGTTTAGGGCTGGAGATCCAGTTGATCAATGACTGACTGTCTGTATATATTGCAGTTGGTTTTTCCATGAAATTCCATTCTTCCAGCTCTCGTAGCAGGTTTATTATCCACTTGATTTGACAGCAGCTTTCACAAGCAGCTATCATTTCCGCTTCCATTGTGGAGAGAGCGACTAATGGTTGTTTACTACTTTTCCAGTCTATAGTTGCTTCGCTGAGCTTCAATACATATCCGCCGTAGGATTTTCCATCATGGGTGGTCGACCAGCTGGCATCGGTGTAGGACTTCAGGATTCCAGTCTTCCCTCTTTCAAATTTCACTCCTAGGTCAATTGTTCCTCGTAGGTATCTCATCACTCTTTTGATTGCTGTCCAGTGCATCTGTTTTGGTTGTCTGGAGTACTGTGAAAGTTTGCTAGTGATGTAAGCGATGTTGGGTCTGGTGTTAACAGCTAGAAACATTAGCATTCCAAGGGCTTCTTGGTAAGTGTGCTGATCACAATCGTCATCTTTAATATGATTGACCAAATTGATTTCTTTGGAACCTGGTGTTGGAACTTCCTTACAATTTTCCATTCCATATTTCTGTAATATTTGTTGTACATAGTGGCTTTGCTGTAGCGAAATTCCCTCCTTGTCTTGTATGATCTTGATTCCCAAAAACATGCCTTTACATGTTACATCCTTTATTTCCAGGTGATGTCTCAATTTATTGATGAATCTGTTTGAGGTATCTTCAGAATCTGAGACAGTGATAAAGTCATCAACATATATCCCTACATAGAAGTATTTGTCTTCATTCTTCCATTTAAATAGGCAAGGATCAGATTTAAGTTTTTCCAGTCCACAGTCATGAAGTACTTGACTGAATTTCTCATACCACGATCTTCCGGATTGAGGTAGACCGTAAATACTTTTGTTGAGTTTGCAAACTTTGTTTCTGTCTTGGACAAATCCAGCAGGTTGTTCCATGAATATTGTATTTTCAATGTTTCCATTTAGATAGGCTGCTTTCACATCAAATAGTTTAATGACTGAATCTTTTGTTGCTGCCATTGACAAAATAGTCCTGAGGGTGGCATTTTTAATTACAGGGCTGAAACTTTCGTTGTAATCTCTTCCTGGGATTTGGTCATATCCCATTGCAACAAGTCTAGCTTTGTAAGTTTTGTTTTTGTTTTCTTGGTCTTTAGATATTTTGAACACCCATTTACTTTTGACAACTTTAGCGTTTACAGGTCTAGGTACCAGTTCCCATACTTGATGCGAGTACATGTTCTGTATTTCCTCAAGCATTGCGTTCTCCCAATATTTCTTGGGCGGCAATTGGTTGCCTGATGATCTGAAAGCATTTTCATGATTTTTGCTTCTGTCCTGTCTTTTCTTCTCGAAATCCAGTAGAGTTTGTCTCAAGTCTGGTAAGGAGATTTCTCTGTTTATTGACAGTGCTGCTGTGATCGTGTCAAAGTTAGGTGTGAGTCCTTCAACAATGTATCGTACAAGTTCTCTTTCTGTTACAGTCTTTCCTAGCTGGGTGATCTCTTGTGCCAGTTTCTGTGCTCGTACAATATACATGTTAACATTTTCATTTGGGTTCAATTTTAGTCTGGCTAGATCCAACATTAGGTCTATCCTTTTATTTTCTAGAGATCCTTCAAACCTTTTCTTTATGTCGTACCAAATTCTTTTGGCCCTTTTATCGCCTCGAAAGATGATTGTTAAGTAATCCGAAAGTGACAATATTATTAGGCTGTATGCTTCCCGATTCTTTTTCTTCCAAATATCATATTCTAGTTTATCTTTTGTAAAGTCTGGCTCGTCATTAACAATTACGTCCTCGAAGAGATCTTTTGAATCTAGAATTGCTTCCATTTTCATGGACCACGTTATATAGTTGTTTTCTGTTAACTGCTCGATTTTTGCTAAGTTATATGTATCCATATCCATTTAATTTTTTCTTTCTAAATTGGCGGTTAGTCCAATTATTTAAAATCTTTTTGATTTAAATGGATCAATTGGCGGTTAGTCCAATTCGCGCGCCCAAACCACGCTCTGCTACCAAATTGATATAGGCTTAGCAAAAATACGATGTTTCTTTTTAAAGGATTTCAAGTTGTTTTGTACTCACGTATTTTGTAGTTACGAGGACATCCCTTTAGATAAAAACAAATATATATTTATTTAAGGAACGACTTGTTCCAATACAAATTGTTGTAAACAAGCGAGCAAAGAATCAAACAGAAAAGTCATAAAGCGTAGAAGTGTGACGTAATATTAGTGATGTCAGCATCGATGATGATTAAAGTCAAAGTTTGAGTAACAGGGTCTCTATAATCTCTAAATAGTAAAAGGCATATTGAATCTTTTGTTTATTTGACATATCAGACGCCATATCCCAGCTTGGGATACTTGCGCCTAAATACATTTATCAACTTATACACAATTCATTATATACAACTCAATAACAGGACTAAAAACACAATTAAAACTGAAACGGTGGTATTCTCAAACAGAAGAGAATCTAAAATGAATTTACAAAAATTATTGAATTTTACACAAGTGTCTTTGTTATATACAAATTTGAAAATTTCTTCAATGTAATAAAAATGATTACTTCTGTATCAAAAAGAATTTAGTAATTACAAATATTTCATTTGGCTGAACTTCAATCTTGACAATGGTTGACATATTGGTGAATAAATTATTGGGAGAGTCCGCGACATTTAGCCCAATCTGAGAATAAGCCTCTCATTGGTCATGACGTCACGGTGAGGTGAAAGGTAAACAAAGGTTGTTATATAATATAAAAAATGATTGGTTAATTGTTTTTTTTTTAAACAAGATTTAATTATTAATATTTTAAATACCTGTGATTAATTTATATTGTCACTATATATTTTTTGTCTAAATGGCCTTCTATTTCTAAATTAGAATTTTTTTTTTTTAATAATTTAGCGTAATTGTAAACACGAGTGTGTTATGAATACACACGATGGTAATACCTTGAAAGCAATATAGATCAGCAGAACTAGCTTTTTCTAAAGGACAACATCTAGTTTACAGAGCCTAAGAATGATAGATACAAGACCTAATCCAAATAATTTAATAGTTAATTATAAGTTAATTCTTTTGTCTGATGATGGTGACAATGCTGTTATCGAAACGTCACACACTATTAAATTATTTAGATTAGGTCTTATTTTCTTATATCTATAATCCAAATTGTGTTTTATCAGAGCTAAGGATCCTTTAGAGAAAGGTGACTTCTTAATGAAGAGCAGCTAAATAGTAAAAATGACAATTTCTGAGATGTCCTCTAACTGGAGTGTCCTCTCATGGAGAACATAGGTATGTGTTTGTGTTGTGCCTTGTAATATACAGTTAAGCCTGTCTATAGCACCCCCTCTAAATAGCGCCTTCCTCTCTATAGCGCCCGATTTTAAATACATAGTACGATGAGATTTACATTAAAAGTGACCTGTATATAGCACCCCTTCTCTATAGCACCCTATTTTGGTGAGTCCCAAGAGGGAGCGCTATAGAAAGGTTTAACTGTATAAAGATTTGAAAAGGTATTGTAAAGTTAAAAGTGAACCTAGCAACAATGATACTAAATATAAATAAATAGAGGAAATTATTTTAGTAGAGTTACTTGAGATTTGATAAGCTTGAAGCCACAGTTTTAATGAGTATGGAATTAGGAGGAAGATCCTATTCCAGGTTGGGATGAGTTTTAGCTCAATGTAATAATTAGCACTGGTGAACTTTGAGTAAATGTCCAATGCAAATCAGAAGATACAAAATCTGATCACTGTTTTAAAATACACAGGTTACAAAGGTTCAAGAAATGGACACAAGATCTGTCTTCTGGTTTTAGAGGCCGCACATTGCGAAGGTTCAAGTTATTGATCAATGTGGCACCATTGGCTGTAAGATCTGGCCACTGGTTTTCAAGATTGCATATCGAGAATGTTCAAGATTGATCAGGGTACGTCTATTAAATATATATATATTTGTAATTATAACAATAAATAGAATGACATTTATTATATTTGAAAAATATGATAAACAATTTGGGTATATTCACGCACAAAAATATCAATAACGAAACGAAACTACTTAAAAAAGTAGGTGAATGTAAATGTAATAGTAAAATGGTTTACCTGCTTCTAAATTATACAGTTGTCCATCTTGCGGCCAACAAGTAATTCCAGATGGTAAATCTTTTTCAAGAATCTGAAGCTCTTTTTTCATTCGGCGCTCCATAGTCAATTAGCAAACCAAGTGTTGCCGCCCAAGGCAATGGTAAACAATACACCGATTATTTGGTAAGATAATTTTGAAAATACATTTTAATTTCTTTACGTTTTATATATAGGTTTTTTAACTTTTAATTAGACAATTTTAATTTATACACTTTCATTTTTATTCAGACATTTTTCATTTTATTTTATACACATAGACTTTTCTATAATCTCGTGCAACAAGATACTGTGGTGTGTCGATTTGCTGGTCCAGCGATGGCTCAGAAAGTCTCTCAAAGTTAGTGTTTATTGGAGTTTCTTGTTGGCTACATTTATATGGGAAGACAAAGAGGAGACAGCCCGGATGCACGTCTGGTCCTCTCTCCGGATTCCTCCGCTGTGCTTGGTGATTTATGGCGCCCGCCTGTTTATTTATCTCGGCGGCGGTGGCGGCGGGGTTCTGCATCCCTGGTCCCCACAGTACTCCCCCTCCAGTGGCGTAGTCACGATTTGTGCACAAAGTGGTTAAGTACAATATATATACATCATATAGGCAAGAAAATAAAATAAGGAGAAATATAGTCTATTGCTCCTTAAATCTCACGGGTTTCTTGATTATTCTCCCCGATCTTGTCCTAGGCAGGTCTGGTGCTGATCCTGTTCCTTGGAATTCTGTGTACTTCTCCACATCTGGTGGGTCAGGATTCTGTTGGCACGATGTAGAAGGCTGCGCTCCCGACACGATGGGTCTTGCTGCAGTAGGATGTTCTGCAGTTATATTGTCCGAATCTGCCAGCAAATAAGCAGGTCGCAATCGGTCAATCGATGTGGTAACGTTTTTTCCTTTTACTTTGAGTGTGAAATACTTGTCTGTTCTTTCAAGGACTGGGAAGGGTCCCTCATATGGTGGTTCCAGAGGTTTCTTCACTCGATCTGTCCTGATAAATACATGTGAACATGTTTTCAGATCTTTATGAACAAATACTTTAGTCTTCGAATGATGTTTTTCATTTAAGGGTTTGAGCAATTCCATTTGCTTTTGAAGCTGTTGAACAAATTCTTCAGCATGCAGGTGATGTTTAGAATCATCAAAGAATTCGCCAGGCAGTCTGATGGTTTTGCCATATACCATCTGAGACAAAGAATGGTTGTTATCTTTGTTGATAGCACACACAGCACGCAAGCCTAGGAGAACTGTTGGCAGCGTTTCTGTCCACTTAATACTATTGTGGGCACGAATGGCAGTTTTAATGGTTCTATGAAGCCTTTCAATCTTCCCGTTACACTGAGGGTGGTACGCCGTGGAATGACGAAGTTTGATACCACACAGCGTTGTTAAATCTTTGAAAAGTTGAGAAGTAAACTGCTTTCCTCGGTCTGATATCACTGTATGCGGTGCTCCAAATCTAACAATCCAGTTTTCGTAGAACGCTCTCGCTACCGTTTCAGACTTCATATCTGGTAGCGGAACTACTTCCATCCAGCTGGTGTACCTGTCGATGCAGGTCAGACAGTAGATGTTACCATTCGATGGAGGTAAAGCACCAATTAGATCTATGTGGACAACACTAAATCTTTCATCCACTTCTTGATATTTGCCTATTTCTGATTTTGTGTGTATCGACACCTTGCACTTTTGGCAGTTGACACAAGCTTGAGCCCATTTTCTAATGTCTTTATTCATATTGGGCCATATAAATCTTGATGTTAATTGTTTAGTAGTGGCTTTGATGCCTGGGTGTGAGAGTTCGTGGAAATTCCTAAAAACCATCATTCGGAATTTAATTGGAATGAATGGTCTAATATTATTAGTAGACACGTCACACCATAACAAATTGCCTGATTGTAGTGGGCATTGCTTAAATTTTAGAGAAGTATTCTTTGATATCAGGTTTTGTAGTTCTGAATCACCAGTTTGTTCTTTGGCGATCTCTTCATAGTCGATAGTTGTGATAGCATCAACTCTGGAAAGAGCATCGGCGACTATGTTGTCAGTACCTTTTATGTACTTGATATCAGTAGTGAATTGGGAAATGTATTGTAGATGTCTTAATTGTTTAGGAGAAGCTTTCTCATTTTTTTGTTTGAATGCGTAAATTAAAGGTTTGTGATCAGTTAAAATTGTAAATTCACATGCCTCAAGCAGGTGCTTGAAGAATTTGATAGACAAATATATTGCGAGAAGCTCTCTATCATATGTACTATAATTGCATTGAGCAGGATTTAATTTTTTAGAGAAAAATGCTATTGGTTTACAATTATTATTGTCAAGCTGTTGGAGAACTGATCCAACTGCCCGATCTGAAGCATCTGTACAGAGTGAGATAGGCAGTTCAGTATCGGGTAGGCTAACAGTGCTGTATTAGCTAGGGCTTGTTTGCATTTTTCAAACTGAACTTCAGCTTCTTTAGTCCATTTTATTTCGCTTCTATCCTTTTTCTTGGCTCCCCTCAAGTATTCATGAAGGATTGCCTGAGTCTCTGCGGCATTGTTCAAAAAGGTACGATAAAAGTTTAGCATTCCCAAAAATATGCGTAATTCATGAACTGTTTTTGGTTTCTTATATTCTAGAATAGCTTTAACCTTTGTTGGGAGTGGTTTTACACCGTGAGAGGTAATTAGGTATCCTAGAAAATCAATTTCCTGTACTAGGAATTTAGATTTAGAAAGATTGATTCTCAATCCATAGGAATTTAGTCTGCTGAATAAGGTTTCAAGGTGGCTATAATGCTCTTCTTCCGTTTTAGAGGCTACCAGAATATCATCTAAGTAGACAAATGCAAAGTCCAAGTTTCTTAAGACTTCATGCATGAATCTCTGAAAGGTAGCAGTAGCATTTCTAAGACCGAAACTCATAACATTAAATTCGAATAGCCCAAAAGGAGTAATGATGGCAGTCTTTGGTTTATCCTCTTCAGCAATTGGAATCTGATAGAATGCCTTGCATAGGTCTATTTTTGAGTACACACGAGTATCTTTTAAGATGTGGTGGAAATCGTCCAGTCTAGGGATTGGATAACGATCTGGAAGTGTAACTGCATTGAGTCTTCTATAATCACCACAAGGTCTTAGTGACTCGTCCTTTTTTGAAACTAAATGTAGTGGACTCGCCCAAGGAGAATTTGAGGGTCTAATTATTCCATTATTCAACATATATTGAAATTCTGCCTTAGCAAGAGTTAATCTCTGTGAATCTAGGAGACGGGCTTTTGAGTGAATTGGCTGACCTCTTGTAGGAATATAATGCTTAACGCTATGTTTTGCTTCTACAAAATCTGATGGTGGCCTACATAGGTTAGGATATTTGGTTAGGATAGCGCTGACCTTGGATGATGAATTTAGAGTGCTAATATTTCCCATGTCTGAGATTGACTGAATGACGCCTCTTATGGAAAGATTAGTTATTCCATCAATTAGGCGTTTATTTTTTATATCAATAATCAATCCAAAGTTGTTCAAAAAATCGGCTCCTATTATTGCTCTGTTAGTATTGGCGATTACAAAAGGCCATTGGAATTGACGTTATCCGATATCCAAATTTCTAACCTTTGTTCCATAGGTAACAATTTCTGTACCATTGGCTGCATATAATTTATAATCAGAGCTAGGCATCCTATTTTTATCCTTTGGAGGTATTATAGATATATCAGCACCACTGTCCACTAAAAAGCGCAATCCCGTGTTTTTGTCCGTCACAAATAATCGGAGATTGCGACAATCCTGAATGCCGGCAGAAGAGCTTGTCGCTACTCTGTCCGCCGGTTGGAGTTTTCCGACTCATTCCAACTGCACGGAGATCTGCATTTACTTTGCAAGCAATTAGGACCAAATCTAAAATGGTAATAGCAGTATTTCCCTTTTGGATCGAAAGATCTTTGAGAATTACTTCTCGGTTTTGACTGAGTCCTATTTTTGGATCGAGATCTAGATCTATCCAGTCTCAATTCGGACACCTGCCGTTCAAGATCTTCCAATTTGGCGATCAAGCGATCTGTTGATGAAGAAGGCACTTCCGCATCATATATTTCTTTGGAAGAGTTTATTTCATTTATTTTATCGGCCATTATGGCCAATTTGCTAATGTCCTCTTCGCTTACAATAAGTATATTCTTTATGGATGTGGGCAGTTTATCGAGCCATAAAGTTTTAATTAAATTGTCAGAGATATCTGGGGTAGCGAGGGATCTGAGCTTTTGTAATAACTGGCTCGGCTTCATGTCTCCGAGCTCTATACCAGAAATTAACTTTTTAATTCTCAACCCTTCACTTTCTCTGAACAATTCAAGTAGTCGTGATTTACATTCAGAGTACTTGTTGTCGCTTTTGCTATTAATTATATCCCAAATGTTTTCTATATATTTAGGTTCTAATTGGGAGATCAAATAATTAAATTTAGTGTCTTCCTGAATAATTCCACCTATTTTGAACTGTGCTTCTACCTGTAAGAACCATATTTCAGGTTTTTCAACCCAAAAAGGCGGTATTTTAACACTAACTTTGCATATTTCTGAGGTATCGCTAGGCTTATTTTCTGTTTCCATTTTACGTAAATTTAAATTCGACACAACAGCTTAGAGATAAAGTTAAAAATTAAAATATTGAGATAAAATAACAAGGAAGATAATATAAAAACTTATCTTAGTCTTGAGATGATATCCCGATATCCTGGATGATGCTTCTTTTCAAACTTGAATCACTTTTTGCATTTCTTTATCTCTTGAGATCTTCGTATGCTTTTTCTTTTCAATCACGTCCGGCTCACCAATGTGGTGTGTCGATTTGCTGGTCCAGCGATGGCTCAGAAAGTCTCTCAAAGTTAGTGTTTATTGGAGTTTCTTGTTGGCTACATTTATATGGGAAGACAAAGAGGAGACAGCCCGGAATGCACGTCTGGTCCTCTCTCCGGATTCCTCCGCTGTGCTTGGTGATTTATGGCGGCCGCCTGTTTATTTATCTCGGCGGCGGTGGCGGGGTGCTGCATCCCTGGTCCCCACAATACTCCTCTTCAATATCCGTTTTATTTTGCTATTTTTACTCGAAGACTTTATTTTAGACTATTAATAAATAATAACGACTACGCGTTTCCTCTCTCTATCTCTTTTTTTTTTATCTAAAGTATATAACGAAAAAAAAAAGTATTTGGAGACATCTTTCAAACGCTCCAGGAACCTGGGTTAATTTTTTATCTATAGGCCTCGGCCGGCACCACCGGTTCTTGAGTTACGTGCGTTCTATTTAGTTCCGGTAAACAAATCTCTTTAATATTATATTTAACGGTTTTCTTTCTTTAAATTTACTCTTATATATTTAATATCTCTTCTAATTTCATATATTCATTTTATTTTATCAATTACTGGCACATATTTTGTAAAAATCCTTTCTTTTTCCGTCATGGTGTTGAACAAACATGGCGGTGGTGATGGGAGCCTGCCAAATTCCAACAAGCGGCCCCGCCCCGAATATGATGAGTCTCCCCCATCTTTTCAGCACAAGTTCAAGTTTAACAGCACGGCAAATCTTTTCGACTTCGCCTGCCGCACTCTTGAGGCCATTCTTGCTGACTCCAGCCTTGACTCGCCTTCCAAGAAAAACATGGCTACCAGGGGTCTCTTGTTAAGCGTCGCTCAAAAAGCTGAACTTCTACTTGAAGATGCCTTCAAGGGTGCTAGCTATAGCAGACCTCAGCCTACAGAAAGCGCTCCTTCTCCCTCCACATCTTTCGCCTCTGTTGCGGCAGTTGAAGCCAAGCCGGGTATGACTGCACCTCCAATAACCAAATCAAAGCCCGCCTTTGTAAATCTAGCCCCCTCCTTCAAATCTCATGTCGTCGTGAGGTCGGTCGATCTGTTGGGGCACGTTTTTGTAACCATACCCCAACAGAAGGCGTATGTATAATCAAATCAAATGGATACATGGCTTCCCTCCCACATAGACTTACAGACCACCTCTTTGCCCAGAAACCTCGACAATTGATGACACCAGACTTCCATGCCGAAAGCTGATGCCTGGTGAAGAAGACACCAGTGACATCCAGAGACATCCGCGCTGGAAGCTGTTGTTCCATATGTACATATATTCCCCTCACCAAAAATTTAGGTAAAGGTGACCAGAAAAAAAAATGGAGAAGGAAGATCTCTAAAAGACTGAACCTTATAAAATATCCTTCCCGAGAAAGGAAAGCGTTATATTACAGTTCAAGTGAAAAGGGGCCTGTGTCGATTTTTAGCTAAGACGGAGGGGGGGCGATATATATATACCGTCCCGAGAAAAAGGGAGGATAGTATTTCAATCCATGTGGAGGGGGGGGGGGGCTGGGGTCTGAAATCTTACACTAGGGCCGTGGCTGTTTCTCTCTTTAGATTTTTTTTTTTGTTTTGGTAATACTATATGTTCTATTTTGATGGGAGAGGCCTGGGGCGTCTATGAAATTGTATACTGGAGCCGTTGGCCATTTTGATTGGTGTTTCTTTCGGCGAATGAAAATGCCAGCCAATAGAAACTTTGGCTCGGCAGCGAATGAAAACGGAGAGAGACATGAATAAAAGAGGGTTTCTTGGCCAAAAGGCAGATTCGATCGGAGTCGCTCAGTGAGAGGACAGTCTTCAGACGGGAGATCAGACCTTTGCCGGCACTTTCGAGAAAAGGTAAGTCATTTGTCATTATGACTTAGCGCCCCCCCCCTTTTTTGTGTAGTAACCAACCTAGATTTCGTATGGGCCCTAAAGGGCTATAAAGTAACTTCAGGTCACCTCTATCTAAATTTTACTATGTAAATAGCATATCTCGTCAGTATAGACATGTTCCCAAATTTTAATTTATTTAAATAAATATCTAGAGAAAATTTCTTGTTTCCTCTCATACATATTTCATTCCTTTTGCTTTATGGTACTACCCCCCACACCTTAATTTCACAAAGTGTACAAATTATAGAACAACCGACTCTGTTGAAATAGAGTTGTGTACTATATCTTTGCTGTGATATATTGACACAGCAACAGTTGCAAAATTACGACTTTATTAGGGCTACTTTGAGGGTATCTATCTGCCAGGTTTTAGTAATGTTTGTACTTTTATGTGTTTCAGTGCGTTATTCCATCATATTTACCATTATACCATATTTTCTGATTCCTCGGGCTATTTTTACGCTGTTAGGAGGGTACGGCATGATGCAAACAGATTTTTATGTTTGACTATTGTTTTGTTATTTGGGCTATAAAATGCCTTAATGTGAATCTATTTACAGTGGATCTGTAGAAATTATAGAGATCTGTTGCTATAATTTTCCTCTATGAAATAGCTCCCAGCGTCTTCAGTGGGTTGCTAAACCTCCAGAAGGAGTCTTTTATAGATTGCCCAATTTAATAACGATTTCATGGGTTGTCTGATGAAATTGTATACTAGTGTCGTGGTTGTTTCCATCTTTAGACCTTTGTCCTGACAATATTATATGCTCGATCCCTGCTTTAACTCAAAATCTTAATCAATTACAGAGTTTCCCCCCCTTTTTTTTTTCTTTATTTATCCTGTTTGCACAAATTGCATTACATGTGATGATGTAAAGACATATGTCGATAGTGCATCATTGACAGCTGTGCTTCTATTATACAACATTGAGGTCTTGCTGCGGGTTATATACATGGGGTTGTTGGCCTAAATTGCTATATATATATATACTTAAGTAAGGAAACTTTAATAAGTCACATCGTGTATCCTCCCTTTTCATCTATCCAAACCGGGAACGCAACAGATCCCAAAGCGAACCCGAGGGATATTCTGAAGGAAATTCAAAAGGCTGACCCTTCACTCACAACCTCCAAGGACATGGTAGCCTCCATCAACTCCAGTGGCAAAGTGGTACTTCATACCAGCACGGACGAAGTGGCCAAAAACCTGGCATCTAAATTGGCCACACTCCCATCTAGCCTGTCCTGCCATGAGCGCCCTACCATTCTACCGAGATACTGCCTATTCAGTGTCGATAACAATGTGTCCGATGAGGAGATTTGTACTGGTCTTTCCTCCAACCACGCCATCCAATCCCTGCCAGGTCTTCGCTCCATCAAGGTGGTGCACCGCTCTGGAAACAATGCACGGGGCGCTGCTACAGTGTTCGTGGAGGTGGATAACAAGGTAGCTGAAATTCTGGGACAACAAGGACGGATTCCGATAGCGGGCTTAATGCATAGGTTTGAGAGGAGTCACTCCCTGAAACAGTGCTTCCGCTGCTGCGGATTTGGACACCGAGCCCCTTACTGCACTGCTGCCCATCCGACTTGCTACAAATGCGGGTCTACTGAGCACGAAGGCAAACAGTGCGCCGTCGAGGCAAGCCAGGCACGCTGCTGCCGCTGCAGTAAAAAAGCTGGTGCTGCCATCAACCATCTGGCTACATCTTCCTTGTGTCCATTTGTGAAGGCGAAAATCGCCCAATCCAAGAATCATGTCTAGAACCCTAAAAATCTTGCAGGCCAATGCCCACAGGTCTCCTTCCGCCATCTTGGAGATTGCTGATCTTGCCAATACGACTCAAGCTGACATCGTGCTTCTTCAAGAACTCCCCGCTCTTTTCAACTGGCCGTCTCCGGGCTTTCCCAGGACGCAAACGGCTTTACTGCTTGGACAGGCAGACTTCGATTCCTCATCACTGGCCCGCCTACCAGTAACTCTGCCTGCATGGAACTTCCTGGTGGACTGGTTTAGCTCAGCAACCCGTACAGGACGTGACTAGTATTCTAAACTAGACTGCTGGACAGCCTGGGTAGTTGGCGTTTTGCGCTCCAGGAGCCCGGGTTACATCTATCTCTCTCTCTCTCTCTCTCTCTATAGGCTTTTAACTTTTAATTAGACAATTTTAATTTATATTTAGACATTTTGAATTTTAATTTAGACACTTTCATTTTTTTTAGACATTTTCAATTTTAATTTAGACATTTTTCATTTCAATTTAGACATTATTAGTAAATTAAATTCAATTGCCATCTATCGTTAAAATTTTACACAAATAAATTCACTGGCAATGCGTTTCTTTTAAATATCATCATTTAAAAGAAACGCATTGCCAGTAAATTTATTTGTGTATAGAGATTAATTTGGCGAAACCGCTGAGAGGGTTCACTACTGATGAGCCAAGCCCTCTCATTCAATAACTCATATCATTGCAGTAAGGGCTGTAGAGATAATATTTGATGATATTTAAAAGAAACGCATTGCCAGTAAATTTATTTGTGTAAAATTTTAGACATTATTCATTTTAAATTAGACTTTTTCATTTTAATTTAGACACATAAAAAGTCCATGTGTCTAAATTGAAATGAAAAATGTCTAAATTAAAAATGAAAGTGTCTGAATTAAAATGAAAAATGTCTAAATATAAATTAAAATTGTTTAATTAAAAGTAAAAAACCTATATGTTGGAAAATACTCGTACTTGGCGTAGTATATTTTTAAACATTAACAACATTTTTAGTGTTATTAACTATAATTAGCTTAGTGAATACTGTGCTTAAACAACCACCATATACAGGCTTAAGGAGTGCTAATAGATGTTTAAATTCAAAATCAATTTTAGAATTTTATAAATTTTATTAATTTAAAATATTTTTGTGACATTTCTTTTTTTTTTTTTGTAAATTGTAGCGCAATTATGAATTTGCTCCAAATACTCCAAATCATTTATCAAGAAGACAAGAATAATTGTGGTGGGTTTAATGAATTTAAACTGCTGTTATATCAATGGGCTAAAGACATTCTCGGTTACCATTTTAAAACCATTTTCGACGGAAAATGAAAATGCATATGAAATAAATGTGCGCATCTTATTGCAAGCTTTACAAGTTTTGAATATAATTATAAATTCAAATTGCTCTAGTGTTTCACAGAATATTGGAATTTACTATTTTGATGGATTTCAAATTGAAATCTCTATCTTCAATTCACTATTTTCATAGTGAATATTTATAAAAAGATATTTTAATAGGTTTGTGTTTTGACAACATAGCTAATACTAACTAATAAAGCATTCTTAGAAATACATTTTTTTTTTTTACATAAAAAAAAAAATTACCGATTGTACAAATGGAAAGATATTGGTTGACATAATGTTTATTAATCAATTATTTAAATAATTTTTGTTTATTCAATTTTATCCGGTTCTTGAGGCACTTCGATAACCGAATTATATTTACTTCATTAAATTTTCTGTCTAGAAAAGAATAGAACTTGCTATTCGTTTGACAACATTGCGGCCCAACCTAGAAATCGTAGTTTTGTTTGAAAATAAACTCTTTTAGTGGTTTGTTTTTCT
>CP092865.1:129770719-129790821 GCA_030710605.1 Cordylochernes scorpioides | reverse complement strand
TAAATGAAATA
Source organism: Cordylochernes scorpioides (assembly GCA_030710605.1). Classification (NCBI taxonomy): domain Eukaryota; kingdom Metazoa; phylum Arthropoda; class Arachnida; order Pseudoscorpiones; family Chernetidae; genus Cordylochernes; species Cordylochernes scorpioides. The sequence continues at coordinate 129,790,810 of CP092865.1, read as the reverse complement.
TTATGGAAAATAATTAAACAACTATAGACATCATAGAGTATCAAAGGCATGACAAGAAGCTGTGGTGGTGCAGGTATCCATTTGAACCCCCCCACGTCACCTTCTCCACCCCCATCTACCACCCCAATGTGGACTCTCAGGGGAGGATCTGTCTCAACATCCTGGACCCTCCTCCTCTGGTACCATTGTTTCACTGCACTTCTAACAATGTTTTAATCTTCTCTGTATTACAGTAGAACTGCCTCTCTGTAAAGGACAACACCTAGTTACAGAGCTAAAGTGTCTTCTTCTTTCTTATCTCCACACTGGGTGAAGTAGAATGCGTCTGCCTTTGTCATTAAGACTGGGAGCACTACTCAGTGGCAGGCCGACTTAGCCCCAAAAGAAATGGCCGCCTCTGACATGAGGAACAGACGCCATGTGCAGCCGCTCCTAACATGGAGTACAAACGCTGCTCATCCTGTAGCCTTGAATTAGGAGCCCTTACAGGGTACTATCAGCCGGGCCAGCTGATCCCAGGTTTTTTAGTGAGCTTTTTACTGCTCCTCCTCCTCCTTTTTAATCCGGGCTTGGGACCGGCAAGGGCAGAGTTAAGCCAAAGTGTTCTTTTAGGGCGCAGTGTCCTCTTACTGAAGAGTTGCTAAATAGTAAAAAATGGTAATTTTGCAAATGAAAATTGTCCTTTGTGGATAAGTGTCCTCTATAGTGAGTGTCCTCTTATGGAGGTTCTACTGCTTTCAAGGAATTTCCTTTTTACAATAGTTTAAATGGTATGGAGATGGTTGCTTTTGGTAGCTTCCATCAAATGGTGGCTATATGGACAAATATTCTATAATTTGATCTGTTAGTAATCATCACTCTCAGCAGTGCTTGATACAGGAGTAGTTTATGAACACTTTATTCTGTCTATATCATTGACCAAATAAATTAGGTTCTTCCACCTTATGGAGCGATTTCTCCTCCCCAAGGACAAAAGAATGCCCTTCTTCATTACAATGATGAAGTTGAAAGCTTATCCCGGCTTTCATTCTGGCCCCTTTTGTGTTAGCCATCCCATTAGGATGTTGCCCATCCTTTACTGGCGTATGGAGATGGTACTACAGAAAAAAAATCTTGTTGTTTCTTATCATCTTGTGCAATGATTACACAAATTCTATGAGTCCATGCTCCTCAAGCTGTTTGATGATAAGCAGCAGCCTCTCCCAAAGGTCCTGTTTAATGCATCTAATGCAAGCCAAAATGTGTTCTGGAGCTGCAGGTGCCAAGCTACATTTTGGGCAAGTGGGGTAGGTTACAGGCAAAGTCAGACTTTCACCAAAGTGTTCCTGAATCAACGAAAGCTGTAACTACTACACCCCATTCCATAAGGCAGGAAAAGTGTAAAATGAAGGGGTATATGGTATTGTTTTATAATAACACCCACCTCACAGTGTGGTCCTATCACAACAAGATTAGGACATTGGTGTGTGTGTGTCAGGGCTCCTGGAAACCCTCCCTGAACCTCTACTCTGTGCTGACTGGGATCCGACAGCTCATGGCCGAGCCCAACCCTGACGATCCAGTCATGTTGGAGATTGTAAGTGCTGCCTTGTAAATATAAACTGTTTATAATGTCCTCGCTGCTACAGCCCTTGTTATAAATATTGGCTGGCTCACACCATTGTTGAACCCTCCTAGTGATTTGGCCAGTTAAATATATATATATAATCCTTACAACTCTAATATTGTACAGTAGAAACCTCCCTGTAGAGGACAGCTAGTTACAGAGACAAAGTATCCTTTAGGGAGAGGTGTCCTCTAACCAAAGAGTTGCTAAATAGTAAAAATGGTAATTTTAAAAATAAAAGTGTCCTTTATAGAAAGGTGTCCTCTAGCGTGGGTGTCCTCAGGTTCTACTGTATTGGACTTTTCTAAGAAGGAATAAAAGCTAACTGCGACGAGATTATTTCTATTGATATATAAATATATGGATGAATGAATAACCTTGTTGTCATTAGTTTTTATTTCTTCTTAGAAATGTTTTCCTGCGATTCCTCCTCTTGTAATTGTATTGGACTATTGTAATTTTATATCTTGTACTCCTCTTCTTTTTCTTTCTTATCTCCACTCAATCATATTAGGGTATCAAGCTTGTAGAGCTTGTTGATGGTGTGGGTGAAGTAGAATGCGTCTGCCTTCGTCATTAAGACTGGGAGCACTACTTAGTGGCAGGCCGACTTAGCTCCAAAAGAAATGGCCGCCTCTGACATGAGGAACAGATGCCATGTGCAGCCGCTCATAACATGGAGTACAAACGCTGCTCATCCTGTATCCCTGGATTAGGAGCCCTTACAGGGTACTATCAGCCGGGCCAGCTGAACCCAGGTTTTTTAAGGAACTTGTTACTGCTCCCCCTCCTCCTTTATCATCTGGGCTTGGGACCGGCAAAGGCGGAGTTATATATATCTGGTACTGAAAAGGTTTAATATATTAGGAGTATAAATAAGTTTGTGTATTTTTTTTTCTTCAAAAATTAAAGCTTTATTGTGAAAATTTGATTAGACATTCAATGTTCAAAGTATCATTAGTCGCTAGCCACTATGTTTTCCCATCTTTCTGGCAATTGACAGATCCCATCATGGAAAAAGGCCGGCTCTTTGGCCGCTATCCATTCATCGATTCATTTTGTGACAACGTCGTAATTGGAGAAGTTGTGGTCAGCCAGGCCATGTTAAACTGATCGGAAGGAGCAATGTCTGGGCTATACGGCGTGTGGGGTAGCACTTCCCATTTGAGCGTTACAAATACGTTTTAATGGGTGCTGCAGCATGTAGCTGAGCATTATAGTGTTGCAAAATAACTTTTTTCGTTCCTATCAGTGTATTGCAGCCGTTTTTCTCGCAATGCTCAGCTCACATGCATCAATTGTCTTCGGTAGACCTTCCTTGTGATCCTTTCGTTCAATTGTAGCAGCTCTAAATATACCACTCCTAGCTCTTAAACCAAATACACAGCATAATTTTCTCGCATGAATATTCGGCTTGGCCATCGATGATGAGGCACGGCTAAGGTATCCATACGTTGCCCGACATTTTGGATTATCATAATGGACCCACTTTTCATCGCCAGTTACAATTCGATGCAAAAACCCCTTTCTTTTTTTGTTGTTGTTTCTTATCCCCTTGTGTAAAGATTACACTAATTCCATGAGTTCATGCTCCTCGAGCTGTTTTATGATAAGCAGCGGCCTCTCCCAAAGGTCCTGTTTAGTGCATCTAATGCAAGCTAAAATGTATTCTGGAGCTGTAGGTGCCAAGCTACATTTTGGGCATGTGGGGTAGATTTTTTTGTCATTTTTTTTTTTTTTTTTTTTACTTATCCTTTTAGTCTAAATTAGACAAGATCTTGGAGGTCGTGCTCGTAAAGAAGCTCAAGAACTCTTCTTGGTTCACTGTACAGGGATCTTTTGTCCTTTCCAATGCAATTTAGTAAATGTTGGGGAGTGGCCTCTTCGGTTTTGCACCTAGTGCACATGGGGAAGCTTTTGGCTCCCTCTTTATAGACTAGAGGGCGCAGGTGACCAGATTTCCATCTGGCCAACTGTGTCGATTCCCTTCTGTTTAGTTGGAGGGTCTGTTTTTTGGGGTTTTCTGCCTGGTACCAAGAATGATGGAAACTATCTTTATGGTTCCTTATTAGTTGTAGTTTCAGTTTATTGGTATGGTCCCTTGCTGAAAGATAGGTCTCGGAGTTCACCGCATCAGGATGTCCAGCTGCTCCTTCCTTAGCCAATCTGTCGGCCTCCTCATTTCCAGGGACTCCCACATGTGATGGAATCCATTGTAGACTTATTTTGGTATTTTTATTCAGTTTGTTGATTTCTGCAGCAATGTTTTTGAGGAGTCTGTCTTGTGAATAGTAGCAGTTTTTAATAGCAAAGATGGCGGCTTTTGAATCTGTATAAATTATTATGTTTTTAGTCTCGTTTTTCTCTACAAGTTTTAGAGCTTGTAGTATGGCTGTTAGTTCGGATCTGAAAACTGACAAGTTCTTTGGGTTTTTGATTCTTCTTTTTATTTCCATACTATCTTTAAGGATGAGAACTCCACTGCCAGAGGAGCCATTCTCCACCAGTGAGCCATCGGTGTATATTTGTATGGTCTCTTTGTCTGCTTTTTCAATCCTCTCCATAGCGAGGCTCCTGAGTAGTCCAGGGTGGTCGGCCCTTTTGGAGCATTCTTGCTCTAGATCCAGGTTGTAGGAGATTTCTGGTCTTTCTTTATATGGTGCATATTGGTTCTGGGCATTTCTATTTCTCGTGCTGTTTGGTAGTAGTTCCCGGTAGGCTAGGTGCATTGGGCTAAGTCTTTTGAGTCTGGTTTTTGGTTTCCATTTTCGTATAAATTCTCCGGTTCTGTGTGATTTTGGTGCATTTACTCTCTTGTATATATAATCGGCTAAGCCGATTTGTCATTTTTTACATTAGAGCAGTTGTTCAGATGTGAAAAAATGGCGTTTGACGTCTCCTGGCTTCAGTTCATACGGCGCCCAATTTCCTACCTTTCGGATCATTCCCATTTCTTTTAAGCGATAAAAAATGGCTGGTTGAGTGACTCCAAGTATTTTTGTGAGTTATTTTTGTGTTTGTGTTGGATCTTCATTTATCCTTGCCTCTAATTCTTCAGTCTCAAACTTTGGTGGTGCTCTGGGTCTTTCTTGGTCTTCCAAACCAATATTGCCACTTTTAAAATGTGCAAACCACTTCTGACATGTTCCTTCAGCTAGAGCATGGTCACCATAAACTTCCACTAAAATACGATGACTCCCTAGCAGCTTTTTCTTCATATTGAAGTAATGAAGTAAAACTCCCTGCAAAAACACATTATTTGGTACAAAATTGACTTTTTAGGAGCAAACAGAATCTAGGTTATTTATACTTCAGAGAAATGACAGTTACTGAAAAAAAAAGCCTTATGATGACGCTTCAAAATAATGATGTTGCCGATTAAATAATAAACTAGTAGTGCCATCTCTATCAAAACGGCACAAAATTATACTCCCAATACTATTATAAAGAGGAAAAATTTTGCAATAAGTTTGTTCATTGAAAAAAACCACAAGCTATTGAGTTATTGCTCTTCAATGGGCAGAATTTTTTTCTATTATTCTCCCTAGTACATTATAATCATGGTGGATAGTACAGTAGAACTACCTCCCTGTACAGGACAACACCTAATTACAGAGTCAAAGTGTCCTTTAGAGAGAGATATCCTCTTACCAGAGAATTGCTAAATAGTAAAAATTATAATATTGCAAATGAAAACTGTTCTTTATAGAGAGACTAGCGGATGTACCCGGCTTCGCCCGGGTTTTACCCGAGTAAAAGTTTGTCTAACGAATCTCTCGATAAAGTGAACATTTTTTTCCCGGTCCCTTGAAAAATACTCGATAAGTTGAATAAAATCAATATTAATTGGTTCCCTCGGTAATTGGAAGTTAAAGGAATAGTATCTTGCCTTGGAATTGTATCATTATTCTTGTATGGATGTACCCGGCTTCGCCCGGGTTTTACCCGAGTAAAAGTTTGTCTAACGAATCTCTCGATAAAGTGAACATTTTTTTCCCGGTCCCTTGAAAAATACTCGATAAGTTGAATAAAATCAATATTAATTGGTTCCCTCGGTAATTGGAAGTTAAAGGAATAGTATCTTGCCTTGGAATTGTATCATTATTCTTGTATGGATGTACCCGGCTTCGCCCGGGTTTTACCCGAGTAAAGGTTTGTTTAACGAATCTCTCGATAAAGTGAACATTTTTTCCCGGTCCCTTGAAAAATACTCGATAAGTTGAATAAAATCAATATTAATTGGTTCCCTCGGTAATTGGAAGTTAAAGGAATAGTATCTTGCCTTTGAATTGTATCATTATTCTTGTCTCAAATAAATTGCCGTGTCATCCTGAATTTTGTCTTTCCTAATTTTCTACATTACAAAATCATCGTATCATCATGATAATATTTAGAGCAGATTGTTGAATTATGTTGGAATAATCAATTTCAACATTCTACTCTTCTTTTATTTGTTTTTGACCAGTTGACCGCCATGTATATAAATTATTTCTATCATTGTCGTATTGGAGTATGTAAAGCAAGCTGCTTTAACTTTATGTAAAATTAGAGCATAACTTAATAAAACTTTCTATCTTTAAAGCCGATTCCCGGCATTCTCCTTCCTATTTTTTCAACAGGTTATGGGCCCAGGACTGATTGTCTAAGATATTAAGAATTAAGCATGTCCAGTCTATATCAAATTGAGAAGTTGAATAAGCAAAACTTTGAGACATGGAGGCTTCAAATGCAAATGATTATTGTTCACTCTGATCTGTGGATTTATGTTAATGAAGCCAATGTCAAACCTGAACCCAGTAACCAAGAGTTTACTAATTGGCAAAATAAGGATCAGAAGGCTCTTGCTACAATTGTATTTAGCTTGAATCCATCAGAACTAATACATGTTAAGAATTGCAAGACTGCCGAGGAGGCCTGGAAAAAGATAGAAGAAGTTTATTGACCTAAAGGACCTGCGACGAGAGTTTCCCTGACCAAAAGGCTAATACAGATGAAAATGAGGCCTAATGATGATTTGAAAGATTACCTGAGTAAATTTACCTCATTAGTAGATAATCTAGGTGAAATTGGGGCTCAAGTACCCGAAGACTTTTTAGTTATACTCTTGTTGTGTAGTCTTCCAGAATCGTACGAAAGATTCAGAACTGCAATAGAAACCAGAGATGAGCTCCCAAAACTTGAAACTTTAAAGGTCAAGATCATAGAAGAAGATCAAAGACAACGTGAAATGGAGGGAACTTCGTCTGGAGAACAGAATGCATTTTTTGGAAATCCAGAAAGAAAAACTACCAATTCCACTAAACCACCAAATCGGAAGGATTTTAAATTTAACTGCCATTACTGTGGCAAGAAAGGCCACAAAGCGGCTGACTGCTGGTCAAAAAGGAACTCTAAAAGAAACAATACGCGAATGGCTGCTTCTCTAGGAATTAGAGTTGAAAATATTCTTGAGGTTGACGAGTGGTGCCTGGATAGCGGTGCAACTGCACACATGTGCTGCTTAAGAACGGCATTTTCAAATTTAAGAGAAACAGAGCCAATAGCCGTTAAATTAGCGAACGACCAAAGCATAGAAGCTTTAGGTACAGGAACGGTAGAATTGGAAGTTCTCAAACATGGTGAACCATTTTTATTAAAGTTGGAAAATATGTTGTTTGTCCCAGGACTGAAGGGAAATTTGATTTCAGTCAGCACCTGCACAGAAAAATCATTCTTTGTAAAATTTATGAGAAGAAAAGCGGAAATTGTGAATCCATTGAGGAAAATTTGCATAGAAGCTTACAAAAGAAACGGACTTTACATATTGCGTCAAACTAAATATGCAAAAACGCAATTTACCAGAATGTGTATAGACAAAAATAGCAGTGAAATTTGGCATAATAGGTTTGGTCATCTTAATTTTGATGACCTCAAGAAATTGCAGAGAGAGAATTTAGTCAATGGATTACCCAAGGGTGAATTTAAAAGTATAACAAGTTGTGAAACTTGTATTAGGGGTAAACAGACTCGATTACCATTCCCAGAAGTCTCTCTGACAAAGTCAACAGAGCCACTGCAACTTATTCATTCTGACATATGTGGACCGATGAGAACAAAGTCATATGGCGGTGCATTGTACTTCGCAACTTTCATTGACGATTTCTCACGAATGATATTCACTTTTGTTATGAAACGAAAAAGTGAAATTTTCAAAGGATTTAAAGTATTTAAAAGATTTGCTGAGAAACAAACTGGCAAGAAAATTAAAGCAATCAGAAGTGACAATGCCGCAGAGTATTTGAGTTCAGATTTTAAAGAATATTTATTGGAGGAAGGAATTATACATCAGCTCTCAGTTGAATATTCTCCGCAACAAAATGGAGTTGCTGAAAGAGTGAACAGAACTCTGGTAGAAATGACTAGATGTTTCATGATTCAAACGAACCTCCCAGATCCACTTTGGGCTGAACTTGTGCATACATCTACATACATTAGAAACAGATGCCCAAGAACTAATGAAAGTCGAACTCCGTATGAAATATTTACAGGAAGAAAACCAACCGTTTCTCATTTAAGAATGATTGGATGTAAATGTTTCGCTGTTGACAACCGTCCAAGAAGAGGAAAATTCGCTCCTCGCAGTGAAGAATACCGACTGATTGGCTATTCTCCCGAATCAAAGGCGTACAGATTATGGAAGCCTGGGACAGGCATGATGATAAAAAGTCGAGATGTACGTTTCCTCGAATCTGAAAACTCTACCTCTAGGAATGACGTGGTGCAAATTGAAGCTATACCACAGAAAAAGGAAGATACATCATTGGAGGAGGAAAGTCTTCAGGATGATGAAAACACTTTGCCCGGAACTGATTCGGAGTTTTTAGGCGAACCATCAGAAACAATGGAAGTCATCTCGCAGAGAGGAAGAGGAAGACCAAGGTATATTAGAACGGGAAAACCTGGCCGACCAAGAAAGGAATATCCTACGGCAAATTTATCCACGCAAGAATTTTCAGAAGTGAAGTACTCCCCAGATCCAAAAGACGCAGAGGAAGCGCTGTCTGGAAAAGATTCTTATTTTTGGAGGAAAGCAATGAAGGAGGAGTTTGATTCATTGATTGAAAACAAAACTTGGGAACTGGTTGATCCCCCTAAGGGCCAAAACGTAATTGGAAGCAAATGGGTATTCAGGAGAAAGTACAGTAGTGATGGTTCTCTTGAACGGTATAAGGCTCGACTTGTAGCAAAAGGTTATTCCCAAAAATACGGTATTGATTATGAGGAAACCTTTGCACCAGTTGTACGCCACAGTACGATCAGAACAGTTTTAGCCTTGGCCGTTGAATATGATTTGCTGGTCCATCAAATGGATGTTCAGTCTGCCTTCTTGAATGGTGATGTCAAAGAAGAAATTTACATGACACAACCAGAAAATTTGGAGTCAAAGAAATATCCAAGAAGGGTATGTAAACTAAAGAAGGCTATATATGGTCTGAAACAGGCTGGAATGACTTGGCATGCAAAGCTCGATTCAGTATTAAAAGAAATGGGCCTAGAACAGATGAAAACTGATAACTGTGTCTACATTAAAAGAGAAGAAGGAGTTCTTCTGGTCGCAATCTATGTTGATGATTTGATAATTGCAGCTGAAAGAGAAGACACGTTGATATCCTTTAAAGAAAGTATGAAGAAGATATTCAAAATAAAAGATCTTGGAAAGATAAATTATTGTTTGGGTATAAGAATACAAACGGAAAAGGATGGCTCAATATCCATAGATCAAGAGAAATATATTGAAGAACTTCTGGTGAAATATAGAATGAAGGAGGCCAAGCCGATTTCTACACCCATGGACTCGAACTCCAAGTTAACAAAGATTTGTTGTTGTTGTTGTTTCTTATCCCCTTGTGTAAAGATTACACGAATTCCATGAGTTCATGCTCCTCGAGCTGTTTTATGATGAGCAGCGGCCTCTCCCAAAGGTCCTGTTTAGTGCATCTAATGCAAGCCAAAATGTGTTCTGGAGCTGCAGGTGACAAGCTACATTTTGGGCAAGTGGGGTAGATTTTGTTATTATTTTCTATCTTCAATGGCTTGAGATGGCCTGTTCTAAATCTTGTTAGTGTTGTTTGATGCTGTCTATTTCTGATGTTTAGAGCTCCTCCTGGGTTCACTCCACTGTACCAACTGTGCTTAGGTGGGATCCTCCAGTTCTTGTTTATTTTTGTTTTGGCTACTGTTTCTATTTCTTTAAAAGTAAGTTTATTTTTCTGTGGCAAGGGTTCTTTTGTGCCTTTTTTCGCTAGAACATCAGCAGCTTCATTGCCTTCAATTCCAACATGTGAGGGTATCCATTGAAGGTGAATTTTTGAGGTTTTTGAGAGTTTTTGGAGATAACCAATTATGTTCCTGCTTACTTTGTCTCTGAGTTCCCCTGTGTGACTCAAGTGTTGTATGGCACTTCTACTATCAGTAAGAATCCAGATATCTTGATAATTAGTATTTCTGATGGATTTTAAGGCTTCATAGATGGCTATAAGTTCTGATCTGAAGACTGAGCAAAAATCTGGGTTTTTTCTGTTCATTTTCTCAATGCCATTTGTAGTTTTGATGAGACAGCCACTGCCAGTGTGTCCCAACTCATCTCTGCTACCATCGGTATAAATAGTTATTGCATTTTTAGGAATGTTATTAATTATTTCTAATGATAATTGTTTTAAGTATTCTGGATTTTGGTATTGTTTGTTGGTGGGTTCATTTAAAGTTTCATTAAAAATAACATTTTGTAGTGGTTCGCATGGAGAAATTTTTTCTGCTAAATAATTTTTTTCTACTTTATATTTTAAAAATCCATTTCTTTTGGCCAGGTGGAGAGGACCTTCTTTTTTGAGTCTTAGATTGGATTCCCAATTAAGTATGTAATTGGAAGTTCTGTGTTTGTTTCCATAACTCTTGATTTTGTTTATATATTTTGGCAGATTGTAGCTTCTTCTATCCTTTAAGGGCATAATGTCTGCCTCGTAAAGTACAATATCGTTAGGGCAGGTATTTCGAAGACCTGTAATAATTCTAGCTACACTTAGTTGTATCCTTTCCAGTGATTTTAGATTTGTTTCAGATGCTGTACCATAGATTTGATATCCATATTCCAGGATAGGTCTAATTAGAGACGTGTAAGTTAATTTTAGTGTGGTTGCATTGGCTCCCCACTCTCTTCCTGAAATATATTTCAGGATTTTTAGTCGGTCTCTTCCTTTTCTAATAACTTCTTCAATATGTTTACTGGAGTTAATTTCTGGATCCAGGGTGTAGCCAAGATATTTAGGATGTTTATTATATTGTAATTGTTGTTCTTTCAGAATAATTTTTGGCCTTATTTTGTATAGTTTCTTATCGGTAGTAAAAAGACAGGTTTCAGATTTTTGGGGGTTAAATTCTAATTTATGTTTATTAGCAAATTTTTCTAGGTGGAGAAGAGTCTTGTTCAAATCCCTTTCAGCTTTTTTCCAGTTAGTGTTACTGCTCCATAGAATAATGTCATCAGCGAAAAGTCCAATATTGGTTTTATGTGAAATTTTTTCTTCTATGCCTGCAATAAATAGGGTGAAGAGAGTTGGGCTAAGGACTGATCCTTGTGGTAATCCTTGGTACAATTTGAAGGTTTTAGATAGAGTTCCATTATATTTGACCCTGATGTATCTATTTTTAAGGAAATCATTTATCCAAGTGATAGCTTTTCCATCAATTTTGAAATACTTGTATAATTTTGTAATCAACTTGTTTTTCCATACTTTATCAAAAGCTTGTGTAAGGTCTAAAAAAGCAGCTATGGTGTGGCTAGTTGGTTTTCTGTTTTGTGCATCTTTTACCTTTTGTGTGAAAAATAAGAGTTGGTCTATTGTCCCATGTCCTTTCCTAAATCCATATTGTTCTTCTGGTAAGAGATTTCTTGTGTCAAGGTGGTAGGTAAGTCGTCTGAGTATAATTTTTTCCATTAATTTGCAGCAAATACTTGTGAGGGAGATAGGTCGGTAGTTTTTTGGGTCATCAGCAGATTTGTCAAGTTTTTTAATAGGAATTATTGTTGCAGTTTTCCAGTCTTGAGGCAATTTTCCAGTTTTCCAGGAGTTATTGAAAATATCAAGAAGTATTTCTTTGCCATTTTTGCCCAAGTTTGATATCATTTGGCCATGGATTCCATCTGGCCCAGGAGTCTTGTTTAGGTCAGTGTTTTCTAATGCATAATCTAGCTCTTTCATATTGATTTTTTCATGGAAAATATTATGAGTGCTGGTGAAATTTTTACAGTCATGAATAATCTTTCGGGCCTTTTTTTCAACTTTCTTATCTTTTATTTCGAATTTGATTTTACTACTTATTTGATATGAATTACCTAAAAGATTAGCAGCATTTTTGTCATTAGTTGCTGGGGTACCATCCGTATTCTTAATCATATTTGTGTTTTCAGTTTGTGGCTGGGCTCTGTCAATTTGTTTTGCCAAATGCCAAAGTTTTGTATTCGGGTTTCTTGGGTTCAGGTTTTCACAAGTTTGTTTCCATTTTTCCCTTTTCATATTTACGTATAACCTTTTTATTTTTGCATTCACAATGTTCAGTTCAGTTCTACAATTTGTTTGGTTTTGGGTGCACTTTTTTTGTAGTTCATTTCTTTTAGTTATAAGTGTTTGAATATCTTTTGCCTGGTGTGTATAATTTGGAATCCATTTCTTAATATTACCTCTTGGTATTGAAACTTTGGCTGCTTTAATAATGGTGTTTTTGAAAGATATCCAATTTTGTTCCAGATCTTTTATTCTATTGGGTGCTTTTCTAAAGTCTTCATTGGTGTTTTTCTGGTAAAGATTCCAATTAGCCTTTTTGAAGTTCCAGAATTTTTCTTTAATTGAGCTGGTTTTGGTCTTGGTGCTAATTTCTATCAAAATAGGCAAATGATCACTTCCAATACTTTTTAATATTTGCCATTTGCATTTGTGGAAAATGTCAGGACTGGAGAAACTTATATCAAGTGCTTGTGCAGTATTATAGCTGTAGGAATGGTGGGTGGGATTCCCATCATTTAAGCACATGAAGGCATTGTCGTCAAATATGTTTGAAAGTATTTTGCCTCTTGGGTTTGGCATGGAACATCCCCATAGTTGATGTTTGGCATTAAGGTCACCTACAATAATTGTGTTGTCTGTAAGAAATTGAGCCATTGTTCCATCGTCAATAAGTTTATTGTTTGGTGGGTGATACATATTGAATATGTTGATGGTTTTGTTTTGACTGAGGTAGACTTTGATACCTTGGGCTTCGAGGTCTGATGTGTTTGGAATATTAATGGCTATGTTTTCATAGTACAAATTCTTGATTAAAAATGCAAGGCCACCCCCTTCTTTATTTCTGTCTTTTCTGAGGATATTATAGTTTTTATATTTGAGATTGTACTTTTCATTTAATTTGGTTTCCTGTAAGGCTATAATTTGTATCTTTTGTTTTTCAGCTATTTCCATTATTTCTTCTAATTTTATTTTTGTTGCTGTTGAGCACAATCCATTTATGTTGCACTGCAAAATTCTCAATTGCTTGGAAGCTGCAAAGTTAGAAGTTTGTGGAGACTGTATTATACTTATCGGACAGAACCCTCTACCTAAGTCCTGACCGCGCCCCTGTTTATTCTGCGCGACGGGCGATGCAGCATGCAAATCAACATCTGATCTCATGGAATGGGGTATAGGGGTGCAGCTTTCGTTGATCATGGCATTATGATCCAGGCACACTTTGGTGAAAGTCTGACTTTGCCTGTAGTTTGAGGCCGTTCCTAACATGGAAGCAGACGCCTTTGCTGCCGACTCTAACATGAGTACAGAAGCAGCTCCTCCGTATCCCTGGAGTGGGACCCTTGCTGAGGTCTATCAACTGGGTCAGTTGAAGTCAGGATTTTTAAAGAGGTCTACTCCTCTTCTAACAATGCTGCTGTTGGTCCGCGACTGCTTATTCGTCAGAGTTATTCTGCTTGTTTCGCAGCTGGCCTTCATATCTGAAGGTCGTTCCCCTATCCGCCACCTGGGGACGCGCCCTATAGCAGTCAGCTCTGCCAAGGGTAACAAAGATTTCATCTATAGAGGGTGAGAATGAGCCAGTAAAAAAGGAAGAATACCAATCACTGATTGGATCGTTAATATATCTTTCAGTGTCGACAAGGCCTGATATAGCCTATGCGGTTAGTGCTTTGGGACAATTCAGCAATGATCCTAGGAGACAGCACTGGAATGCGGCCAAGCGTGTCCTCCGCTATCTAAAGGGCACTTTATGTTTGAAAATAACTTACGAGAAAACTAATGAGACCCTTTATGGTTGTGTCGACGCTGATTGGGGTGGAAACCTCGCGGATAGAAAATCTCAAACAGGACTTGTTTTCTTCTTAGCAGGAGGTCCAATAGCTTGGGAATCGAAGAAGCAGCAGGACTGTCGCTCTTTCGAGCACGGAATCAGAGTACATAGCACTTTGTGAAGCGGGAAAGGAGGCAGTCTATCTTAGAGCGCTGTTGGATGAGATGGGATTTGGTGAATTATTGAATGAACCTACGGTTTTAAAGACTGATAACCAGGGGCGCTCAACAGCTGGCGAGAAATCCAGTCCATCATGCCAGAACTAAACACATTGACATCAAATGGCATTATATTAGAAGCATTTGCAGCGATGGTCTTATCGAGGTCGTTCACATACCAACCCAGGAAAATGTTGCCGACATCCTTACTAAAGGTCTGCCAAGAGTCTTGTATGATAAACATGTTGCTGGATTGGGAATGTAGAAATTGAGGGAGGGTGTTGGAATAATCAATTTCAACATTCTACTCTTCTTTTATTTGTTTTTGACCAGTTGACCGCCATGTATATAAATTATTTCTATCATTGTCGTATTGGAGTATGTAAAGCAAGCTGCTTCAACTTTATGTAAAATTAGAGCATAACTTAATAAAACTTTCTATCTTTAAAGCCGATTCCCGGCATTCTCCTTCCTATTTTTTCAACAAATTATAACAGATAAATTAGAATATTTATCTTGATTATTTCTAGGCGAAAAGTTATTTCAAAAATTTTATTTGCTAGAAACCTTCCCAGTACTATACTAAATAACTTCCCAAAGTTTCATGGCGATCCAATGAGTGGTTTGGTCAGGCATAAAGGACAAACAAACAAACAGACACACATACATTCATTTTTATATATATAGATGTCCTCTAGCATGAGTGTCCCCTCATGGAGGTTCCACTGTAGTTAGTGACTTCCTTTTACTGTAAGTGTACCACATGTCTATACATGCAGAAAGCAGTTTGAATTTTTCACTTACAAATATGCAAAACCCTGTTTAGTTATTTGCACTCAATGGTGGGGTTTGACCTTTACAAGAATTGAGGGCCATTGGAGCAATATTTTTTTTTTTATTCAGGAAAAATATTGTATTTCAATCTCAGTTGGTGACTGTCGAAAATCAATGGTTTAGTCCACTTATCCTCTGACCCCATGTTGCTTCTTATCCCCTTGTGTAAAGATTACACAAATTCCATGAGTTCATGCTCTTCGAGCTGTTTTATGATAAGCAGCGGCCTCTCCCAAAGGTTCTGTTTAGTGCATCTAATGTAAGGCAAAATGTGTTCTGGAGCTGCAGGTGCCAAGCTACATTTTGGGCAAGTGGGGTAGATTTTGTTATTATTTCAGGATAAAATTGTTCAACTATGCCCCTTGAAAAGCAAGAGCTCAATACTCCTACTAACACACTTGTGGCAACAATATTTGTTGGGCCAATCATTGACTCGGACAGTACTCGCGTGAGACTGAGTCATTGGGCTCATTTAAAAAAAATGGAAAATAAGTTCAGTAAAACCTCCAATGAGATTGCCCAAAACCATGGAACTTTTTGGCTTCTCCTGGAAGTTTTGGTTTCTTATTGGAGTCCTGGTTGATGTTACCAAGGTGGTAGCTCCCAGGGAAAGTATTTACTCTAGTACAGTAGAAGCTTCATGAGAGGATACTCTCGCTAGAGGACATCTCTCTTTAAAGGACAGTTTTTATTGTCAAAATTACCATTTTTACTATTTAGCAACTCTCCAGTAAGAGCACACCTCTCCCTAAAGGACAGTTTGGTTCTGCAACTAGGTGTTATCCTTTACAGAGAGGTAGTTCTACTGTATTTCTCTGCTGATATCTACCACTGTGGTGATCCAGGCTGAAGAGTACAAGTTCAACCGTACCAAGTTCAACACTGCTGCGGAGGAGGCCACACGCAAACACGCTGCCCTCACTAAGGATATACTGCACTGATTCCTCAGTACAACTTGTTTATATTGTCAATAAATGTTACAATATGTTGTTGTTTGTATTTATTGGACTCTCTCTCCTCCTTTCACTGAAACATGTTTGTGTAGCAGGATGTCCACTAGAATGTCAACTCTTTTATATTGTTTGCCATCAAATGTCAGTATTTGATCTTCTTCTTTCTTATCTTCACACAATCATATAATGGTATCAAGCTTGTAAAGCGTTGACAACCATCATGATTGGGTGAAGTAAAATGTGTCTGCCTTTGTCATTAAGACTGGAGCACTACTCAGTGGCAGGCCGACTTAGCTCCAAAAGAAATGGTTGCCTCTGACATGAGGAACAGACACCATGTGCAGCCGCTCCTAACATGGAGTACAAACACTGCTCATCCTGTATCTCTGGATTAGGAGCCCTTACAGGGTACTATCAGCCGGGCCAGCTGAACCCAGGTTTTTTAGTGAGCTTGTTACTGCTCCTCCTTTTTCATCCGGGCTTGGGACCGGCAAAGGCGGAGTTACGGAGACATCTGAGGCTCTTCATTGGACATGACAACAACATTTGCCATAAGGTAATAAGATCAAATCCAAATAAACAAACAGTGTGATGTTTCTGTAACAGCCTTGTTATCATCAGACTGAATGTAGTACAGTACTGAATGATAAAAATTCCCTCTCCAGGGATACAGAGGAGCTGTGTCTGTACTCATGTTAGAGTCTGCAGCAAAGGCATCTGCTCCCATGTTAGGAACAGTCTTAAATTACAGGCAAAGTCAGACTTTCACCAAAGTATGCCTGGATCATGGTGCCATGATCAAAGAAAGCTGCACCCCCTACACCCCATTCCATAAGATCCATGAAATTTGTATCGTTATCTGATAACAACCATTTGTTTACAGATAACGAGTTGTTATTGGCAGCGGATAATTTGCAATATCTTCTTCTCCTGGTAGTGATGGCATGCCACCTCTTCTTATTGTAAAACTAGTTAAACATTTTCGGACGTTTTTTCTAAATATTTTCAACAAGTGTTTAACCACTGGCCACTTTCCATCTACACGGAAGCTGGGGGACGTCGTTCTCATCACAAGCGAAGTGGGGAGGACTTTCTCACATCACACCGTCCAATCACGATGTTGCCTGGTTTGGGCAAGATCCTTGAGTGTCTAATTCTTGCTAGGCTGTCGTGGATGGCTGATAGGATGTGTAAAGCGCCTCCAAACCAGTTCGGATTTAAGCCTTGTAGATCTACTACAGCCGCACTCTTAAATCTAAAATCTACTATAACCCGGACGATTAAAACTAGGAAATCTTCTCTTCTTCTTTCTTTTGATGTTAAAGGCACTTTTGACAACGTGCTCCATTCCAGTATCTTGAGAGCATTGCACAAAACGTTTGTCCCAGAAACATTTATCATCTGATAAACTCGTTTCTAAGTAACCGTGTTGTGAGACTGTGTCGAGACGAGTTTCCAAAGGATGTCCCCAGGGTTCAGTTCTCTGCCGTTTCCTTTGGAATATTGTCTCTGACGAACTCCTCACGCTGGATTACAGGAATAATATTTTCCAGCAAGCCTACGCAGATGATCTGGTCGTGGTGGTCTCAGGATGTCGACCTAGTCAACTTCCAGCGGCCCAACACACCATAGATATGATCGCTAGATGGTGCAGTTTGCATAAACTGGAACTCAGCGTGGGGAAGTGCCAGGCTATGGTTCTCCTCAGACCACACAGGAGACTGCCTGAACCGCGTCGGGATCTGGTTATCCACGGACGGCCAATCCAATGGTCTTGACTGAATTTGATAAGGATAATTTAGGGTATTTGGCCAATTATGGAATAATTAAAAAAATCAATGATTAGTTAATATTTATTTGACAGATGACGCAAGTTATCAGCAATCGTGTTTTACAACAAAAATCATTCTCTTTTTCCTTTATTTCATATATGTAAAAGTGGCGCGACTTCCCTTTAAGAGAGAGAGAGTGTATTCGGTTCCAAAATCACTTTATTAGGCACCGCTCAACAAGAGCAACCTAGTTTATGATAAGTGACACAATGAATAATATGTGAAGGTTATTCACATATTAAACAAAATGTTAACGCAGGATTCAATCCGGGTTCATGGCTGTCGGGAATCGAGGGTGTTACCCACTCGTCCGCCGACGTTTGAGAGAGTGTATTGGGCGTTTAATATTTTCCATTAATTAAATAATAATAAAATATTCGTGATTGATATTTTTTTTTCAAATCAACGATTTCTCGTTTAAAAAGAAAAAAAATTATAGCTATTATTTCTCTTGATTCCCCTAACAACTAGAGATTTTTTTTCACAATAAGGCCTCAACCTTTAATAGCTATTGCATTCGATTTGTATATATAAAATTACAATCGTAAAACCTCTATTTAATTTGAAGATCAAAATTGTGGAATAGGTGGACCATCATTTTAAGATAGAAGCGGTGAATGAAAAAAAATGGCCGTTTCTTTCGAAGCTGAAACATCATCAAATAGAAGCAACTCTTCGGAGGATTGTTCAAACAATTTAGGAGTTGAGGATAAAACCTTCTTGATGAGAAGCGAAGATGAGAGGAAACATTTCAAAGTCAGCCTCAATAGTCTACTGAAAACTAACATCGAAAATTTGAAAAGTCAAACTGAATCCCATGATTCACAAGGCATACCAAATTCACCTTCTTCAAACCTCGCTGAAAACTGCAAGGAATCATCTGCCAAAGTTTCAAACTCTTTTGCCGAAATTTCTTTTGAACATACGAAAACAGGAGATCAGATTGTAAACTTGCCCATCATTGAAGAAACAGACGATATTCTAAATATGATCAGAATCAAACATAGCATATCAAAGGAAAGTATTTTTGTCCCAATCAAATTGTCTGGTCTGAAGCGTCAAATCAGTCTATACCATCGACTACCCATCAGCAGAAAACGTTTAAAATTTCAGGATGCAAATATTCTTGGTGAAAAAAATGGTAAAAGATGAATTCGATATACCTATGAAAAAATCGGGAAACATTGAAACTATAAGATCAAATCTATCATCAATGTCTGTTCAAAATTCAACAGAGTCAACATCAAACCTCGAACATTTTAGCAACTTTCAAAAGAACCAATCACAAATAAGATCAGGAACTTATAGAACAAATCAAAATTGGGTAAATTTTAAAGACGATTCCTTTTCACCAGTAGTGCAAATGCCACAAATATCTTATAGCGATCAGCAATTCTTGGTAATTAATTCATTACAAGAATCAGCAACACCAGGTTACCAATGCCTTCAACAACCAATGGGAATCCATCACGTTAATAACCTTCCTATATTGGAAATGACACAAAATTACAAAAATCAGAATAACAACCAAATAGTGAAGCTCGAATCTTGCAGTATTCGACGAGTTTTGAAGAATTCAATTTCTATTTTTTTTGAATACTTTAGGAACAACTTTATAGCAATTTTTCTCATTTTTCTGCTTATATGGTTAGCCTTGGATGACAGTGGTGATTGTAATAACTGAATAAAACACACGTATCACAAAAAATAGACTTTTGACAAATTGAAAATAGTAATAATATATAAAGATTATTCCCTGATATTTTACACTTTGACAAAATCAATAAGCTAGGGCCTGTTTTCTTTTTACAATTCTTTTATTTCTCAAGCTAAATAATTGACAATATGACCCAAAATAAGTATATTGCTACGGCGTTTTATGGTTTCCACAAGTCTATATCTCAGAAGAAGGCCAAGTGACACTCACTCCTCACTTTCTTACTGCTACTCTTTTTGTGTTGTTTTTCTTGCTTCCCTCTTTCTCTTTCTTGTTTTTTTTTTTCTTTTCTCTTTTTTTTTTTCTTTTTCTTCTGTCTATATCGTTGTTTCCTTTGTCTCACTGCTTTGTTCTTATGCATACCTCTGGTGAATCCTGTATAGGGTCAGTGACCCTAAATAAAGGCTTTTTGTTGTTGTTGTTATATTTCTCAAGCTTTCAGGCTAATATTCCCTTCAACACGAGACTCAGAAGAAGTAGCAGTACTTCTAGGTCTCCATGTTGAAGAGCATGTTATCCCGAAATCTCGAGATATAAAAGAATTATAGAAAGAAACCTATCCCTAGCTTATTGATTTTGTCAAATTAGTAATGAGAAATTATAATTTTTGGTTAATATT
>CP092865.1:129746459-129769876 GCA_030710605.1 Cordylochernes scorpioides | reverse complement strand
ACTACTTGAAAAAGTAGGTGAATGTAAATGTAATAGTAAAATGGTTTACCTGCTTCTAAATTATACAGTTGTCCATCTTGCGGCCAACAAGTAATTCCAGATGGTAAATCTTTTTCAAGAATCTGAAGCTCTTTTTTCATTCGGCGCTCCATAGTCAATTAGCAAACCAAGTGTTGCCGCCCAAGGCAATGGTAAACAATACACCGATTATTTGGTAAGATAATTTTGAAAATACATTTTAATTTCTTTACGTTTTATATATAGGGTTTTAACTTTTAATTAGACAATTTTAATTTATATTTAGACATTTTAATTTATACACTTTCATTTTTATTCAGACATTTTTCATTTTATTTTATACACATGGACTTTTCTATAATCTCGTGCAACAAGATACTCCTCTTCAATATCCGTTTTATTTTGCTATTTTTACTCGAAGAGTTTATTTTAGACTATTAAAAAATAATAACGACAACGCGTTTTCTCTCTCTATCTCTTTTTTTTTTATCTAAAGTATATAACGAAAAAAAAAGTATTTGGAGACATCTTTCAAACGCTCAAGGAACCTGGGTTAATTTTTTATCTATAGGCTCTTAACTTTTAATTAGACAATTTTAATTTATATTTAGACATTTTGCATTTTAATTTAGACACTTTCATTTTTATTTAGACATTTTCAATTTTAATTTAGAAATTTTTCATTTCAATTTAGACATTATTAGTAAATTAAATTTAATTGCCATCTATCGTTAAAATTTTACACAAATAAATTTACTGGCAATGCGTTTCTTTTAAATATCATCATTTAAAAGAAACGCATTGCCAGTAAATTTATTTGTGTATAGAGATTAATTTGGCGAAACCGCTGAGAGGGTTCACTACTGATGAGCCAAGCCCTCTCATTCAATAACTCATATCATTGCAGTAAGGTCTGTAGAGATAATATTTGATGATATTTAAAAGAAACGCATTGCCAGTAAATTTATTTGTGTAAAATTTTGGACATTATTCATTTTAAATTAGACTTTTTTCATTTTAATTTAGACACATAAAAAGTCCATGTGTCTAAATTAAAATGAAAAATGTGTAAATTAAAAATGAAAGTGTCTGAATTAAAATGAAAAATGTCTAAATATAAATTAAAATTGTTTAATTAAAAGTAAAAAACCTATATTTTAAAATAAAACTACAACCTTTCGCAATAAGTTTCTTTTATTATGATATGCGCGAGCTTTCGGGCTGGAGCCGCCCTTCTACAGGCAAAAAATGAAACATTTGATTCACGAGAGACAGTTATATACATTTGATTTGTTACAAATTTTAAATAAAATATCAGAAAGAAAAGTATTAAAACTACATAAATTATTACTTTTGTGCCTGTAGAAGGGCGGCTCCAGCCCGAAAGCTCGCGCCTATCATAATAAAAGAAACTTATTGCGAAAGGTTGTAGTTTTATTTTAAAATTTGTAGCGCAATTTTTTCGTTTACTTCAAAAAACCTATATGTTGGAAAATACTCGTACTTGGCGTAGAATATTTTTAAACATAAACAACATATTTAGTGTTATTAACTATAATTAGCTTAGTGAATACTGTGCTTAAACAACCACCATATACAGGCTTAAGGAGTGCTAATAGATGTTTAAATTCAAAATCAATTGTAGAATTTTATAAATTTTATTAATTTAAAATATTTTTGTGACATTTCTTTTTTTGTAAATTGTAGCGCAATTATGAATTTGCTCCAAAATACTCCAAATCATTTATCAAGAAGACAAGAATAATTGTGGTGGGTTTAAGGAATTTAAACTGCTGTTATATCAATGGGCTAAAGACATTCTCGGTTACCTTTTTAAAACCATTTTCGACGGAAAATGAAAATGCATATGAAATAAATGTGCGTATCTTATTGCAAGCTTTACAAGTTTTGAATATAATTATAAATTCAAATTGCTCTAGTGTTTCACAGAATATTGGAATTTACTATTTAGATGGATTTCAAATTGAAATCTCTATCTTCAATTCACTATTTTCATAGTGAATATTTCTGAAAAGATATTTTAATAGGTTTGTGTTTTGACAACATAGCTAATACTAGCTAATAAAGCATTCTTAGAAATACATTTTTTTTTATTTACATAAAAAGAAAAAAATTACCAATTGTACAAATGGAAAGATATTGGTTGACATAATGTTTATTAATCATTTATTTAAATAATTTTTGTTTATTCAATTTTATCTGGTTCTTATTTTATTTATCAATTTATCAATATATTTACTTCATTAAATTTTCTGTCTAGAAAAGAATAGAACTTGCTATTCGTTTGACAACATTGCGGCCCAACCTAGAAATCGTAGTTTTGTTTGAAAATAAACTCTTTTAGTGGTTTGTTTTTCTTATTTTAAATCAAAGTTTTCTTCCATTTTCTTTTTAAATAAGGTATTTAAACTAACCCTGGCTAACTTATTATACATTTTAGGTTAATTGTGAATATTAACATTAACATAAGTAAAATTGTTATATTCATTCTCTCTATAGATCACACCTTTATAATTTCACTCATCGAAAAAGTGTATATTGATATTTATTTTAATGTTTATTAATATTTAACATTTTATTTAATAATAAAGCGACTAGATTTTTCAAGCTAATTTATAAAAATATACTCTTATAGTGATTTCATTAAAAGAGAAATTATGATTAACCCATTTCTCTTTCGTAATCAATTGAAGCTTTACATTTATCCAAACGAACAATTGTTTTTTTTTTCTAGAAAATAATTCTAAATATAAATAACAGGTTAATATATACTGTTACAATTTCTAAAACATTCTTCTCAATAACTCCCCTCCTTAAAAAAATAAAAAGCATGAAATTAAATGGATTTAAAAGAATTATCATTAAATCTCTTCCTTTTTATTGAATCTTTTTTTTTTTTTTAAATAGCATTAATGCATATATTTAATGCCATAAGATCATTTTTGTGTCTCATATGTAATTTTGGTTGAATTATTTTATTTATATAGTATTTTAATAAATAATTTTAAAAATATATTTTTAGGTAAATTTTTTTTTCTATGTATTCCTTGTTTGAAGAGGTCTCTATGTATTTTATAGAAAGCCTATATATAGTATGAAATATAATAAGCTAGGAATTCTATAGAATTCTACATTTTAAATATGAGGGCCTTCCAATAAATAAATTTCCCTATTTTTAACAAATAAACAACATTATTTACAATTATGCAGTTATTTTATTTTCATTATACAACTCATAGACTACTTCTCTACATAATCACCATTTCTGTCCAAACATTTTTGGTACCATTGTAGCAATTTTTTGATACCACTGTTGTACCAAGCCGTGTCCTGTCTTCGTAGCCAGTGGTTCGCCTCCGCCTGTACTTCGTCATCATTCGCAAAGTGCTTGCCTCCAAGGCGCAACTTGAGTGCAGGAAAAAGATGGAAGTCGCTTGGGTCAAGATCCGGAGAATAAGATGGATGTGTGAAAATTTCCCATTTGAAGTTTTCCAGCAACATTTGGGTCGTTCGAGCTGCGTGAGGGCGAGCATTGTCATGGACGAGTAACACTTTCCGAGACAAAATTCCAGGTTGTTTCCGTTTTATTGCAGCTCTGAATTTAGTGAGGACTTCGCACTACCTCGCAGCGTTAACCGTAGTGTTTGGGGGCAGGTAGTCAACCAATAAAACACCCTTACAGTCCCAAAAGACGATAGCCATAACTTTGCCTGCAGAGATTGTGACCTTCGCCTTTTTTGGTGCACTTTCCTCAGGCTTCTTCCACACCATGCTTTGTCGTTTTGTTTCTGAAGTTGAATCATGCACCTAGCTTTCATCTCCAGTGACAATATGGGAAAACAGTTGATCTCCATCTCTTCGATGCATTTCCAGGAAAGCTCGGGCTGCCTCCATCCATTGTTGTTTGTGATTTTCCGAGAGCAAACGCGGGACCCATCTTGCGCAGACTTTGCGAAAATTCAAAACAGCTAGCATGATTGTTCCAATCGAAGAGCGTCCAATTTCGATTCCAGGAGGCAGTCATTATTTCATCAATGGTGACGCGGCGATCTGCTTCCACCACATTCCGAACAGCAGCAACGGTTGCATTGTCCGTAGCAGTAACGGGCCTGCCGCTTCGCTCGTCATCATGCACGTTTTGCCGTCCTTCCAAGAACCATGAACGCCATCGGCGAACCATTTGGATGTTCATACATCCTTCACCATACACTGACACTAAATTGCAATGAATATTGACCGCAGTTTCATTTTCGCCGTGAAAAAAACGAATTACAGAACGGAGTTCGCAAGTGGACACGTTCACCAGTGGTAGCTCCATGGAAACTGAAGCGCTGCGGACTTGCGTGTACGAGTAGCGTGATTCCAACACATCCTAGTGACATTTCTTGCACTACTAACTAATTTTTACAACATTTCGTTCGCAGAAAAAAAAATAGGGAAACTTATCTATTGGATGGCCCTCGTATATACACTCATGGACAAAACTTGAGGAAATGGAAAGTCTGATGTTGCCGGTCATCTAGTTTTTTGAAGTAGGCAATTTTGTTCACACTTGGTTATCTCATTGTCTTCAATAAAACACACTAGGTATCAAATATCTTTCATATGGTGTGAATCCTGGTATACATGCTAAAAGTCACAACTTTCTTAATTCTTGTCCATGAGTGTATATATACAGTAGAACCTCCATGAGAGGACACCCGTGCTAGAAGACACCTCTCCACAAAGGACAGTTTTCATTTGCAAAATTACCATTTTTACAATTTAGTAACTCTCTGGTAAGAGTACACCTCTCCCTAAAGGAACACTTTGGCTCTGTAATTAGGTGTCTTTTACAGGGAGATTCTATTGTATAATAAATTTTAAAAGAAACCTTCTGCCGAGAGTAGTCACAATTATTTAAAATATTTTCTGCAATTTCCAACACGAAGAAAAATATATTTATAGATAACAAAGTTGCGGGAAGATGGTATTCATGTACAAAAAAAAGGCTCTTTCACCTTTAAAAATGTTAATCTCTCTTCCCCATCCTTATTTTTTCCTCTAAATTTTATACTCACAAAGAATTTCACAGCCACTTTGGAGAGGTGGTTTACCGTCAGAAGTGTGTCTCTTGTGGTTTTGCTGTGATCTAGAAGAGACTGCAACAACAACATACTGTAGGAACTAAAAGTCTTCTTCTTTCTTATCTCCATTCAATCATATTAATGTATCAAGCTTTACAAGCTTGATGAGATGGTGTCTGCTGGGGATGAGTAGAGCTCATCAATGGATGAGTCAATACAGTCAAACTTCTTCTTCTTTCTTATCTCCACTCAATCATATGACTGGGTGAAGTAGAATGCATCTGCCTTTGTCATTAAGACTGGGAGCACTACTCAGTGGCAGGCCGACTTAGCTCCAAAAAGTACAGTCAATAATGTGTTGGAACTGAAGGTGGTGGTGTATTGTCCAGCCCAAGCTGCTCTCCTGTGTCATGGTCAGAATAGACGTGGCATTTCCAGCCTTCGACAGAGCAGTAATTTGATCACTCTCTCTCTTCTAACTTCTGCTCTGCTGCTTCTGCCCATATGGAAACTTAGATGGAAATATATGCTCTATGTAGATAGTCAGTACACAATATATAGTTTCTTCAGCCTATACATTGAGACACTTTTAAACCATTGGTTTTCGACTCTCTGCCATGACCCAGGTTCAATTCCCGCATTGGGCACTTTTTTTCTGATAAAAAAAAAAAAATGCTCTATTGGCCCCCGATTCTTGCAAAAGTCCCAAACCCACCAGCAAGTGCAAGTAACCAAATAGGACTCTGGCACAACAGTACAGTAAAAGCAGTCGCTTACTTCTATCCACCATGATTATCATAGCCTGTACCACGAACAACAAAAAAAGAGATGTTGAATTAAAGGAAAGAACAAATAGAAATGTGACTAAATATCCTGACCTCTCAAATGTGTATTCTGAATGGAGGAGTAGTGTCATCTATTGGAATCATTATCTACTATACCTTGATTTATTGAAGTTGTTTTCCCAGACTATTGGCTAACTCAATGATAAAGAAAAACCAACCAAGCCTAGATCAATGTTTAGTTTGTAGTTTTATTCCAATAGATAGCATCTTTGCCTAGTTTAGTCTAGTTAGTAGTCTAGTACCTAGTAATCTCTACCAATTCTAAAGTTTACCTGAATACGATGGTTCACCGTTTCATCTCCTGTTGTAAGCCCAGTTTGAAACATCTAATGGATTTTTTCCTAAAATCTGTTTATAGGTTTAAAGATTGCAATATGATTCATTAATTCACTATTTGTTCTAAGAAATTGAAACTTGACACCTTCTTTATAAATTAAATAAACTGTCCCCTTACATTAATGGGAGAGCCTGGCTCATCCATCCCAGTGTTTAAATTAGCCATTATCTATATATATTTTGTTGTTGTTCCCCCTTGAGTCACTGAAATTTTTAATTGTATATAAGCTCAACAACTGAGAGATAAAAAAAACATTTATTTCTTCATAATTCAGAAATATAAATCTTTTTTTTTTTTAATTTTTGTTTTTTTTTAAATATATATATTTTAAATCCATCTCTCAGCTTTGATGCTGTTTTTTTTGCGTAGACTAACCTGCTTCTCTACTTGTACTAACCCAAGTTACCTTGATACCTGCCAGACTTGAACTGTGAGTATCATTGGTGTTATCTCTATATCTATCACTCTGGGTTAGAGATACATACACCTGCCAGACTTGAACTGTGAGTATCATTGGTGTTATCTCTATATCTATCACTCTGGGTTAGAGATACATACACCTGCCAGACTTGAACTGTGAGTATCATTGGTGTTATCTCTATATCTATCACTCTGGGTTAGAGATACATACACCTGCCAGACTTGAACTGTGAGTATCATTGGTGTTATCTCTATATCTATCACTCTGGGTTAGAGATACATACACCTGCCAGACTTGAACTGTGAGTATCATTGGTGTTATCTCTATATCTATCACTCTGGGTTAGAGATACATACACCTGCCAGACTTGAACTGTGAGTATCATTGGTGTTATCTCTATATACACTCTGGGTTAGAGATACATACACCTGCCAGACTTGAACTGTGAGTATCATTGGTGTTATCTCTATATCTATCACTCTGGGTTAGAGATACATACACCTGCCAGACTTGAACTGTGAGTATCATTGGTGTTATCTCTATATACACTCTGGGTTAGAGATACATACACCTGCCAGACTTGAACTGTGAGTATCATTGGTGTTATCTCTATATCTATCACTCTGGGTTAGAGATACATACACCTGCCAGACTTGAACTGTGAGTATCATTGGTGTTATCTCTATATCTATCACTCTGGGTTAGAGATACATACACCTGCCAGACTTGAACTGTGAGTATCATTGGTGTTATCTCTATATACACTCTGGGTTAGAGATACATACACCTGCCAGACTTGAACTGTGAGTATCATTGGTGTTATCTCTATATCTATCACTCTGGGTTAGAGATACATACACCTGCCAGACTTGAACTGTGAGTATCATTGGTGTTATCTCTATATCTATCACTCTGGGTTAGAGATACATACACCTGCCAGACTTGAACTGTGAGTATCATTGGTGTTATCTCTATATCTATCACTCTGGGTTAGAGATACATACACCTGCCAGACTTGAACTGTGAGTATCATTGGTGTTATCTCTATATACACTCTGGGTTAGAGATACATACACCTGCCAGACTTGAACTGTGAGTATCATTGGTGTTATCTCTATATCTATCACTCTGGGTTAGAGATACATACACCTGCCAGACTTGAACTGTGAGTATCATTGGTGTTATCTCTATATCTATCACTCTGGGTTAGAGATACATACACCTGCCAGACTTGAACTGTGAGTATCATTGGTGTTATCTCTATATCTATCACTCTGGGTTAGAGATACATACACCTGCCAGACTTGAACTGTGAGTATCATTGGTGTTATCTCTATATACACTCTGGGTTAGAGATACATACACCTGCCAGACTTGAACTGTGAGTATCATTGGTGTTATCTCTATATACACTCTGGGTTAGAGATACATACACCTGCCAGACTTGAACTGTGAGTATCATTGGTGTTATCTCTATATCTATCACTCTGGGTTAGAGATACATACACCTGCCAGACTTGAACTGTGAGTATCATTGGTGTTATCTCTATATCTATCACTCTGGGTTAGAGATACATACACCTGCCAGACTTGAACTGTGAGTATCATTGGTGTTATCTCTATATACACTCTGGGTTAGAGATACATACACCTGCCAGACTTGAACTGTGAGTATCATTGGTGTTATCTCTATATCTATCACTCTGGGTTAGAGATACATACACCTGCCAGACTTGAACTGTGAGTATCATTGGTGTTATCTCTATATCTATCACTCTGGGTTAGAGATACATACACCTGCCAGACTTGAACTGTGAGTATCATTGGTGTTATCTCTATATCTATCACTCTGGGTTAGAGATACATACACCTGCCAGACTTGAACTGTGAGTATCATTGGTGTTATCTCTATATCTATCACTCTGGGTTAGAGATACATACACCTGCCAGACTTGAACTGTGAGTATCATTGGTGTTATCTCTATATACACTCTGGGTTAGAGATACATACACCTGCCAGACTTGAACTGTGAGTATCATTGGTGTTATCTCTATATACACTCTGGGTTAGAGATAGAGAGGCTAGATAAGCCTGGTAATGGAGGGTAGCCTGGAGTGTTGAATGCCAACTACCCATGGAAGCTGCTGGATGGACTTGTATATAACATCATCACTTGTTGGGTAAAACAATGGGGACACTGGACATTGGATTTATTTGCCGCTCCTATCTGTAAAAAACTCTGCACAGTGGAATTATAACAGCCCCCTTAATAACATCAAAATTTGGTTAAAACATAAACACAAGGTAATAAGACAAAATCCAAATAAATAAATAGTGTCTGACGTTTCGGTAACAGCGTAGTTACCATCTTCAGACAAAAGGGCTGAATGGACTTTTGTACTTTATATAGTACTTTAGTATCTTCAGTACTTTTGTCTGAAGATGGTAACAACGCTGTTACCGAAACTTCGCACACTATTTATTTATTTGGATTTGGTGTTATTACCTTGTGTTTATAATCTATGATCCAAATTATGCTTTATCAATTGGTTATAACATCTAAATTCTAAAGTTCAATACAACAAGGTAATAATAAGACTGAATCCAAATAAGTAAATAGTAGGTGAAGTTTTGGTAACGGCGTTGTTACCATGTTGTCATAGTTTTTCTCATTCAGTCTTTTTTAACAATGCTGTAACAAGGAGAGGCACAATTTGGATTATAGATTAGAACGTCATGGTAATAAGATCAAATCCAAATAAATAGGGTGTGTGTGTGGGGTTTCAGTCACTGAGTTGTTACCATCATTAGACAAAAAACTGAATGTGAAAAAATATGACGGCATTTTTTTTATTATTATTCCATTATATAATTATACAAGGTCATGGAGACTATATTCATTGATCAAATTCACAATCTTGGTAGGGTTGGGGTTCTGTCTTGAGGCTCCTATACATTCCAAGAGGTGGTCTGGTGAGGTCTCTTTATATGACAGCAAGATGGTAACAATGCTGTTAAAAAACTTCACGTACTATTTATTTATATGGATTTGGTTGTATTATTCCCCTGTAGTACTCAACTTTATAATTTAGATGTTAGAACCAAGTTGCTGTTATAAAGATATGCCACTGTGCAGAGTTTTTTAGACATAGGAACGGCAAATAAACTAGTTGAGGGGGGGGAGGGGAGGTAGTAAACAAGATGGAAGATACAAGAAAATAAGACCTAATCCAAATAAATTAATAGTGTGTCACGTTTCAGTAACAGCATTGTTACCATCACCAAGACAAAAAAATAAATGATTTCTTTTGTCTTGATGATGGTAACAATGCTGTTACAGAAATGTCACACACTATTAATTTATTTGAATTAGGTCTTATTTTCTTGTTCTATAATCTAATATCCAAATTGTGCTCAATTAAGATGGAAGATGATAATGGTACGATTCAGAAGTACTCCAGACAAGAGAATGGATGCTGTTACCGAAACATCTTGTCTTATCTAGTCATATTACTTGGTGATACAATCTGTGGAAGATAGAGGGGTACAAGTTCAGCTAGATGGAGATATAGGACCTTGCCAATGATGGAATAGATGTGGATATTGCAGAGAATGTATCTGATTTCCCCCCAATGGAACTGATCATAGCAAGATATATTGGGGTTCTATCTACTTACTTGGTAGAAATATCTGGCTGAATTTATTCCCATTCTCTTAAGTGTGATGCCCATTATAAAATTGAATATGATGAATGAAAAAATGATTGATGTGGATATTGCAGAGAATGTATCTGTTTTTTTTCCCAATGGAACTGATCATAACAAGATATATTGGGGTTCTATCTACTTACTTGGTAGAAATATCTGTGGCTGAATTTACCCACATAATTGTGATGCCCAAGGTTTCCATAGAAATTGAGAGAGAAATCAATTCAGATACCTAGACTATAGTATGTATGGACAAGGATTCAGTGTGGGATGGTATGGTAGATTCTTAAGTTAGACTCCATAGAGAGGGATTTATATGTAGGGGGTGTTCTGGAAGACTTCAACACAATATACCTGGCATACTTAGGCCCTCTTTTTGGTGATGGAACAAAAAAATGGGTAGTTGTGGCTATTTAGAGAGAGAGAGAGCTAGAAGAAGCGTTATCTTTTAGAGAAGTTGTAGCTAAGGACTCCTGCCTGTGTGGCCCCAGATGTCCACACTCCAGCAGCAGAGGAAGATTGTGGAACAGCTCCGCAGGGAGTCCCAGCTGAAGAGAACCTCGGTCTCTGTGGCCATCGAAGAACTCAAGGTAAGCATGATCCCCATACATTGTTGGTGTTTCTATATTTAAACATAAGCTCTGAATTCTTGATGCACTTGGTTGATAATTAATATGATTCTTTATTTAGCCCATTAGTATAGTTTTTTTATTATTTTAAATTATCCCTAGTACACGTCGTGGTGGTGTCTTGTCCAGTAGCATGGATTTTGTTGCTCCATGGAATGGGGGGGTGCCATTGCCCCGTTAGTTAGCCACATTTCAGAGTTCCCTGTAGGCCTTCACGGTTACTGTAGCAGCTCGGGGCTCACGACACCGTACTTCGCCCTACAGGGCAGTCCCTTACTTGTGCTGCTTCTCCCGCCCGCCACGTACACGTGGTACAGGCCATGATAATCTTGGTGGGTAGTTAGTGACTGCTTTTACCGTAAGTGCACCACATGTCTACACATGTGAAAAGAAGCTCGACTTTGCACTTACAAATGTGCCAGAGCCCCATTTGGTTACTTGCACTCGCTGGTGGGGTTGGACTTTTATAAGATTCAGGGGTCATTGGAGCATTTTTTTTTTTTTTTTTTTAATTAGAAAAAAGTGCTCAATGCAGAATTTGATCCCAGGTCATAACGGTCGAAGACCAACGGTTTAGACCAGGGGTTGGCAAACTGCGGCTCGCGAGTCACATGCGGCTCTTTGTATGTGAAACTGTGGCTCTTTATATAGTTCCATATGTAAATATTATTTATGCAAGTACTATTTATTGTTGGCAAGAAAAAAATTTTGTGGCTCTTTAAAAACTTTGAAATTTTGTAAATTGAAAGTTTTGACTCTTTTCCGACTCAAAAGTTTGCCGACCCCTGGTTTAGATCATCCTTCTACCGACCCCCGTTAGTATAAGTGAGAGTTAGTTCATGGTTCACCTACCGGCGGGGCCTACTGTACTCTGTAGATGAGCCAGTAGCACACACTTGGCTAAATCATATCAGCTGAGTAGAGTTGTTAAAAATATATTTTCCCAAGGTTATAAGTCCAAATAATTAAACATGACATTTGGTAACAATGCTTTTCCAAAATAGCACAGAGAAATTACTTATTTGGTCTCTTGTTAACTTGAGATTTTATCTTTATTTATCCATATCTCAATATATATATGTTGTTACTTATCTAAGTACTCATGGTACAGTAGAACCTCCCTTTAGTGGACACCCCGCTAGAGGACACCTCTCTACAAAGGACAGTTTTCATTTGCAAAATTACCATTTTTACAATTTAACAACTCTCCGGTAAGAGGACACCTCTCCTAAAAGGACACTTAGGCTCTTCAATTAGGTGTTGTCCTTTACAGGGAGGTTCTACTGTACTTGCCATGATAATTACATGGCGAAGCTGCACAATCCTGCAGTAATGCATTTTTAGTGATATAGTTGTATTTAAACAATAATTAACTGATGCTGTTGAAATTTTATTCAAGACATGTTAGAATTATCAGGGGATATCGTATAGTGGTTAACATTAGTGCAGGTGTCTGAACATGAAACAAATAGTCAAATTATTGTGTGCTTGTGACTTGTGAAAGAATCCAGTGAGAGGAATTTTTTTATTGTATAGGTAAAACTTCTTCTATGCAGATTTTGTGAACCCTGATGTCCTGTCTGCAGCAAATGACACTTTATATATCTGCTCTTCTCACAAGTAGGCAATATTGAGTAGTTTTATTGTGGAGGACAAAATATACTGGTGGTGGTGGTGCTTATCTCCATGGTTAAACCAATTCCTGAAGTCCACTCCTCTCCTATTTTGCGATGGTAGTTATAGGCCTGGAAAATAGGTCCTCTATTGTCAGTTCTGAGCATGACAAGATATGCTCTGGAGAAGCTTCTGCACTATTGCATTTCAAGCAGTTATTATATATAAAGGTTTTTTTTGTCCATTTCTCATATAGTTCCCTGTTTAATAAAATCAACAAGTAATCCAGGATTAAGTTTCTTTTACAATTTTTATTTATCTAGCTTTCGTGGGCTATCATGTCTTTCAACAGGAGCACTAGAAGTGCCTAGAATTTCCAGCCAAACATACATGCCTGGGCGTGTGTGGTTGGCTGGAAGTTATACTTCTAGTGCCCCTGTTGAAGGACACGTTGGCCGGAAGGCTAGAGAAATAAAATTTGTAAAAGACACTTAATCCTGAATTGCTTGTTATTTTATTAAAGTATAAGTTGGGGATGAACGTGTATCAAGAGTTATACTTCACTGTGAAGTTTGTTTCTGCTGAACTGCTACTTCAAAAATACAGCGCACCTGCGTCACGGGATGACTTAGCATTCGAGGAGCGTCCAGCCACCACCACTAGAGGCGCTCTGCCCTCTCCATCACTTCCTGTTATGTTTTCACTTGTACTGCTACCTGCTTGCATAACCTCGTGATATATTAAAACCTATATATATTTCAATCTATTCTCAATTTGATTGAACCACCGATCCAACAAGTGGCAGAAGAGCGTGGTTCCCTAGCTCTGTGGTTCAAGTTCAGCGTATCCTCGTGAGTAAAATTCCTCCAGCTTAGCTACCTCCGTTTGCCCTCGTCGAGAAGTTGCTGCGTCACCATGGCGGCCGTTAGTGCAATAACGGCGGCGGTTGAAAAATTGAACGGCCAAAATTACCGCTCATGGAAGTACAACATCAAGATGCTACTAATTGAGAAGGGCTTGTGGGATGTGATGTTTAAAGATGAAGATACCCAAGATGCTAAACTAAAAGCTCAAAAGGATAGAGCCTTGGCTGTTATCGCGTTGTCGATAAATACAGAACACCAAATCCACATCATCGACTGTTCATCGCCACAGGATGCGTGGAAAAATCTGGAACAGGTTTTTGAGCCAAAATCTCGTTCGAGGATACTACAGTTAAAGAAGCAGTTTGTGAACATCAAGCTTCAAACTGGTGAGTCGATGTTAGACTATTTGAATAGATTGAAAATTTGTACGGACCATTTAAAAGAAGCAGGTGCGGAAGTCGACGATCAAGATATAGCATACAGCATGCTATCAGGGTTACCTGACAGTTTCGATACCCTGGTGATGTCGTTCGGAAATGTCGAGGACTCTGACTTCACATCGAACAAGGTTAGAAATACTCTACTCACAGAGTATGAAAGAAGATCTGCCCGAGAAGGAGCAAGTTCAGGTCTCGGCGAAGCACTCAATTTTTCAAAGGACGACACTAAGAAGACTTCCAGAAAACAAGGAGTCAAGTGCTACCGATGTTCGAAAATCGGCCATATCGCCAAGGATTGCAGGTCGTCCATCAACCGAGACTACAAGGCGGATAAAAGCTACAGCAGGAAGAAAGACTCTTTTAAATCTCCTTCGGAGAATATGCTCATGGCCTTCAATGCAGTCTCTTCGGAAGATGAATTCATCTTAGACAGCGGCGGCAACACATCACGTCTGTAAGAACCGACAATGGTTTACAAGTTTCCAGCCTACTACGTGTGAGCCCATCCAGACTGCGAGCGGCAACCTACAAGTAGAGGGAGTTGGAAATATCCGCATGAAGATGTACCTAGATACTGGAACGCAAGATGTCACCTTGAACGACGTTCTTTTTGTGCCCCAAGCAAGAAGAAATTTGCTTTCTGTGTCGCAAACAGAGGATAAAGGCAAGCACATCAAGATTTGTAATCACAAGGCAAAAGTGTTCAGTGACAACAGAGTGATATGTGTGGCAAGTAACCTAAACGGATTGTACATCGTTAGAGGTAAGCCTATCTTACAAAATGCGCACTTAGCTAGTTCAAGTCCGCCTACACTAAAACTTTGGCATAAACGCTTTATGCATATCAATGCAGACACTTTAAACAAGTTAGCTAAAAATTGCGTTGTTAATGTCTTGAAATTTCCAAAGGAGAAATGTCAATATGCGATGATTGCTGTATGACAAAGTCAACAATGTCGCCACATAAAAGCTCTCCATATAAAATAAAAACTAAAGATTTGTTAGAGTTAGTACATAGCGATCTGTGTGGACCATTTCCAGTTGAATCTTTTGCTGGGTCACGCTATTTTCTAACATTTACAGACGATTTCTCCCGCAGAGTTACTGTTTATTTCTTAAAGCATAAAGATCAAGTTATTGAATACTTTGACATCTTTAGGGCTAGAGCCGAAAGAGAAACAGGTCATAAGATTAACGCTTGCGGACAGATAACGGGTTAGAATATTGTAATAAAAACTTTAAACAAAAACTTGAGAGCCTTGGAATAAAACACGAATTAACGAATTCTTACAGCCCTCAACAAAATGGCGTCTCGGAGCGTTTAAATCGTTCGTTACTTGACATGGCTAGAGCGTCAATGCATAACGCTGATTTGCCACAAAAATTCTGGGCTGAAAGCGTTAATTGTGCCGCATACATTAAAAATAGAAGCCTTTGTAGCGCTCTTGATAACAAAGTTCCAGAGGAAATTTGGCTTTCAAGAAAAGTGAGCGTACGTCATTTTAAAATATTTGGAGCTCTAGCTTATGCTCATATTCCAAAGCAAAAGCGAAAGAAATTCGACCGTCGAGCTAAAAGATGTATCTTAGTCGGATATTCAACACAATCCAAAGGTTATAGACTCTGGATAATGATTCTAAACAAGTGTTCATAACTAAACATGCTAGATTCGACGAAATAAAGTCGGTTTAAACCAGCTTAAGGATGACGTGACGGAAGGTAGCGAGGCTAAAAACAGTTTTCGTTTGGTTGCCGCAACAGGGGCAAAGTTCTCCCGCCACGTGATCCTGACCTTCAACAAGGTTACGACAGCCAACTAGAAGTTCCGTCGACTTCAGAAGTTAAAGATATAGTGGGGGGTAGTTCTGAAAATACTTTGAGCCTCCGTAGTCGTGAAATTGAAAGAAAAACACTGAATCTTGCAAATGTTGAACTAAATTTATGCGAGGTGTCTGAACCTCAACTTTTGAAGAAGCTGTTTGCTCACCCGAATCAGATCTTTGGAAAAATGCGATGCAAGAAGAGTTAAATTGTTTAGAAGAAAGACAAACATGGGTTATCACTAATTTACCTAAAAATAAGAAAGTAATCGGTAATCGTTGGGTTTTTAAAATAAAAGGAGATTCTAAAGGAAAGGTCAGTAAATTTAAAGCTAGGCTCGTAGCCAAGGGTTACAGCCAGACACCCGATATTGACTTTAATCAAACATATGCCCCTGTTGCCAATTTCGGTATAATCCGAATGCTTTTAGTTTTGACCCAAAATGCTGGCTGGGTAAATAGGCATTTAGACATAAATAATGCATATTTATATGGGGAACTTCATGAAGAATTGTACATGGCTTTGCCACCAGGAGTAAAGTTTCAGGATTCTAAAGATAAAGTTCTTAGACTTTTAAAACCTATCTATGGGCTTAAACAAGCAGCTTTTTGTTGGAATACCACGCTGAGTCAATTTCTTGAAAAAGTGGGTTTTTTCTAAAATTCCATCGTGCAATTGCATTTTTGTGCTTGACGATAGGGCAATAATAGCAATTTATGTAGACGACTTAGCGATATTTGCTGTTGACCAGAATACACTTGACGAAATCGAGGATAAGATTATACAAGAGTTTCAAATTAAAAGTCTGGGGCCCATTACATTCTTTTTAGGTGTCGAGATAAATTACGGCAAAGAGAGTTTGTCTCTTAATCAAAGACATTACATACAAACTTTACTTCAAAGATATAATATGTTCGAAGTTCGCAAAGTATGTACGCCTTTAGACCCAGCTATCATACTATCTAAAATAGATTGTCCCATACACAAGCTGAAATAGACCAAATGTCTAAGATACCATATAAAGAGCTTATTGGTGCATTGTTGTATTTGTCCAATTGCACTAGACCAGATATCTCTTTTGCTACTTCGAAACTTTCCCAATTTTGTGCAAACCCAGGAAAGAAGCATTGGGAAGCTGCAAACATGTTTTGAGATATCTATCGGGTGCCATTGACTTAGAACTCTCCTATGTCAAAGGAAACAACAATAAAGTCGCAATGTTCACAGACGCCGATTATGGGAGTGACACAGATGATCGAAGATCCTACTCCGGAATGGTTGCAGTTATTGATGGGAATGTCATCAACTGGCGATCTAAAAAGCAGCAATGTGTTTCGTTGTCTACCATGGAATCGGAGTATATAGCATTATGTCACAGTGCTAAAGAGGCCGTCTGGCTCGGTCAAACTCTATCTGATCTTGGATTTATCTCGCACTTTGCCAAACCACTCACAATCTACTGTGACAATCGATCAGCCATAGACTTCTCAAAGAATAACATTGAGAACAATCGTTCCAAGCACATCTCAGTTCAGTTCCACTACACAAGAGATAAGATAAACTCCGGTGATATCGTTGTCCAGTTTGTCAACACCAAGGAGAACCTGGCCGATATCCAACCAAGACTTTAAAGAAATTGATGCACAGAGATGCATGTTTCCAGATGAATTTGAAGTCGCAAGTGGGGGAATGCTGAACTGCTACTTCAAAAATACAGCGCACCTGCGTCACGGGATGACGTAGCATTCGAGGAGCGTCCAGCCACCACCACTAGAGGCGCTCTGCCCTCTCCATCACTTCCTGTTATGTTTTCACTTGTACTGCTACCTGCTTGCATAACCTCGTGATATATTAAAACCTATATATATTTCAATCTATTCTCAATTTGATTGAACCACCGATCCAACAGCTTCCATGTGCTGTAGTGGTGGGTGTCCACACAGAAACCTTCCAAGGTTCTCTCTCTCCACTTAATTAGGGTCAAGTATGTTGGGCCAAGAGCTGAGAGGTTTTTTTCCCCTCGTTTAGGACTTGAGGCTTTTTCTGCCATCACTGGTTTCTCTTGTTATTCCTGTTGTCTGGGGTGACTTCAATTGGACTGATCTCTCCATGGTGTGTTTGTGAAATCTCACCTTCCTCTTCTTTCACCCATTGTTGTGTAGGCAGTGTTGTAGTGAAAGAGCAAGTGATATGCATAACTGAAGAACTGGCTGTGTTTATTCATGTTTAAAAGAGCAGGTTGATAACTTAGCATACAACCTCTCATCCTTCTGATACTGTCACAGAATGGGTTCCTTACTT
This sequence comes from Cordylochernes scorpioides, assembly GCA_030710605.1. Taxonomy (NCBI): domain Eukaryota; kingdom Metazoa; phylum Arthropoda; class Arachnida; order Pseudoscorpiones; family Chernetidae; genus Cordylochernes; species Cordylochernes scorpioides. The sequence goes on along the minus strand of CP092865.1, from coordinate 129,751,789 downwards.
CTCTAAATAATTCTAGAATATCTCGAAATTTGTTAGTGGCTCTCTAAATTTGCATGAGTCACATTCCACAATGATACTGAGGAAACTTTTGAAAATTCAATACAGAACCAGTCTGATTAAGTCCACACTGGATAAGAATTTAATGTATAAATACAGTTAAACCTGTCTATACCGCACCCTTTTGGGACTCACCAAAATGGGTACTATAGAGAGCGGGTGCTATAGACAGGTCACTTTTTATGTAAAATATTGACATTTTAATGTTTAAAATTGGACGCTATAGAGAGGAAGGTGCTATTTAGAGGGGGCGCTATAGAGAGGTTTAACTGTATTGTTGTCTTTCCACAAACTTGTGGCTGACCCTGACAAATAGAGAAGGACTGTCTTACCCAAGTTCCATAATGTGGACAACTTGAGTTAGCCATTGCTGATCTTAGCCATCCATAAGGTGTTGCCCTGAATGGTTTGTTTTCTCCTTGAAGATATTGCTTGACATATCTGGAGTAGATTGATGCTCTACCTACTGAGGTGACAGTGCCTAACATTCTGGTGTACATCTTTGTCAAATATTGGATGTTTCTCTCACTTTAAAGAAATATAGTTGGGCTCTATTGTTCAGGTTGTACCTCTGCAGGAATATATTGTGGGCTGTATTTTAACTCTTACTGGTCCTCAAGCCATTTTCAGCTACAGGAGTAAATGGCATTCTTTCTATTGTGTATGATATTTAGTTTTTGTTATGGGGTTTCATATTAATACGAAGCCCCATAACAAAAAACAAATTTTACTCCGTAGAATGCAATATTAAAATTGTAGGTGAAAATGCTGGAGAGATGTAAAAAACGAACATAAGTACAATCTTAATAACCATGACAACAAATCCTTAGTCTTCCAACATATAGTAAAACAAGCCACTTCTTTAACTTATCTGAACTGTGAATCCAACATCCCTAATAAAAAACAGAGATTAGTCATGGAGTCACTGTGGAAAAAAATATCAGGCACTATCCACAATATAGGAAATTATAACTTCAATGACTCAAAGCCATTGTCTTGAGATAATATCTTGAGAGCTTTCTCAAAAGGTGTGCTGTCATGGGAAATCAAATTTAAAACTTTAGTTAAACTATTTATTATTTTAATTGAATTATAATATAGTTCTCCTGTAGAAGGACCTTTAAAGGTAGAGCTTTTAAATATACTCTTAAAAAGAAATTCATCCCAGGATGTGTGTGGTTCAATTTTCTTTTTAATTAAATACAAGGGATTAATTTATTCAATTACCACATAAGGTTGATGGGTGTTATCTTAATCATTCTATAACCACTTTGAATAACCAAATTTCTCCTTAAGAAATATTTGGGAACACAATCAACTATGATGGATTTTTAAAGCTTTAATACAATTCCAACGAACTTTAATAAGGGAGACCAATCTTATAAACGACTGTATGTGATATGTTGTATCTGCCATCACATTTATTTCCACAGTTAAACCTCCTATGATGATGCCCTTGTTGTTGTTTCTTATCCCCTTGTATAAAGATTACACAAATTCCATGAGTTCATGCTTCTCGAGCTGTTAGACGATAAGCAGCGATTTCTCCCAAAGGTCCTATTGTCTTTTTTACCAAGATGACAACTCACCCAACTTTCAAAGAGACTCCCTGTAGGCATATTTCCAGGCAGGGGTCGATGGAAGGATGGTCTAAACCCTTGGTTTTCGACCGCTACGACCCGGGTTCGATTCCTGCATTGGGCACTTTTTTCTAATAAAAAAAAAAAGGTCCAATGATCCCCGATTCTTGCAAAAGTCCAACCCCACCAGTGAGTGCAAGTAACTAAACGGGGGCTCTGGCGCATTTGTAAGTGCAAAGTCGAACTGCTTTTCACATGTGTAGACATGTGGTGCACTTACAGTAAAAGTAGTCGCCTACTTCTACCCTCCATGATTATCATGGCCTGTACCATGTGTACTAGGGATAAGCAAAAAAAAAAAATTTCCAGGCCATGTATTTCTAGCCAAATGTTGTGTCCTGCTGTCCTCAGTGAGGTGTGGTGTTACAGAAGTACATCATGGAACACCAGAATGAAGACAGTCTGCTGGTGGGATTCCACTCCCAGAAGGCTAATCCCTTCCGGGAAAAGAGCTCCTGCACCTTGCTTTAAAATCACTCTGTGTGTGTCGTCTGCTGTGCCTTTTTTAGTTGTGCTCCTACTCACTGATTGGTTCTCTCCTTCATTTCTCTTTCTGTGTTTACAACAATGTTCAACATTTCTCTGTGTTTACAACAATGTTTCTCTCTTTGATGATAATGCACAATTTGGATTATAGATTATAAACACAAGGTAATAAGACCAAATCCAAATAAATAGTGTGTGACAGTTTCGGTAACAGCGTTGTTACCATCTTCAGATAAAAGTACTGAATGAGAAATTTTCTTCTTCTTCTTGAATTCCGGGCTAATTGGCCTTTATGGTAAGGTCTTCTAGCCCCAAAATGAGAAATTTTCCCAACAGCATTGTTTTAAATAGTTACTGCTATCAAATGTGTAAACAAAGATAGAGCAGATAAGAAGAAAATAGTTTTCTGAGAAACACTATTCTGTGTAAAATTTCTCATTCAGTACTTTTGTCTGAAGATGGTAACAATGCTGTTAATGAAACATCACACACTATTTATTTATTTGGATTTGGTCTTATTACCTTGTGTTTATATCTCTCTTATATGTACTCCTCACCACCAAGGCTTGTTGCCGTAGTGGTTGGATACAGTTGTGACTTTTCTAACAGCAGGTGTCTCTTTTATACTCTATATATCTTTTTTAAAACCCTCAAATCTCTGTACTCTTTCCACGGTGCAAATAAATGAGTTTGGCAGATACTATGTGCCTGCCCCATTTTATATAAATTTATTAGAAAGAAATATGTTTTCTCTAAGAGGTTATATAAATAACTTATCTTTCTACTTAAATAAAGAGAATTATACATATTATGTTTTATTATGAATTCTCTCTCTCTATAAAATATATAGTTTTTGTGTATTGAAAGATTTTGCCAGATTCCCCACCCTCTCTTAGAAAACTGGTGTTTACTATCTGTTGTCTACATATACAATGTGGTGGTATTCCCCTGTTGTCTATTATATGTCTGTATTTTATGACAGTCAAACTTTCCTCTTCTTTTTGATTGTATATACAGTAGAACCTCCCTTTAGTGGACACCCTGCTAGCAGACACCTCTCTATAAAGGACAGTTTTCATTGTCAACATTACCATTTTTACAATTTAGCAGTCCTAAACAGGACCTTTGGGAGAGGCCGCTGCTCATCATAAAACAGCTCGAGGAGCAGGAATTCGTGTAATCTTTACACAAGGGGATAAGAAACAACAACAACAACAACAATTTAGCAACTCTCTGGTAAGAAGACTCCTTTCCCTAAAGGACACTTTGGATCTGCAATTAGGTGTTATCTTTTACAGGGAGGTTCTACTGTATATACAACCTCTTTCTAACAACTTCTTATAACAGCAACTTGGTTAGAATAACCTAATGGGACTTTCAAGTTTTTCTACTGTAGATCCAACAACAGCCCCAAGTGATATTGTCGTTATAAAGAGATTTGATACTATATATAGATTATATATACAGTTAAACCTCTCTATAGCACCTTCCTCTCTATAGCACCCAATTTCAAATACGTAGTACTATGCGGTTTACATTAAAAGTGACCTGTCTATAGCACCCCCTCTCTATAACACCCTATTTTGGTGAGTCCCAAGAGGGTGCGCTATAGACAGGTTTAACTGTATATATATACAGTAAAACCCCTATATAACCAACCCCAATGGGACTGAACCTGTGGTTCACTATAGTCATGGTTCATTATATCCATAGTTCACTTATTATAGAATAAAAATGCATGATTATTTCAGGTTCGTTATAAGTGAAGGTTCGTTATTTTGTGGGTTGGTTTTGGCAGGGTTTTACTGTATTTGTGAACGAAAAGGCATGTCTCTGAGCTACTTAATAGAACTTTTAGATGCTGGCAAAACACTGTTGTCTTTTAGCATAAATATCACTTAGATATCTATTTTTAAAGAGATATATTTGGCCTTTATTGATTTTCATCAAGAAAATAGCCAATATATTGGAATAAAGTGTTACAGATCACATTTTTAGTTGATAGTTGTTCCGAGAGATGGCGCTTTTCCAACAAAACAAAAAATCTCATTGAGTGACTCAGAGTATATCTTGTCAGTCATTCATTTTAACTGTCTGTCCTCTTTTTAAAAACCTCCTTTTTCTTTTTTTCATATACAGTAGAACATCCCTTTAGTGAACACCCCGCTAGCAGACACCTCTCCATAAAGGACAGCTTTCATTTGCAAAATGACCATTTTTACTATTTATCAACTCTCCAGTAAGAGGACAACTCTCCCTAAAGGACATTTTGGTTCTGCAATTTGGTGTTGTCCTTTACAGGGAGGTTCTACTGTATATAATAAACATTTAACAAAAAACACCCTGTGCCAGTTATACCCTATAGATTTATATTCCCTTTTTATCATGGTCAAATTCACTGTTCCAAATTTTTTTTTTTTTCATATAAAAATCCATTGAAAATTTGACCTCTTTATTAAGGTTTCTCTGTCCACACCTTGGAAGACCTTAATAAAGGGGTATTCTGTATATAACAAGAGGAGTATCTCTCCACTGTGGAACATTCTATATAAACTGCCATCAATGTTAACAAGAGCTTTAACTGGGTATCATCCTTCTATTGTCCAAGAAAATTATATCAGAGGTGAACATTTTTCTTTATATCTACAGTTAAACCTGTCTATAGCGCCTTCTTCTCTATAGCGCCCGATTTTAAATATGTAGTACAATGCGATTTACATTAAAAGTGACCTGTCTATAGCAACCCCTCTCTATAGCACCCTATTTTGGTGAGTCCCAAGAAGGGGCAGTGCTATAGACAGGTTTAACTGTATCTATATGAAGTTAAACTTTTATCATTTTAACTTAGAGCTAACAAGTTGGCTATGTTTTTATAACATTTTAAAAAATATCTCCAAATATCCATATATATAATAGAGGGTTGACTTTACAGTACAACCTCAGCAACTTGCTTAGAAAACATCCAAAAGTCACATTTGTTTTAACTGTGGTCATAATAACAATATAAAAAATTGTTGGGAAAGATCAAAGGTATGCGCAACACGTTTATTTTTTGCCATTACGCGAATACATTATATGCATAATGGCCTGTTGAAGGAGGTTATTATCCGAAAGCTCATAGCCTTTTAAATAAAGAAATGCGTCGCG
>CP092865.1:129735807-129746359 GCA_030710605.1 Cordylochernes scorpioides | reverse complement strand
ATAAGAAACAACAACAAAGGCATCATCATAGGAGTTTAACTGTGTAATAAATGTGATGGCAGATACAACATATCACATACAGTTTTTTTTGCTTATCCCTAGTACACGTGGTACAGGTCATGATAATCATGGTGGGTAGTTAGCGACTGCTTTTACTGTAAGCGCACCACATGTCTACACATGTGAAAAGCAGTTCGACTTTGCACATACAAATGTGCCAGAGCCCCCGTTTGGTTACTTGCACTCGCTCGTGGGCTTGGACTTTTGCAAGAATCAGGGTCCATTGGAGCATTTTTTTTAAGCAGAAAAAAGTATCCAATGCGGGAATCGAACCCGGGTCGTAGTGGTCGAAAACCAACGGTTTAACCAGCCTTCCACCGACCCCCTTCACATACAGTAGTTTATAGGATTGGTCTCCCTTATTAAAGTTTGTGGAATTGTGTTAAAGCTTTAAAATCCACCATAGTTGATTGTGTTTCCCAAATATTTCTTAAGAAGCAATTTGGTTGTTCAAAGTGGTTAGAATGATTAAGATAACACTCATCAACCTTATACAGTAATTCAATAAATTGTATTTAATTAAAAAGAAAATTAAACAACTTCCAGGGATGAATTTCTTTTAAGAGTATATTTAAAATATCTACCTTTAGAGGGCCTTCTACAGGAGAACTATATTATAATTCAATTAAAATAATAAATATTTCAACTAAAGTTTTAAATTTCCCGTGACAGCACACTCTTTGAAAGAGTTCTCAAGATAATAGCTTTGAGTCGTTGAAGTTATAATTTCCTATATTGTGGATAGTGTGTGTGTGCCTGATATTTTTTTCCAAAGTGACTCCATGACTAGTCTCTGTTGCTTATTAGGGATGTTGGAGCAATGGATTCGCAGTTCAGATAAGTTAAAGAAGTGGCCTGTTTTACTTATATGTTGGAAGACTAAGGATTTGTTGTCATGGTTATTAAGATTCTGCTTATGTTCGGATATTCTGGCTTTTACATCTCTTCCACAGTTTCACCTACAAATTTAATATTGAATTCTAGGGAGTATAAAATTTTTTTTTACTACTAAATATCATACACAATAGAAAGAATGCCATTTACTCCCGTGGCTGAAAATGGCTTGTGGACCATATATTCCTGCAGAGGTACAACCTGAACAATAGAGCCCAACTATATTTATTTAAAGTGAGAGAAACATCCAATATTTGACAAAGTGGAGCAGCTGCTATACACCAGAATGTTAGGCACTGTCACCTCAGTAGGTAGAGCATCAATCTACTCCAGATGGTTCATATGTCAAGCAATATTGTCAAGGAGAAATCAAACCATTTGGGACAACACATGATGGATGGCTAAGATCAGCAATGGCTAACTCAGGTTGTCCACATTATGGAACTTGGGTAAGACAGTTCTTCTCTATTTGTCAGGGTCAGCTACAAGTTTGTGGAAAGACAACAAACAAAATACAGTTAAACCTCTCTATAGCGCCCCCTATAAATAGCACCTTCCTCTCTATAGTGTCCAATTTTAAACATTAAAATGTAAACATTTTACATTAAAAGTGACCTGTCTATAGCACCCTATTTTGGTGAGTCCCAAAAGGGGGCGCTATAGACAGGTTTAACTGTATTTATACATTAAATTCTTACCCACAGTGTGGACTAATCAGACTGGTTCTGTATTGAATTTTCAAAAGTTTCCTCAGTATCATTGTGGAATGTGGCAAATTTAGAGAGCCACTAACAAATTTTGAGATATTCCAAGAATTATTTAGAGAAGTAAGGAACCCATTCTGTGACAGCATCAGAAGGATGAGAGGTTGTATGCTAAGTTATCAACCTGCTCTTTTAAACATGAATACACAGCTGGTTCTTCAGTTGTGCATATCACTAGCTCTTTCACTACAACACTGCCAACACAACAATGGGTGAAAGAAGAGGAAGGTGAGATTTCACAAACACACCATGGAGAGATCAGTCCAATTGAAGTCACCCCAGACAACAGGAATAACAAGAGAAACCAGTGATGGCAGAAAAAGCCTCAAGTCCTAAACGAGGGGAAAAAACCTCTCAGCTCTTGGCCCAACATACTTGACCCTAATTAAGTGGAGAGAGAGAACCTTGGAAGGTTTCTGTGTGGACACCCACCACTACAGCACATGGAAGCAAACTTCACAGTGAAGTATAACTCTTGATACACGTTCATCCCCAACTTATACTTTAATAAAATAACAAGCAATCCAGGATTAAGTGTCTTTTACAAATTTTATTTCTCTAGCCTTCCAGCCAACGTGTCCTTCAACAGGGGCACAAGAAGTATAACTTCTAGCCAACCACACACACCCAGGCATGTATGTTTGGCTGGAAATTCTAGGCACTTCTAGTGCTCCTGTTGAAAGACATGATAGCCCACGAAAGCTAAATAAATAAAAATTGTAAAAGACACTTAGCCCTGGATTACTTGTTGATTTTATTAAACAGTGAACTATAGGAAAAATGGACAAAAAAAACCTTCACACACACACACACACACACACAATAACTGCTTGAAATGCAATAGTGCAGAAGCTTCTCCGGAACATATCATGCTCAGAACTGACAATAGAAGACCTATTTTCCAGGCCTATAACTACCATCGCAAAATTGGAGAGGAGTGGAATTGGTTTAACCATGGAGATAAGCACCACCACCACCAGTATATTTTGTCCTCCAAAATAAAACTACTCAATATTGCCTACTTGTGAGAAGAGCAGATATATAAAGTGTCAATTTCTGCAGACAGGACATCAGGGTTCACAAAATCTTCATAGAAGCAGTTTACCTATACAATAACAAATATTCTCTCACTGGATTCTTGCATAAGTCCAACACACTTACAATAATTTGACTGTTTGTTTCATGTCCCGACACCTGCAGCCTATTTAATAACCAATGTTAAAGTGACCAACCACTATATGACATCCCCTGATAATTCAAACATTTCTTGAATAAAATTTCAACAGCATCAGTTAATTATTATTTAAATACAACTATATCGATAAAAGTGCATTACTGCGGGACTGTGCAAAATAGCAGCTTCACCATGTAATTATCATGGCAAATACAGTAGAACTACCTCCCTGTAAAGGACAACACCTAATTGCAGAGCCAAAGTGTCCTTTAGTGAGAGGTGTCCTTTACTGGAGAGTTACTAAATAGTAAAAATGGTAATTTTGCAAATGAAAGCTGTCCTTTGTAGAGAGGTGTCTGCTAAAGGGAGGTTCTACTGTACCATGAGTACTTGGATAAGTAACAACATACCTACATACATCTATATGTTAGATAAGGATAAATAAAGATAAAATCTCAGACCAAAAAAGTCATTTCTCTGTGTCATTTTGGAACAGCATTGTTACCAAAATGTCATGCTTAATTATTTGACCTTGTTATCTTGAGAAAATATATTTTTAACAACTGTACTTAGATTCTTATTCTTCTTTCTTATCTGCTGTACTTAGTTGATATGATTTAGCATGAGTGTGTGCTACTGGCTCATCTACAGTACAGTTGGGCTGTCAGTAGGTGAACCATGAACTAATTCTCAACTAATGGGGGTTGGTGGAAGGGTGGTCTAAACCAGGGGTTGGTAAACTTTTGAGTCGGAAAAAAGAGTCAAAACTTTCAATTTACAAAATTTCAAAATTTTTAAAGAGCCACAATTTTTTTTTTTTTCTTGAAAAAAATAAATAGTATTCGCATAAATAATATTTGCATATGGAACTATATAAAGAGCCTCAGCTTCACATCCAAAGAGCCGCATGTGACTCGTGAGCTGCAGTTTGCCTACCCCTGGTCTAAACCGTTGGCCTTTGACAGCTATGACCCAGGATCAAATCCCGCATTGAGCACTTTTGTTCTAATAAAAAAAAAATGCTCCAATGGCCGCTGAATCTTGCAAAAGTTCAACCCCACCAGCGAGTGCAAGTAACCAAACGGGGCTCTGGCACATTTGTAAGTGAAAAGTTGAACTTCTTTTCACATGTGTAGACATGTGTTTCACTTACAGTAAAAGCAGTCGCTAACTACCCACCATGATTATCATGGCCTGTACCACGTGTACGTGGCGGGCGGGAGAAGCAGCACAAGTAAGGGACTGCCCTGTAGGGCGAAGTACGGTGGGAACTTCGTGAGCCCCGAGCTGCTACAGTAACCGTGAAGGCCTACAGGGAACTCTGAAATGTGGCTAACTAACGGGGCAATGGCACCCCCCCATTCCATGGAGCAACAAAATCCATGCTACTGGACAAGACACCACCACGTGTACTAGGGATAAATAAATAAATAAAAAACCCTATACTAATGGGCTAAATAAAGAATCATATTAGTTACAACCAAGTGCATCAAGAATTCAGAGCTTGTGCTTAAATATAGAAACACCAACAATTAAGGTAGGGGTCATGGTTACCTTGAGTTCTTCGATGGCCACAGAGACCGAGGTTCTCTTCAGCTGGGACTCCCTGCGGAGCTGTTCCACAATCTTCCTCTGCTGCTGGAGTGTGGACATCTGGGGCCACACAGGCAGGAGTCCTTAGCTACAACTTGTTTAAAAGACAGCGCTTCTTCCAGCTCTCTTTCTCTCTCTAAATGGCCACAACTACCCATTTTTTTGTTCCATCACCAAAAATAGGGCCTAAGTATGCCAGGTATATTGTGTTGAAGTCTTCCAGAACACCCCCCTACATATAAATCACCCTCTATGGAGTCTGATTGATCCCACACTGAATCCTTGTCCATACATACTATCTACTAGGCATTTAAATTAATATCTTTCTCAATATCTGTGGAAACCTTGGGCATCACAATTATGTGGGTAAATTCAGCCACAGATATTTCTACCAAGTAAGTAGATAGAACCCCAATATATCTTGCTATGATCAGTTCCATTGGGGGGGAATCAGATACATTCTCTGCAATACCCACATCTCTATTCCATCATTGGCAAGGTCCTATATCTCCATCTAGCTGAACTTGTACCCCTCTATCTTCCACAGATTGTATCACCAAGTAATATGACTAGATAAGACAAGATGTTTCGGTAACAGCATCCATTCTCTGTCTGGAGTACTTCTGAATCGTACCATTATCATCTTCCATCTTAATTGGGCACAATTTGGATATTAGATTATAGAACTACAAGAAAATAAGACCTAATCCAAATAAATTAATAGTGTGTCACGTTTCTGTAACAGCATTGTTACCATCATTTATTTTTTTGTCTTGATGATGGTAACAATGCTGTTACTGAAACGGGACACACTATTAATTTATTTGGATTAGGTCTTATTTTCTTGTATCTTCCATCTTGTTTACTATTCCCCCCCCCTCAACTAGTTTATTTTCTGTTCCTATTTCCAAAAAACTCTGCACAATGGCATATCTTTATAACAGCAACTTGGTTCTAACATCTAAATTATAAAGTTGAGTACTACAGGGGAATAATACAACCAAATCCATATAAATAAATAGTACGTGAAGTTTTTTAACAGCATTGTTACCATCATGCTGTCATATAAAGAGACCTCACCAGACCACCTCTTGGAATGTATGGGAGCCTCAAGACAGGACCCCAACCCTACCAAGATTGTGAATTTGATCTATGAATATAGTCTCCATGACCTTGTATAATTATATAATGGGATAATAAAAAAAAAATGCTGTCATATTTTTTCACATTCAGTCTTTTGTCTGATGATGGTAACAACTCAGTTACTGAAATTCCACACACACCTTATTTTTATTTGGATTTGATCTTATTACCATGAGGTTCTAATCTATAATCCAAATTGTGCCTCTCCTTGTTACAGCATTGTTACCATCATCAGACAAAAGACTGAATGAGAAAAACTATGACAACATGGTAACAAAACTTCACCCACTATTTTATTTATTTGGATTTGGTGTTATTATTACCTTGTAGTACTGAACTTTAGAAATTAGTTGCTATAACCAATTGATAAGGCACAATTTGGATTATAGATTATAAACACAAGGTAATAAGACCAAATCCAAATAAATAAATAGTGTGTGAAGTTTCGGTAACAGCGTTGTTACCATCTTCAGACAAAAGTACTGAAGATACTAAAGTACTATATAAAGTACAAAAGTCCATTCAGTACTTTTGTCTGAAGATGGTAACAACTCTGTTACCGAAACGTCAGACACTATTTATTTATTTGGATTTGGTCTTATTACCTTGTGTTTATGTTTTAACCAAATTTTGATGTTATTAAGGGGGCTGTTATAATTCCACTGTGCAGAGTTTTTTACAGATAGGAGCGGCAAATAAATCCAATGTCCAGTGTCCCCATTGTTTTACCCAACAAGTGATGATGTTTTACACAAGTCCAACCAGCAGCTTCCATGGGTAGTTGGCATTCTACACTCCAGGCTATCCTCCATTACCAGGCTTATCTAGTCTCTCTATCTCTAACCCAGAGTGATAGATATAGAGATAACACCAATGATACTCACAGTTCAAGTCTGGCAGGTGTATGTATCTCTAACCCAGAGTGTATATAGAGATAACACCAATGATACTCACAGTTCAAGTCTGGCAGGTGTATGTATCTCTAACCCAGAGTGATAGATATAGAGATAACACCAATGATACTCACAGTTCAAGTCTGGCAGGTGTATGTATCTCTAACCCAGAGTGATAGATATAGAGATAACACCAATGATACTCACAGTTCAAGTCTGGCAGGTGTATGTATCTCTAACCCAGAGTGATAGATATAGAGATAACACCAATGATACTCACAGTTCAAGTCTGGCAGGTGTATGTATCTCTAACCCAGAGTGATAGATATAGAGATAACACCAATGATACTCACAGTTCAAGTCTGGCAGGTGTATGTATCTCTAACCCAGAGTGTATATAGAGATAACACCAATGATACTCACAGTTCAAGTCTGGCAGGTGTATGTATCTCTAACCCAGAGTGATAGATATAGAGATAACACCAATGATACTCACAGTTCAAGTCTGGCAGGTGTATGTATCTCTAACCCAGAGTGATAGATATAGATAACACCAATGATACTCACAGTTCAAGTCTGGCAGGTGTATGTATCTCTAACCCAGAGTGATAGATATAGATAACACCAATGATACTCACAGTTCAAGTCTGGCAGGTGTATGTATCTCTAACCCAGAGTGATAGATATAGAGATAACACCAATGATACTCACAGTTCAAGTCTGGCAGGTGTATGTATCTCTAACCCAGAGTGATAGATATAGATAACACCAATGATACTCACAGTTCAAGTCTGGCAGGTGTATGTATCTCTAACCCAGAGTGATAGATATAGATAACACCAATGATACTCACAGTTCAAGTCTGGCAGGTGTATGTATCTCTAACCCAGAGTGATAGATATAGAGATAACACCAATGATACTCACAGTTCAAGTCTGGCAGGTGTATGTATCTCTAACCCAGAGTGATAGATATAGAGATAACACCAATGATACTCACAGTTCAAGTCTGGCAGGTGTATGTATCTCTAACCCAGAGTGATAGATATAGAGATAACACCAATGATACTCACAGTTCAAGTCTGGCAGGTGTATGTATCTCTAACCCAGAGTGTATATAGAGATAACACCAATGATACTCACAGTTCAAGTCTGGCAGGTGTATGTATCTCTAACCCAGAGTGTATATAGAGATAACACCAATGATACTCACAGTTCAAGTCTGGCAGGTGTATGTATCTCTAACCCAGAGTGATAGATATAGAGATAACACCAATGATACTCACAGTTCAAGTCTGGCAGGTGTATGTATCTCTAACCCAGAGTGATAGATATAGAGATAACACCAATGATACTCACAGTTCAAGTCTGGCAGGTGTATGTATCTCTAACCCAGAGTGATAGATATAGAGATAACACCAATGATACTCACAGTTCAAGTCTGGCAGGTGTATGTATCTCTAACCCAGAGTGATAGATATAGAGATAACACCAATGATACTCACAGTTCAAGTCTGGCAGGTGTATGTATCTCTAACCCAGAGTGATAGATATAGAGATAACACCAATGATACTCACAGTTCAAGTCTGGCAGGTGTATGTATCTCTAACCCAGAGTGATAGATATAGAGATAACACCAATGATACTCACAGTTCAAGTCTGGCAGGTGTATGTATCTCTAACCCAGAGTGATAGATATAGAGATAACACCAATGATACTCACAGTTCAAGTCTGGCAGGTGTATGTATCTCTAACCCAGAGTGATAGATATAGAGATAACACCAATGATACTCACAGTTCAAGTCTGGCAGGTGTATGTATCTCTAACCCAGAGTGATAGATATAGAGATAACACCAATGATACTCACAGTTCAAGTCTGGCAGGTGTATGTATCTCTAACCCAGAGTGATAGATATAGAGATAACACCAATGATACTCACAGTTCAAGTCTGGCAGGTGTATGTATCTCTAACCCAGAGTGATAGATATAGAGATAACACCAATGATACTCACAGTTCAAGTCTGGCAGGTGTATGTATCTCTAACCCAGAGTGATAGATATAGAGATAACACCAATGATACTCACAGTTCAAGTCTGGCAGGTGTATGTATCTCTAACCCAGAGTGATAGATATAGATAACACCAATGATACTCACAGTTCAAGTCTGCAGGTGTATGTATCTCTAACCCAGAGTGATAGATATAGAGATAACACCAATGATACTCACAGTTCAAGTCTGGCAGGTGTATGTATCTCTAACCCAGAGTGTATATAGAGATAACACCAATGATACTCACAGTTCAAGTCTGGCAGGTGTATGTATCTCTAACCCAGAGTGATAGATATAGAGATAACACCAATGATACTCACAGTTCAAGTCTGGCAGGTGTATGTATCTCTAACCCAGAGTGATAGATATAGAGATAACACCAATGATACTCACAGTTCAAGTCTGGCAGGTGTATGTATCTCTAACCCAGAGTGATAGATATAGAGATAACACCAATGATACTCACAGTTCAAGTCTGGCAGGTGTATGTATCTCTAACCCAGAGTGATAGATATAGAGATAACACCAATGATACTCACAGTTCAAGTCTGGCAGGTGTATGTATCTCTAACCCAGAGTGATAGATATAGAGATAACACCAATGATACTCACAGTTCAAGTCTGGCAGGTGTATGTATCTCTAACCCAGAGTGTATATAGAGATAACACCAATGATACTCACAGTTCAAGTCTGGCAGGTGTATGTATCTCTAACCCAGAGTGATAGATATAGAGATAACACCAATGATACTCACAGTTCAAGTCTGGCAGGTGTATGTATCTCTAACCCAGAGTGATAGATATAGAGATAACACCAATGATACTCACAGTTCAAGTCTGGCAGGTGTATGTATCTCTAACCCAGAGTGATAGATATAGAGATAACACCAATGATACTCACAGTTCAAGTCTGGCAGGTGTATGTATCTCTAACCCAGAGTGTATATAGAGATAACACCAATGATACTCACAGTTCAAGTCTGGCAGGTGTATGTATCTCTAACCCAGAGTGATAGATATAGAGATAACACCAATGATACTCACAGTTCAAGTCTGGCAGGTGTATGTATCTCTAACCCAGAGTGATAGATATAGAGATAACACCAATGATACTCACAGTTCAAGTCTGGCAGGTGTATGTATCTCTAACCCAGAGTGATAGATATAGAGATAACACCAATGATACTCACAGTTCAAGTCTGGCAGGTGTATGTATCTCTAACCCAGAGTGATAGATATAGAGATAACACCAATGATACTCACAGTTCAAGTCTGGCAGGTGTATGTATCTCTAACCCAGAGTGATAGATATAGAGATAACACCAATGATACTCACAGTTCAAGTCTGGCAGGTGTATGTATCTCTAACCCAGAGTGATAGATATAGAGATAACACCAATGATACTCACAGTTCAAGTCTGGCAGGTGTATGTATCTCTAACCCAGAGTGATAGATATAGAGATAACACCAATGATACTCACAGTTCAAGTCTGGCAGGTTTCAAGGTAACTTGGGTTAGTACAAGTAGAGAAGCAGGTTAGTCTACGCAAAAAAACAGCATCAAAGCTGAGAGATGGATTTAAAATATATATATTTAAAAAAAACAAAAATTAAAAAAAAAAGATTTATATTTCTGAATTATGAAGAAATAAATGTTTTTTTTATCTCTCAGTTGTTGAGCTTATATACAATTAAAAATTTCAGTGACTCAAGGGGGAACAACAACAAAATATATATAGATAATGGCTAATTTAAACACTGGGATGGATGAGCCAGGCTCTCCCATTAATGTAAGGGGACAGTTTATTTAATTTATAAAGAAGGTGTCTAAGTTTCAATTTCTTAGAACAAATAGTGAATTAATGAATCATATTGCAATCTTTAAACCTATAAACAGATTTTAGGAAACAATCCATTAGATGTTTCAAACTGGGCTTACAACAGGAGATGAAACGGTGAACCATCGTATTCAGGTA
>CP092865.1:129716060-129735707 GCA_030710605.1 Cordylochernes scorpioides | reverse complement strand
GCCAATTCTGGAATAATTAAAAATCAACGAGAATAGTTGATATTTATTCCGATAGATGGCGCAAGCCATCAGCAACTTTCAGTTGCACGATAAGGAGATGCCTTTTTCTTAATTCTTGTATATATTTCAAATTAACTTTCTTTTCTATGTTTATTTACTTTTAAACTGCAAGTGTCTCTAGTGGAGTACATAGCGTTCTAAGTCGAAATAAATCATTCGGAGGAATACAGCTGAGTTCGATAGATGGCAACATTCCATCAAATTACGTCGTTGGTTGAACGATGTAAAACAGACGACTTCCGGGCGTGTCAATTGATCGACGTGTCTCTGATGTAAGCAGGCTGACCCGGCCTTGACTGTCGCCCTCCGGTGATGTGGTTGGTCAACGTCTCGTCTGCTCCTTGTCGAACCTTCTTTCTTGAGAATGTCTAGTAAATCTTACCTCTTATACTACTCAATTATCCGATATACCTATATATAATAGGATATTATAGTACAATATTGTTTTGAAAATAGAGCAATCCATAAATAAATCTTTAATTAAAAAGGCATATATTGGATCAAAATATCATTTATTTTACCAATATTTCAGTTGGCTGAATGCCAACCTTTATCAAGGTGTTATAACATATTTAATGTGTGTCAACAACAAACTCAGCGCCACATAACGTCAATAGAATTAAGTTTTTAAATATTTTTGCTATATTTTTTATATTTATATTTTTTAATAGTACAATATATATATATATATAAAGGTTTATAATATTTAAAGAGAGACTTGATACTTGTTCACCTATCCTTGGACTGCCTTCTTTCAACCGCACTGCCTTGTTGAATCTACCAAGAAACAAACCGGCCTGGAAACACTTGGTGAACTGGTTTACTAAGGACACCAAAACAAGACTTCTAAACCGCAGTACAGCCCGTGTAGTTGGCGATCCATGGATACGCTCCAAAAGTCTGGGTTACCTTGTTGTTAATACTTGTTGACCTAGTTTTTTATCGTTGTTGTTATTGTTTCAAATCTGACCCCCTTCTTGGGAGTTAGCGTTCTGCGTTCCCAAAATCTGGGTTATCTCTATATCGAGTCAATCTCTGTTTATTGCTGCGATATGAAAAAGAGATTATCCGAAAGCTTACAATTTGACCCAATCGAAATTTTGGGTCTTTTATTATATAATACAATACGTCATGTTGTGATCTATTTATGATTGTATATA
This sequence comes from Cordylochernes scorpioides, assembly GCA_030710605.1. Lineage (NCBI taxonomy): Eukaryota > Metazoa > Arthropoda > Arachnida > Pseudoscorpiones > Chernetidae > Cordylochernes > Cordylochernes scorpioides. The sequence goes on along the minus strand of CP092865.1, from coordinate 129,734,487 downwards.
TAGTGTACTATAAATAAATTCCTGCACCACGATGATGAGAGCCAAACAGCCCGAAGCGCGTAAATTGTGGATTTTTATTTATCTATATATCGAAAAAAATGGGTTAACTAATATAATGGAATCAATCTTGTTGTGTATTGTTTATCATTGATTTTATATATTCTATTTTTATCATCATCCACGTTCTAATCAAAAGATGTTTCGAGAATAAATTGTGTTTGTTATTGTGTGTAAACATTAATTTAAATATAAAGACAACAACAACAGCTTTATTAGGACATTTCCATCCTGTAAGGACTCGCCATACATCATTTTCATGGAGAAAAGGAAAAAAAAAACATAAACAAAGGAGAGAAGCGAAAATGAAAAGGAAATCAAAGTATTCAACATAACTATACAAATTAACTATGGAAGGAAATTGTTCTGTAATTTTAGTTCTTAGAGATTACCTTGTTCTCTAACGCTTTATGAAAGTTAAACAATTCTATCGCTATATATTTTTCCTCGGACATTATTCTGATTAGCTGAACTGGGTTCACGTAGACTTGGACAATGTTCTTTAGTAAATTATATATATAAATATTTTATTTGTGTAAAATTTTAACAATGTTCTTTAATAAATATAAAGATATAACAAATCTAAATCAACGTATGGTTGATATTTATTCCGCTAGATGGTGATCTGCCATCAAAATTCTCATTAAAATGGTCAGGATATGGTTATTTTTTCATAAGCATGTATAGGGGGGGTATATTGTAGGATGGTGTATATATAGTACAGGTGACATTTACCGAGGTACAAGAGGACAATGACCCTCTGTAGAAGTTGAACTATTGCCAAACCGAGGCGGAAGCTCTACACTTGTACACTGATTTAAACCCGGGGTACAATAAGCCAACCACAATCCATATTTCAAACCCTTCTTTCTGCTTACAAACCTTTTTACCTGAGTCGTGGCTGATTTTCCAGATCAATTTCACCATAAACTTGGTATCAAATATTAATTTATCGAATTTAACACCAATACTACTGAAACTACAAGGTTTTCCTTAAAGTTCGTAAACGAAGAAAAAACAAAGAAAAAAAAACATTTTAAGAAAAGCACGATTTTTTTGGGACAACCTTGTATAATCATTTTCAAAATGTGTTTTCACACTCTGTACGCCTGATATAAATGTAGTGCACAATTCTCAGCAATTTTTTTACACATTTTTGGCGGCGGACTTAGGTTTTTATTATAAATCATTAAAACTACCTCCGCAGATCTTTTGCTGCAATGATAGAAATTTTTTAATGAGAGGAGGGTTCACTAGTGATGAGCTAGGTCATTTAATATTTACAATACTCGCAGTTGCAGAGGTAGTTTTAATGATTAATAATAAAATACAATATAATGCGGCTTATGATTGTTGAACGACGTTTGACAAATTATACCGCAAATGTTTCTTTTGAACGAAAAATCGAAATTTATTTTAAGAAGAAATAACGATTATTTCTATCCTTAGGGATGAAGTATGAAAGGATGAATTGTGAAGAGTAATGATAAACAGAAAAATAAAGTGTCCAGGGATGGAAATTACTCTTCACAATTCATCCTTTCATACTTCATCCCTAAGGATAGAAATAATCGTTATTTCTCCTTAAAATAAATTACGATTTTTCGTTCAAAAGAAACATTTGCGGTATAATTGTTAAACTTAGTTCTACAATAATATGTCAAAAAATGCATAAAATTTATTCTCTAGATGGCATCATATACAATATAAATGTTATGTTAGTGCTGAGGCTATGTTAGAATCTCTATAGGGTTATAACACGCTGGATAACAGACTAAATATAAACTGTGAAGTTGTCAGCTACTCGGTAATAAGCATTTAGGCAACAGCGATTCTTTACCACATGAAATTATTGAAACAAACACATGAAATATTCACACACACTAATTCTTTTATTTTAACCTTTTAAAACTTTCGTAAAATTTGCTTTTCAGTATGAAAACCATATAACCAATTATTTAAAAGGGTGAATACTTATATGTGAATAGATAATATTTTCTGAACGTTTTCTAAATGTGTTAAAAAGAATTAGCGATTATTTACAAAATTTGGTATTGATAGGTTTTAACGAAAGAAGCATGATTATAATATGATACATAGCGTGCCATCTGTTATGAAAATTCGAAACTATTATAGACACGTATGATTCTTTTTTAAAAAATGAACAAATTTCTACTACCCTTACTACTGCCCTTAATTAATAAAAAGAATCATACGCTTCTATAATAGAAAGAAGCACAGTACATCGTTTTAAAAATCTATTCAAATCTGAAGTTAGGCTATGTATAAAAACCACTTACAAATCACCAAGCTACCAAATTGTTCCTGCGGAGAAACTGAATAAGCTGCTATGACTGTTAGTAAATCGATTGTTCTCTGATCTAAATGATTTAACTCTCTTAAAACATTAGTCACTTTGTCTCTATAAACTTTATGAACTACGTTGAATAATACATGTAAATTTGTAAATATTTATTCCTAAGTTTTAATTTGTTTGTACACATTATTGATTGTATTGATTCATCCATTGATGAGCTCTACTCTTCCCCTTCTTGAATCTTTACAAGCTTGATACCTTAATATGATTGAGTGGAAATAAGAAAGAAGATGAAGAATTTGTTTGTTATATTGTTTGTTTCATCTTGTAATAAGCGCAAATACTTCAATATCGCGTCTGGTTGATAAATAAATAAGTAAAAACCAAGCCAGCAACATGCAGTACAAGATGTTGGGATATCGCTATAGAAGGAGGACAACAGAGCAGAATGGCTGACGCAAGACAAGCTGCAGCTTGCCCCCACTCCAGGCCATTGAGCTTGATTCAACACGTCGGCGTGACGTAACTCGACGGCCGTTTACATCCCACTCCTCTACTCTACTACGTTCCCATATTTACATATTAGGTTGTCCCAAAATTTCGTTTTTTTTAAACGTTGTTTTTCTTATCACTTGGCGAATAATATTATTACGACGAATACATAATAATACAATTACTTTATACATAATACAAAGTCATTATACATAACAGCGAATAATATTGGTATTTCAATTTTTTCCAAGTGTTTACGAACTTTTGGAATAACTTTGTATCTTCCTCTTCGATAAAATAATCCCTTGTATCAATATACCCGATACAATTTAATTTTATTTAAAATATATTTCTTTAATTTTTATACCTGTCCCGAAACGCCAACGTGGTTGGCTTTTCTCGATTTATCGTGAAATTGGTTGTCAAAAATATTATGGAATAACCTAAATCAACGTTTAGTTGATTTTTATTCCACTAGATGGCGCTCTTCTATCTAAAAAAAATTCTCATTTGAGCGGTCAGGATATGCCTATTATATTACTTATTTACATATATTTAAAATTAAAAAAGGCATATTCTGACCACGCTCACATGAGCTTCTTAGATGGCGGAGCGTCATCTAGTGGAACAGAAATCAACTAAACGTTGATTTAGCCTATTCCCTGATATTTGACCAACTCATTTTCTTGATAAATCAAGAATAGCCAACCTCGAACGCGTTTCGGGCTGTTGGCCCTCATCAACGTGGTGCAGGCTGTATATATACATGTATTTATTAATGTCGTAATATCCGAAAGTAGATCATTCGTTTGTTTACCAGAGAGTGAGAGATATTTATAACTCAGGTTCCTGGAGCGCAGAATGCCAACGGGTGTTTATGTTTTTATCTAGCTTAGCCCCTCTTGTATAATGTATTGTTACGTCGCCCGCTCTGCTATGTCAAGGATGGTCAGATGAACACGCGGGATGGATCTCTGTTCTATTCTCCTTTTTACAATAAAACCTGAACAATTGTTTTAGATTACAATCATAGTTATACTAGCGTAACCGCTGGAAGGGTTCATCATTGATGAGCCAGTCCCATTAAATTTTATCATGGGGAAGGTGGAAGGATGGTCTAAACCGCTTTCGACCGCTACGACCCGGGTTCGATTCCCGCATTGGGCACTTTTTTCTGATTTAAAAAACAAAAATGCTCCAATGGCCCCCGATTCTTGCAAAAGTCCAACCCCACCAGCGAGTGCAAGTAACCAAAAGGGGTTCTGGCATATTTGTAAGTACAAAAGTCGAACTGCTTTTCACATGTATAGACATGTGGTGAACCTACAGTAAAAGCAGTCGCCTTCTTCTACCCACCTTGATTATCATGGCCTGTACCACGTGTACTAGGAATAAGCAAAAAAAAATTATCATTGCAGTATATCACAACATCCCTAGAAAATCTCCCAAGAAAGAAATCTGCCTGACGTCACCTCAGGACTTCCACTGACATTGTAAATAAAACCAAGAAGGTGACAGCCCGGGGTGACTTCTGTACGTGGCTCCAGGAACCTACTGGGTTATCTAAGTAAATAATAATATCATTGCAGTAAGGGCAGTAGAAAATTGGTTCTATTTGAGAAGAAACATACGTCAAAAATATTTCTTAAAATTAAAGATACTTCGGCCAGTAAATCTTTCTATTGTCTCGACGTTTCGACAAAAATCTTTTATCCTCGTCAGGAGCGAACAAAAATCAATACATTTGGCAAAGCAAAATTATTTTAAACGCTTTGCCAAATGTTTTGATTTTTGTTCGCTTCTGACGAGGACAAAATATTTTTGTTTAAAAGTCAAGACAACAAAAAAGATTTACTGGACGAAGTATCTTTAATTTGAAGAACTATGAATTCCGGCCAGGCAGCCTCAAATCTTTGCGTCAAAAATGCTTTAAAATTATTATAATTGTAAGGTATTTAAATAAACCAATAAAACATTTTATCTATAAGATAGTCTTTGGATATGATGATCTCTCTATTGATGTAACTCGGTTTCTTGGAGCGTACCTATAAATATAGGAAATTGATTCTTAATTAACATTTATAAAATGTTCAGCTACATCATTCAATGAAACACGATTCTAATCTAAATTATATTCATAGATAAATTAAATATTTCATTTGCAGAGTGAAAACTTTGAATAATAAAAACTAATTCCTATTATCTTTTGAGAAATCACATTTTAGAAAAAAATTCACTGCAATGTATGTGTAACATTGGAAAAAAAGGAAAATATATTAAAAAATGATTCTTTCATAGAGTATGGTAATTGTATCCGTGGTAAGAAAGGATGGCTGCCATCGATCTACTGTGAGGGAAAGTAAGTCCTGCAATTAAATTGGCGTGAGTCCCCACTTCAGAAGAATGTACGCTGATCACGTGACCTCAATGTTGGCTAGAATGGTCTGTTCACGATCGATTCATATGTCGACATTCTTTGGTTGGTTCTCCATATGTCGTGATATGGGTGGTCTTGTGGAGTCGCCGTACACTGACGTGGACAGAGTCCGTAGATAGACTTGTGGAGTCGCCCGAAGATAGACTTGTGGAGTCGCCCGAAGATAGACTTGTGGAGTCGTCCGAAGATAGACTTGTGGAGTCGTCATACACTGACGTGGGACGTAGTCCGCAGATGGATTTGTGAGATCTCATAGTCTCCCTACACTGACGAGGACCCACAGATGTTGGACAAGCTGGTGCAGCGATGTGACATCACATAGCAGGGGTGATGACTGATCCACCAAGAAACTTTATTCCAAGAGAATTTACACGAATTTTACGACAACGACTCTTATAAGCATTTCTCACTTGTGATAATATATTATAAACGTGTTTTTAGAGCTTAAAAAAAGTTTCGTAACATATAACATTTTAAAATAATAATCTGTATCAATATCCTCACCATTAGTTTTTTCTCTCACAGAATAATAATAATGAAGTAGTGAGCTAGAATCACATTTGCATACTAGCATTCAATATATGCAACTTTCGCATAGGCGATATAGAATTTGCATATATTTTACTATTCATCCAATAAATTTAGACAGAATTGATTTTTTTTTATCCCATTAACTTGGCATATCCGGCAAAAAAATGCCAAGAGGAGTTGCCGACCTGCTGAGTGGCCGTAGTGACTATGTTGACATTGAACGTCAAGTCGCTGAACGTCAACCTTGACAAAGAAGTCGTCAGAACAGTTCGATGGGGTTACGGGAATTGTAATCAGGCCGTCTAAATATAGCCCCACAGGCGGTGGTGGCCTATTAATACCGCAGCGCGTGTTTCAAGGCCTTCGATCTCCTCTACAGGTCGCCCGCCCGCCCTCTCGCCAAGGCCATCGCAGCCTGGCACGATACATCATCCTTGGAAGCTATTAGCACCTGGGCGTCAAACATCAGAATCTCCTTCCTACACTTAACAACTTTCACTTTTCTTATTGATATTCAAAAATTACCCCAATTTTTATTATTTTAATAAAGTGTGGGTAGGGACTTGAAAACTGTCTTGCAAATAAAAAATAATGTTTAAAAAAACATTAATGCATAGAGAAGTGGTAAAAGTACTCCTTGAAAGCCTAGAGACATCAGAAATGTTCCTAGTATAACGCTGCAACTTGCCAGATTGGATCTACTCCAAAAGAATTCATGGGATTTGCCACAGCCCCTTCTAAGTAGTCATCTTTCAATTACAGTATCTACTTAGCTGCTTGTCCTCGCACTCTGGGCTACTACACTAAGGAATTAATTGTCCGTAGAAAGGATTCTCGGAAATGTGGCGAGTCCCAATAAAAGTCCAGGAAGCTATTAATTACCTTGATGGCGGCGATTCCGGGAAGACCAACGCCTTCCTTTTGTAATCTCTTCCATTCTCCTCTTCCCATCCGTGCTTCTAGGACCTCAACCTTCATCCACATTGTATGGACCATATCTTGAACTTTGTCTGTAGCCCGTTGGTACTTCTTGGACTTCGGGATTGGTGCTTCTTCCTAATTGTGTATGCATCATTAGTTCTTCTTAAACTTTGTCTGTAGCCCGTTGATACTTCTTGGACCTCGTATGGTCTATTGATTCTTCTTGAACTTACTGTAGCTTCTTGTGATACTTCTTAGGCTTCGTGTGGCCAATCGGTGCGACCTCTTTCTTATCCTCCCATCCTTCATCAACACCGGCGGAGATTGTTCTATTGAGCCTACGACATTGGACATCCGTAGCTCTTATACTTGAACACATCCGATTACAAGAAATGAACACAATTACATTTCGCATTTAAGTGAAGCATTTCATTAAAATGATTATACGATAGCTCTATAGATACATACAAAAATATTTTTTTGTGATCAACAACAAAATAACAAAACTCTTCAAATTTTATAAACAACATTTTAATGCTGTAAAAATACCCCATTTATTCTTCCATTCCTAATTACATATAGGTTTAATTTAATATTTTATATAGCGTAAAATTATAATTTTGAAAGGTTGTCATAATACCAGCCACAACACAACAAAAACACAAAAAGAGTACTATGAAGATGTTAAAGAGACAAAATTCGGTTGACAAGTGGGTAACACCCTCGATTCCCGACAGTCATGAACCGGGATCAAATCCCGCGTTAACCTTTTGTTTAATATGTTAATAACCTTCACATATTATTGATTGTTTCAATTATCATAAACTAGGTTGCTCTTGTTGAGCGGTACCTAATAAAGTGATTTTGGAACCGAAACGAATATTAAAGATATTAAAATAAAGAGAGAGCATTGAAAATTGTAATGGCCATTGGTATAACGTTATCTGGTAAAACGGCAAGTTTTCATGGGTTAGCACTTCCTAGGTCATAATGCGATTATCCTTTATGTTTCGAAACAGAATAGTTAATGTAGGAGTGATTAAATGACCTTTCAAAAAATATCACTCAAAAGAGAATTTTAAAAAAGAACAAACAAAGGGATGGCAAGTATCGATGTTTCGTAGAAGTGGTGGAGGGTATTGATTGGATTGATCAGTGGGGGAACCAATCTGGATAGATCAATGCTAAGTAGTCGGTCTTGTGCCTACATTCTGGAATGTCACCTACAACATGTGTGTAGCACACTTTATTTACATACCTTTTGTAATCTACCACATATGCATATAGCCCTTTATTTACATACCTATATTTTCTTTTTGCGCAACTACCACATATATATATACCTCATTATTTATGTAGTGATTCCACATGCTTTTTTTTTTCAGAATAAAAATGCCATAAATATGTATATATTGCATTAAAGAAAAGAATAATTATGCAAATATAATATAAGATGGTATGTACTGAAGAGTCGTTGTATTTGTCAAAATAAAAGCCTATATTTTATGATGTCTGAGATATGAGGCAACCTATAGGTAGAAAACATGACAATTTACATAGAAGCCTTTCTTTTTGTAACCCATCACATATACGTATAGCACTTTATTCGCATATATAGACTTTTGTCGCCTACTACACGTGCGTCTAGCATTTTATATACAAGTTTTTTTATACTAAGTTTTTTTTACGTATATTGAAGTGTATCAAAAGATAAAGACTTACGATTTGATGAGTCGCCGAAGAATAAAGAATGCAAGTAGTTATTTTTTCTATGTAAATCTCCTTTTTTTTTGTACCTTCTAATATGTATTTACATATAATCTTATTTCTTAATATTGCGAGCCTTCCTAAAATATAAGCTATAATCTTCTATTTAAAAATTAACTCTTCAGAATGTTTTTCCTATTCTCAAATGAACATGTCAATATGATCTGTATGGTAACTTGGTCACAGAGAGAGAGAGAGAGTTGGTCAATATACCAAATTATTTTTTTTTCACTGAATTACTGACAATTTGGATAACTCTAGCTCTACATGTGGGGATCTTTAAAAAAAAAGCTCAATAATATTTACTTTATTTAATCATCACCTCTATTACAGTAGAACAAAAAATCTTTAAAATGGTTGGAATGAGTTGAAATATTTGCTCAGAGATATTTCCACTTTGAATGGGGAAAGAAACAAAGTGGAGAAGAATCAAATTTATGAAGGAGAGAGAGTACGACAGACGCCATTCATGTCTTGGCCGGTTGCTATAGCAACCACTGTCTTCATTAGTATTAATTACCATGGGCGTCTCATCTAATATTTAAGGCCGTCAATAATCAACCTTATAATGAAAGCAGAAGTTTGTCTTCTCACCCACAGTATGTATGTAGGTCAGCTATGCCGCGCTAAGAATGTAGTTGGCCGCAGACCAAGCATCTAGCTGGAATGTCTTCCACCGAAAGTTTTACAACTGGCAGCAACTCATTATCTACTCTAATCAAAATGTAAACACCTTAATTATAATTATTATATATATTAATTGAAGAGATTCTTTTATAAGAGGATGATCCTACAAGCTTTCAGGCAAGACGCCCTTCAATGGGAACAAAAAATAAAGAGAGATTGAGATTGAAACTATTTTATTTCAAAGTCCATATAAGATTATATAAGGTTAAATACAGAATAAATATGATTATATAATGATAAAATATTAATAAATAGATTTTTAAAAAGAGAACTATTCACGATTTTTCGTGGCATCCTAGCGCAGGGGCCATGCTAATCTTAAATAGGAAGATACAGAGAAGATTAGCATGGCCCCTGCGCAAGGATGCCACGAAAAATCGTGAAGAGTTCTCTCTCTCTCTCTTTTTAATCTATTTATTCATATTTTAAGATAGGAACGATACAGAGTAGTATATTTATAATACAATATAATGCGGCTTATGATTGTAGAACGACATTTGACAATTATACCGCAAATGTTTCTTTTGAACGAATAAATGTAATTTATTTTAAGGAGAAATAACGACTATTTCTATCCTTAGGTATGAAGTATTACATGGCATCTACCCGGTAAGCGGAACACTGTGGGTTCGATTCCCATCCCTGGACACTTTATTTTTCCGTTTATCATTACTCTTAACAATTCTTCCTTTCATACTTCATCTCTAAGGATAGAAATAGTTGTTATTTATCCTTAAAATAATTACTATTTTATATTACGATTCACTATCAAATTACGAAACTATTTTAGACGCGTAATATTCTTGTTAAAATAAAACAATTTCTACTGCCCTTACTGCAATGGAAAAATTAAAGGGAGGGCCTGGCTCATCAGTGGTGAACCCTCCCAGCGGTTTCGCCAGTTTAATCTATCAATTTTAAACTGGCGAAACCGCTGGGAGGGTTCACCACTGATGAGCCAGGCCCTCCCTTTAATTTTTCCATTGCAGTAAGGGCAGTAGAAATTGTTTTATTTTAAAAAGAATATTACGCGTCTAAAATAGTTTCGTAATTAAATTACTATTTTGTTCAAAAGAAATATTTGCGGTAAAATTGCCAAACGTCGTTCTACATTATATATACAGTTACGAGCGTCATCATCTCTGTCACCGTTTGCTTTTTTTTTTTTTTTTTTTGGAATGGCGCTCTCCTATTGGTTGCCTACGATCACGTGGCTACGATGGCGCCGCCACTACGCGAGACACTTTGTTTTTGACTTTGCCCCCCCCCCCCCCCCACTCACTTTTTGGTTTTTGTAACTATTGTGTTGGAGCGGGTCGCTCCTTAAATAAATGCATATATTAGTTAATAACTAAATGGAATCCTCTCTTTCTTTTTCCCAGTAAGAGACGCCTACGGAAGCCAACAGTACATAGACAGATAAAGCACATAGGCTATAGTTATTAACTAACATATGCATTTATTTAAGGCGCCAAATTATAATTGTAACAAATAGTATTTGAATCAAAACATTCAATCGGGTAAAACACGGGCGTTGCCCGGGTCATTCGGCTAGTTTCAGTATATGTACCGCCGAACAAACGTGTACGAGAGAGAGAGAGAAGACATCTTGCCCAAAAACTTGTACAACCCTCCTCTTATATAAAGAAGCTCTTCTCCCAGACTTGTGTTTATTTTTCATAGTGAATAGGGAGATTGTCTTAATATTATATTAATATCAATTTACATATTGTCAACATATAAATCGACACAAGTTAGAGCACATTGCATTAAAGTTTTTACTTTAAAAATAGCGACAGTGGGGGTCGCCATTTTCAAAATAAAAATCGATAAATAGAAGGTGTTGACGTGTTTTTAACTTGAATTTATATAAATCCAACTTGTTTAATGATTTGTTTCTATCATCGTATATTGTGATTATAATACAAAAAGTTGGTGTCATTGACAATCATTTCTCAATTGATTATATATTGTCACGAATAAATTTATTTTTTCATCAAAACACACAATTCAACCTTATTTACATAAAATTAAAAAGAGAGGAAAGGAGAGAAATTTTCTGAGTAAAGAAAACATGAGCATTAATATTCTATATGGATGAAATAATCAATATGGTCTGTTAGTATCCCACTCACGTGAGGTTGTACCAAAAGTGTAAAGGATCTTCACATACTTGCCAAGGACCCCACTCATACAGCCTTCCTCACAAGTGTGTATGTGTGCAGCCCCATGGTCGTTACCCAAGGTCTAGGCTGCCTAAAGTCGGTCCTAATTGAGGCCTGCGTTGACGGACGATTGGTCCGCGGTGTCTACCAGGCGGCTCAAGTCCTCGAGAAGTAAGTTTGGGTGATAGTTGAATGGGTCCTATCTGCTATCTATAGCTTCCAATATGCAAATACAGTGGGAACTGTCTATAACGATAAACACCCTATAACCAAATAAAGGAGAACTTTTCACGAGATATGTCTAAAGAACATAAACGAGTCTCTCCTGGAAATGGCCTCCCCTCAGATGGATCGTTCATGGGAGGTTTAACATTTATTAACATTGCCTATTCACTTTAAATAACAAAAATATCTCTAACAACAAGAAAAATGATCATTTCAATTTCGTTATATTGAGAGTTCCTATTTTATAACACTCCTAGTTCGTCATATCTAAGTATTATTTTTATAATTCTTACTCCTTGTTAACTTCCTCTTTCTTTTTTCTTTTTCTCTCACACACGAGTTCCGCCATTTTCCCTCCATTATCGAAATAAGGAAGACGACACGCCATTTGTAATGACCACCATGTTGTGCCGTCTTGGAGGTATTTCAAAGTATCTCTCTCTCTCTCTGCGATGTATAAACTACAGTTTCTGTAAGACTTAGGTGAAACCTTGCTCAATGTGCAACAGCTACATGAAGGTCAATGCCCCAAATCTTGTCTTTTTTTATATCAATAAAGAAAAAATATTTCTGTGTGATCGGCATTTTTCAAAACACCTTTCTAAAACCGTGTGTAGTACCTATGCCGGCTCAGTATCCGTTCTATCTCGCGGTACCTCGAATGTCTGTCTATCTAAGACAACGCTCTAATTGGGCCTCACAATTGCGATAAGAAAGAGTTGTAAGAAAGGGTGTTACATCATCCTTATCTAGAGTGATTCTGCCGTCAAGGGCAGACTTCCTAGCGGCGCACAACTCGGGTAGATCCGTACTTAGCCGATTTCTCGAGAGTCGAATTTGTTCTTAGATATTAAATATGATTTAAATTTTTGGGAAAATGTTTTATAAAAGCCCCGGTTTTCACCTCTTAAGACTTTTTTTGCCACTCTCTGTTTGTTTGAAAGAATTTATTGCTAAATATTAATCTCTTTTGTTTGAGTAAATCGGCGACCCATTCATTGAATCTAGGGATAATGTAGAGAAAGCTTAGTTGTGGAGATCTGTGGACAAATATTTCGAATGTTTGCTTTCTCGGTGTATATTTATCAATCAATAAACTAAGGAGAAAGAGGGAGCCATAGAGATCCAGGGGTACGTTATAAATGTCTCAATCTGGGATAAAAACAGTAAAACCTCGTGGTTACCGAGTATGTACCTGTGTTACTCCACCACTTTATAGAATCCACTTAAGAGAGGTTTCACATTAAACGAGTGTCCCCCTCATTAGAAAGATGACGAACGGACTGGAAGTTGGCCAGCTGAGCTCTTACATCACTGGAATCAGAGGAATGGCGCCCGATATAAACATTGTTCTAGGGAACGTGGCGTCTTCTTGAGACCTGCGTATTGGACTCTACGACGTCGTTTGTACGCTCGGGATATATAACGACATTCATAGAATGGCTAGAGGACTAGGCCTAGTAATGCGTTGCTTTATTCGAAGCTAAAAAAACGGCACTTCGACTCGTTTCTTGATCGTTCATATTAGCCTTCAAAGCCACTAGTCGAAAAGCAGTAGCTCGATAGCTCGTTCGTAAGATAGCTACGTAGCTACTTGTGATCTTAGAGACAATACCTTTAAATGTAACATGCATTATGGATAGAGAAGTCGTGTATCAAATACTTAGAAACTGGGGAAAATTATCGTTATATGACATGAAAGAGTTTGGCTAAAGATTTTATTCAAGTCAACTCCTAACTGATGATAAATACAAGTATAAAACACGAATACGATTCTATCTTAACCTTTTTATATCTTAAAAAAAAGAGAGAGAAAAGAATAAACATTAGCAATCGCAAATGACACATCAACCCTTCAATCTTACCAAAGTTCTATCCAACTTTTAGAACCTTGTGTATAAACAGTTGAATCTCGTTAGAGTAACATTGTCTAGGACCAAGATTTTGTTATAGCTGCGATTATAACAATGGGGATTTATAACCTGGGGGACTTGGGAATTATAACCACTTAAATTACCAAGTTGCTGTCATAAAAAAGACAATACGAGGATAATGGATGTTCCACTGTATTGTCCAATATAATCCTAACAATGTACGACCATGGTTTAGGAGCCCAGACAAGGTGATGCTCTGCGTACTCCCCCAGAACCACCTGGACGACGCAGAGGTGCACCTCCACTCCATCCTCATCGAGGCTTATTGCCTGGAGAACTCCATCCCCTTCATCAAGGTAGACAACGAGGAGAAGCTCACCTACCTCCTGTCTCCCTGGTTCAAACGTTCCTCCACTGGGAACTTCAAGGCCTCCACCTCTGACATCCACTGCCTACTGGTCAAGGTAAGTAGTCACTGCCTCTATGTCCTTTCCAACTCACTCTCTTGTATTGAAATCAACAACAACAATAGCCTTTATTGGGCACACGTGCCATACAGGATTCTCCCGGTAGGATAAAATTAATAAATAACAGATTAGCATCATAGTTATATACAAATATTGGGTATTGACCTCAACCAATTATCGAGTTGGATCCGGTATCTGTGCTAAACATTTTGATTGAGCTGATTTCCAGTATTTATAAAAAGCGAATGCAAAGGGTCTGGATTTTACGACTTTTGCCATTAAAACATAAGGCGAATTGCTATTATAGCCGGTCTCTTGGTGAGGAATTTCTCTTTCTTCTTCCATTGCCGTGCAGTAGAACATGTAGTGTGGAAAATCGAGACTAAATTCACCATTGCATAAGGTGCATTTTATGGTCCTAGTTTTCAATAGTGAAACATGATGAATTCTCTGTACTACAAAAAGGCTTCTTACTCTTGTATTGAAATATATATAGGAAATGAAAGCAGTGAAGCACAAATGTTTCTTTTAAGCATAAAACAAACTTTTCTACTGTCCTTACTGTGATGAAAAAATATTGGGAGGTTTGGTTCATCAGTGCAGCATATATAAGCAGAATCGTCCAATACATTATTGGAGCTCAAAGAAACAGTCTGGTAGATTAAATTGGCGATACCACTAGGAGGTTCACCACTGATGAGCCAAGCCCTTTCAATATTTTTCATCGCAGTAAGGACAGTAGAAATTTATTTTATGCATAAAAGAAACATTTGTGCTTCTCATTTCCTATATATAGATGGGGTGTGTGTTATTGCTTTATATTGAAAATTTGAATTTGAGTGCTAACATCAAATGTAATCAGCAATGACTTCCCAGGTAGTTGACGTGGTTGTGTTTCTCAGAACCCGGAGCTGAAGACCAGCCAGGCTGCCCACCGCCTGCTCCAGTTTTATAAGGACACCTATAGCGTGACATTGCCTCTACCTATTCTGGAGCTGCCCGTGTGAGGCCCCTCCTCATCACACCGGACAGGTAAGACACCATTCCACACATTCTCTTTCTGGATATACAGTAGAACTACCTCCCTGTAAAGGACACCTAATTGCAGAGCTAAAGTATCCTTTAGGGATAGGTGTCCTCTTACTGAAGAGTTGCTAAATAGTAAAAATGGTAATTTTGTAAATGGAAACTATCCTTTGTAGAGATGTCCTTTAGCACGAGTGTCCTCTCATGGAGTATGTTCTACTGTATATAATAGAATATATAAATAGGGAGAGAAAAACAAAAGGAATATCCTGACTTCTCAAATGAGCATTTTAGATGGCAGAGCACCATTTTGCAGAATATTGGACAACCCAGTTTCCTGATAAATCAGAGAAATTTCTTTAAAAAGATTTCATGTATTATTTTTTGCTGGTAAACAATACATTTAGAGGATTCTTACTGTTTAATAGCAGTTTGAATAATTGGTATCAAGAGCAAATAGTATCTAGGGGGTAGAGTACTTCAGTTCAATTGTAGCCATGCAGTAGAACACAGCTTCCTTTAGAGACCATTGCCTAAAAAACATAGACCTGGTCTCTTCTAGAGGTTTCATCTTTAGAGGTTAACAGGATAACTTCAGCTCAAGTTTAAATAGACAGCCTCTCATCAGTTGGTTCATTCAAGAGAGATGTCACTATAAGCTTGACTTATTCTGGTCTTGTTCCCTTCCTTTCAATCTATCCCAGAGTAAAACCCAAATGGAACTGAACTCTAGCCATGGTTCATTAGATAGTCAGTGGATGAGTGGTTAAAACCCTCGATTCCCGACAGCCATGAACTGGGATCGAATCCCGCATTGTATACTTTGTTTTAATAAGTGAATAACCTTCACATATTATATTCATTGTTGTATTTATCATGAGCTAGGTTGTTCTTTTTGAGCGGCATCTAGAAAGGTGATTTTGGAACCAGGTCTATGGTTCACTATATGGTATCACTAATATATTGAAGATTGTTTAAGTTCACTATAGCTACAGTTAATTTCAGAAAAGGTTTTTAACTGAATCTAGTTTTCTTACATAACTTCCAATACTGTAGCAATGTAGTATAGCTGACTAACTTACATGTATTCTGTGTGTACAGAACTCAAGCAAGGCGGAAGCCATTGTGAAAAACCCAATTTTTGGTGGGCATTCGCGTAGAGTGGTCTAAGAGAATCCCACAAACACGCACCTCTTTGTTTCTTCTGCTGGAGGACTCCTGCACAATCTGACCATCCCTGTCTTGTAGCATGGAGGCGGCACACAATAGCTAGCTAGTCATATATCTAGATGGTCCCAGAGAGCTCTCTTTCAACCAACTTGGTGGACACTTAGAACTTGCTTCTTCCTGCCAGCCTCAACTCTGCTAAAACATATCAAGTTGCTGACAATCATGTATATATATATATCTCTTTAGATAATCTTATACCTATATCTACTTACTTGTATCTCACAGCACTATTCTTTAACTGCTGTGTTCTAATTTTTTTAAAACATATCAAAACAACACCCTTCCCTCATTTATTATAAATGCATGCATCACCCCCCTTTTAAAAATTTTAAAAAATTTGCTATCTTTAAATAAAAATTCTAATAATAATAATTACTTGGCACAACTCTTTCTTAAATTTTATATAGAGATGTTTTTTTGTTAACAAAAGGAGCGTCATTGTTGTTATTGTAACCTCTTTTGTTTGATGAATTCCAAGAGCAATAATAAAAAAACAATTAGTTGGAAACAAGTTGTGTGTGGATTACAATCCTTTTTTTTTTATTGTTTCATCCAGTGGAAGGTGGGTGAGAAATAACAACAACAACAACACACATGGGGAGTGGACAACAAGGGAGAGAAGCTGCTGCTAAATGGACAATAAGCACCAGATGGGTTTTTTTTAGCCAAAAAAATTAAGTTACATAGAGAGATAGAAAGATAAAAAAAAAAAAACCACTTGTGCGATATATAAGCATCTCATTTTACAATAGAACCTCCCTGTAAAAGACAACACCTAATTGTAAAGTCGAAGTGTCCTTTAAGGAGTGAGGTGTCCTCTTACTGGAGAATTGCTAAATTGTAAAAATGGTAATTTTGCAAATGTAAACTGTCCTTTGTGGAGAGGTGTCCGCTAAAGGGAGGTTCTACTGTATAAACAAAATAATTGATAAAAAATAAATGCTCACCATTCAAAATAATCACAAATGAAGTAAAAAAAAAAAGAAAGATGGGTCATATGTAACTGTGTGTTGAATTTCTTCCCATTATCAAAGAAGAAGGAGCAATGAGGGAGGGCATCTCTTTTCTCATTAAAACAATGGTTTATCAACCTTGTGTTAGGTTGGAATGCTCCCTAACATCAGCTTTGGAAAATTTAGACCCACACACAACCATGGTTTTGTGCTATCAGTACAGGTGGTGGTCACAATTTCATAACACCCTGTGCTAGGTTGGAATGCTTCCATAACATCAGCTTTAGGTCTCTTTTGATGAGCTCTACTCATCTCCAGCAGACACCATCAAAAATCTCAAACCCTACAAGCTTGATACCCTGATATGATTGAGTGGAGATAAGAAAGAAGATCAGCTTTGGAAAATTTAGACTCACAAACAACCATGGTTTTGTGCTATCAGTACAGGGGGTGGACACAAATTCATAACATCCTGTGCTAGGTTGGAATGCTCCATAACATCAGCTTTGGGTCTCTTTTAATGAGCTCTGCTCATCTCCATCAGACACCATCAAAAATCTCAAACCCTAAAGGTTTGATACCCTGATATGATTGAGTGGAGATAAGAAGATCAGTTTTAGCAAATTTAGACAAACAAACAACCATGGTTTTATGCTATAACCCTATCAGTTCAGGGGGGCTGTCACAAATTCATAACATTCTGAGAAGGAATTACAAAATTGGATCAAAAATTGCCAAAATTTTAATGGGAAGAAATTCCCTCTCTTTGCAACACATTAATAATTATCTTCGGCAAAAAATGATAATGCATATTCAAGAGAATAAAAAATAAAGATGTTTGTTGTGTGTTAACAAGTTCTTTCTGATGTAGTTGGTCAATAATACTGAAGGATTAATGTAGTGTAAGGTATTTAGAGAAAGGTAAAAACCTGGTGTATATAGGGGACATAGGTAATGGCTAGCAATGCTGCAGCACCCATCAAACAGGGTAGAATCAGGCCGGATATATATTCATACAAAATACTCTTAGGTTTTCCTTATCAAAAATACTTCAAATGGCTTAGTGGCATTTTTCTATAACATGATTGGTCTGTAAAACTTCCATATAAATTCTTGGTACAAACATGGGGTACTGAGGAACCAGAAACATCAACAAAAACTGATACTATATGAAAACAATTCTATCTAGAGTTGAACCTTGCGCTTACTTAGGACACATGTTTTATATTATAACAAGAGTAATCATGGGATTCATTTTTGTAAGAGACCAAAGGTAGA
>CP092865.1:129675408-129715960 GCA_030710605.1 Cordylochernes scorpioides | reverse complement strand
CCTCTTGTGTAAAGATTACACAAATTCCATGAGTTCATGCTTCTCGAGCTGTTTGATGATAAGTCTCTCCCAAAGGTCCTATTGCCTTTTTTACCAAGATGATAACTCGCCCAACTTCTAAAGAGAGACTCCCTTTAGGCATATTTCCAGGCCTTCCATATTTCACACGTTAGCATTGAAGGCAAAGAAGCTGCTGATGCGCTAGCGAAAAAAGGCACAAAAGAACCTTTGCCACAGTAAAATAAACTTACTTTTAAAGAAATAGAAACAGTAGCCAAAACAAAAATAAACAAGAACTGGAGGATCCCACCTAAGCACAGTTGGTACAGTGGAGTGAACCCAGGAGGAGCTCTGAACATCAGAAATAGACAGCATCAAACGACACTAACAAGATTTAGAACAGGCCATCTCAAGCCATTGAAGATAGAAAATAATAACAAAATATACCCCACTTGCCCGAAATGTAGCTTGGCACCTGCAGCTCCAGAACACATTTTGGCTTGCATTAGATGCACTGAACAGGACCTTTGGGAGAGGCTGCTGTTTATCATAAAACAGCTCGAGGAACATGAACTCATGGAATTTGTGTAATATTTACACAAGGGGATAAGAAACAACAACAACATATTTCCAGGCCATGTATTTCTAGCCAATTGTTGTGTCCTGCTGTCCTCAGTGAGGTGTGGTGTTACAGAAGTACATCATGGAACACCAGAATGAAGACAGTCTGCTGGTGGGATTCCACTCCCAGAAGGCTAATCCCTTCCGGGAAAAGAGCTCCTGCACCCTGCTTTAAAATCACTCTCTGTGTGTTGTCTGCTGTGCCTTTTTTAGTTGTGCTCCTACTCACTGATTGGTTCTCTCCTTCATTTCTCTCTGTTTTTACAACAATGTTCAACATTTCTCTTTCTGTGTTTACAACAATGTTTCTCTCTTTGATGATAATGCACAATTTGTATTATAGATTATAAACACAAGACCAAATCCAAATAAATAAATAGTGTGTGACGTTTCGGTAACAGCGTTGTTACCCTCTTCAGATAAAAGTACTAAATGAGAAATTTTCTTTTTCTTCTTCTTGAATTCCGGGCTAATTGGCCTTTATAGTAAGGTCTTCTAGCCCCAAAATGAGAAATTTTCCCAACAGCATTGTTTTAAATAGTTACTGCTATCAAATGTGTAAACAAAGATAGAGCAGATAAGAAAAAAATAGTTTTCTGAGAAACACTATTCTATGTAAAATTTCTCATTCAGTACTTTTTGTCTGAAGATGGTAACAATGCTGTTGCCGAAACATCACACACTATTTATTTATTTGGATTTGGTCATATTACCTTGTGTTTATATCTCTCTTATATGTACTCCTCACCACCAAGGCTTGTTGCCGTGGTGGTTGGATACAGTTGTGACTTTTCTAACAGCAGGTGTCTCTTTTATACTCTCTATGTCTTTTTTAAAACCCTCAAATCTATGTGCTCTTTCCACGGTGCAAATAAATCAGTTTGGCAGATACTATGTGCCTGCCCCATTTTATATAAATATATATTAGAATGAAATATGTTTTCTCTAAGAGGTTATAAATAACTTATCTTTCTACTTAAATAAAGAGAATTATACATATTATATGTTTTATTATGAATTCTCTCTATCTATAAAATATATAGTTTTTGTGTATTGAAAGATTTTGCCAGATTTCCCCTCTCTGAAAACTGGTGTTTACAATCTGTGTTGTCTACATACACAATGTGGGGGTATTCCCCTGTTGTCCATTATATGTCTGTACTTTATGACAGTCAAACTTTCCTCTTATTTTAAATTGTATATACAGTATAACCTCCCTTTAGTGGATACCCTGCTAGCAGACACCTCTCTATAAAGGACAGTTTTCACTTGCAACATTACCATTTTTACAATTTAGCAGTCCTAAACAGGACCTTTGGGAGAGGCCGCTGCTCATCATAAAAAAGCTCGAGGAGCATGAATTCATGGAATTCGTGTAATCTTTACACAAGGGGATAAGAAACAACAACAACAACAACAATTTAGCAACTCTCTGGTAAGAAGACTCCTTTCCCTAAAGGACACTTTGGATCTGCAATTAGGTGTTGTCCTTTACAGGGAGGTTCTACTGTATATACAACCTCTTTCTAACAACTTCTTATAACAGCAACTAGGTTAGAACAACCTAATGGGACTTTCAAGTTTTTCTACTGTAGATCCACCAACAGCCCCAAGTGATGTTGTCGTTATAAAGAGGCTTTGACACTATATATAGATTATATATACAGTTTAAACCTCTCTATAGCAACTTCCTCTCTATAGCACCCAATTTCAAATACGTAGTACGATGCGATTTACATTAAAGGAGACCTGTCTATAGCACCCCCCTCTCTATAACACCCTATTTTGGTGAGTCCCAAGAGGGGACGCTATAGACAGGTTTAACTGTATATAGATACAGTAAAACCCCTATATAACCAACCCCAATGGGACTGAACCTGTGGTTCACTATAGCCATGGTTCATTATATCCATAGTTCACTATATTATAGAATAAAAATGCATGATTATTTCAGGTTCGTTATAAGTGAAGGTTCGCTATTTTGTGAGTTGGTTTTAGCAGGGTTTTACTGTATATGTGAATGTAAAGTCTCTGAGCTACTTATTAGGACTTTTAGATGCTGGCAAAACACTGTTGTCTTTAAGCATATATATTAACTAGATATCTATTTTTAAAGAGATATATTTGGCCTTTATTGATTTTCATCAAGAAAATAGCCAATATATTGGAATAAAGTGTTACAGATCAACATTTTTAGTTGATAGTTGTTCCGAGAGATGGCGCTTTTCCAACAAAACAAAAAATCTCATTGAGTGACTCAGAGTATATCTTGTCAGTCATTCATTTTAACTGTCTGTCCTCTTTTTAAAAACCTCCTTTTTCTTTTTTTCATATACAGTAGAACATCCCTTTAGTGAACACCCCGCTAGCAGACACCTCTCCATAAAGGACAGTTTTCATTTGCAAAATGACCATTTTTTCTATTTATCAACTCTCCAGTAAAAGGACAACTCTCCCTAAAGAACACTTTGGCTCTGCAATTAGGTGTTGTCCTTTACAGGGAGGTTCTACTGTATATAATAAACATTTAACAAAAAGCACCCTGTACCAGTTATATACCCTATAGATTTATATTCCCTTTTTATCATGGTCAAATTCACTGTTCCGAATATTTATTTTTTATTTTCATATAAAAATCCATTGAAAAATTGACCTCTTTATTAAGGTTTCTCTGTCCACACCTTGGAAGACCTTAATAAAGGGGTATTCTGTATATAACAAGAGTATCTCTCCACTCTGGAACATTCTATATAAACTGCCATCAATGTTAACAAGAGCTTTAACTGGGTATCATCCCTCTATTGTCCAAGAAAATTATATTTCAGAGGTGAACATTTTTCTTTATATATACAGTTAAACCTGTCTATAGCGCCTGATTTTAAATACGTAGTACAATGCGATTTACATTAAAAGTGACCTGTCTATAGCAATTCCTCTCTATAGCACCCTATTTTGGTGAGTCCCAAGAAGGGGCGCTATAGACAGGTTTAACTGTATATATATATATGAAGTAAAACTTTTTTATCATTTTAACTTAGAGCTAACAAGTTGGCTATGTTTTATAACATTTTTAAAATATCTCCAAACATCCATATATATAATAGAGGGCTGACTTTACAGTACAACCTCAGCAACTTGCTTAGAAAACATCCAAAAGTCACATTTGTTTTAGCTGTGGTTATAATAACAATATAAAATATTGTTGGGAAAGATCAAAGGTATGCGCAACACGTTTATTTTTTGCCATTACGCATATACATTATTTGCATAATGGCCTGTTGAAGGAGGTTATTGTCCGAAAGCTCACAGACTCTTAAAGAAATGCGTCATGTCTACCTTTGGATTTTTCCAACAATGATATCCCGCGATGATTCTTGTCATAATATAAAATTTGTCTCCTAAGTAATCGCCAGGTTCAACTCTAGATAGAACTCTAGATAGAATTGTTTTCATATAGTATCAGTTTTTGTTGATGTTTCTGGGTTCCCCAGTACCCCATGTTTATACCAAGAATTTATATGGAAGTTTTACAGACCAATCATGTTATAGAAAGATGCCACTAACCCCATTTGAAGTATTTTTGATAAGGAAAACCTAAGAGTATTTTGTATGAATATATATCCGGCCTGATTCCACCCTGTTTGATGGGTGCTGCAGCATTGCTAGCCATTACCTATGACCCCTATATACACCAGGTTTTTACCTTTCTACATAATTATTAATCCTTCAGTATTATTGACCAACTACATATGAAAGAACTTGTTAACACACAACAAACATCTTTATTTTTAATTCTCTTGAATATGCATTATCATTTTTTTGCCGAAGATAATTATTAATGTGTTGCAAAGAGAGGGCATCTCTTCCCATTAAAATTTTGGCAATTTTTGATCCAATTTTGTAATTCCTTCTCAGAATGTTATGAATTTGTGACAGCCCCCCTGAACTGATAGGGTTATAAGCATAAAACCATGGTTGTGTGTGGGCATAAATTTCCCAAAGCTGGTGTTATGGAAGCATTCCAATCTAGCACAGGGTGTTACGAATTTGTGGCCGCAACCTGTACTGATAGCATAAAACCATGGTTGTGTGTGGATCTAAATTTTCCAAAGTTGATCTTCTTCTTTCTTATCTCCACTCAATCATATCAGGGTATCAAGCTTGTAGGGCTTGAGATTTTTGATGGTGTCTGCTGGAGATGAGTAGAGCTCATCAAAAGAGACCCAAAGCTGATGTTATGGAAGCATTCCAACCTAGCACAAGATGTTATGAAATTGTGACCACCACCTGTACTGATTGCACAAAACCATGGTTGTGTGTGGGTCTAAATTTTCCAAAGCTGATGTTAGGGAGCATTCCAACCTAAGGCAAGGTTGATAAACCATTGTTTTAATGAGAAAAGAGATGCCCTCATTGCTCCTTCTTTGATAATGGGAAGAAATTCAACACACAGTTACATATGACCCATCTTTCTTTTTTTTTTTTACTTCATTTGTGATTATTTTGAATGGTGCGCATTTATTTTATCAATTATTTTGTTTATACAGTAGAACCTCCCTTTAGCGAACACCCTACTAGCGGACACCTCTCCACAAAGGACAGTTTACATTTGCAAAATTACCATTTTTACTATTTAGCAACTCTCCATTAAGAGGACACCTCTCTCCTTAAAGGACACTTTGGCTTTACAATTAGGTGTTGTCTTTTACAGGGAGGTTCTACTGTAAAATGAGATGCTTATATATCGCACAAGTGTTTTTTTTAAATCTTTCTCTTAATGTAACTTAATTTTTTGGCTAAAAAAAACCCATCTGGTGCTTATTGTCCATTTAGCAGCAGCTTCTCTCCCTTGTTGTCCACCCCCCATGTGTGTTGTTGTTGTTGTTATTTCTCACCCACCTTCCACTGGATGAAACAATAAAAAAAAAGGATTGTACTCCACACACAACTTGTTTCCAACTAATTGTTTTTTATTATTGCTCTTGGATTTATCAAACAAAAGAGGTTACAATAACAACAATGACGCTCCTTTTGTTAACAAAAACCATCTCTATATAAAATTTAAGAAAGAGTTGTGCCAAGTAATTATTATTATTAGATTTTTATTTAAAAAGATAGCAAATTTTAAATTTTTAAAAGGGGGGTGATGCATGCATTTATAATAAATGAGGGAAGGGTGTTGTTTTGATATGTTTTAAAAAAATTAGAACACAGCAGTTAAAGAATAGTGCTGTGAGATACAAGTAAGTAGATATAGGTATAAGATTATCTAAAGAGATATATATATACATGATTGTCAGCAACTTGATATGTTTAGCAGAGTTGAGGCTGGCAGGAAGAAGCAAGTTCTAAGTGTCCACCAAGTTGGTTGAAAGAGAGCTCTCTGGGACCATCTAGATATATGACTAGCTAGCTATTGTGTGCAGCCTCCATGCTACAAGACAGGGATGGTCAGATTGTGCAGGAGTCCTCCAGCAGAAGAAACAAAGAGGTGCGTGTTTGTGGGATTCTCTTAGACCACTCTACGCGAATGCCCACCAAAAATAGGGTTTTTCACAATGGCTTCCGCCTTGCTTGAGTTCTGTACATCACACAACACGAGTTGGTTAGTCAGCTATACTACATTGCTACAGTATTGGAAGTTATGTAAGAAAGCTAGATTCACTTAAAAACCTTTTCTGAAATGAACTGAAGCTATAGTGAACTTACACAATCTTCAATATATTAGTGATACCATATAGTGAACCTTAGACCTGGTTCCAAAATCACTTTTCTAGATGCCGCTCAAAAAGGGTTTTAACCACTTATCCACAGACTATCTAATGAACCATGGCTAGAGTTCAGTTCCATTTGGGTTTTACTCTGGGATAGATTGAAAGGAAGGGAACAAGACCAGAATAAGTCAAGCTTATAGTGACATCTCTCTTGAATGAACCAACTGATGAGAGGCTGTCTATTTAAACTTGAGCTGAAGTTATCCTGTTAACCTCTAAAGATAAAACCTCCATAAGAGAACAGATCCATGTTTTTTAAGCAATGGTCTCTAAAGGAAGCTGTGTTCTACTGCATGACTACAATTGAACTGTAGTACTCTACCCCCTAGATACTACTTGCGCTCTTGATACCAATTATAAAAACTGCTATTAAACAGTAGGAATCCTCTAAATGCAATATATATTGTTTACCAGCAAAAAAGAATACATGGGGTCTTTTTAAAGGAATTTTCTTGATTTATCAAGAAACTGGGTTTTCCAATATTCTGCAAAATGGTGCTCTGCCATCTAAAATGCTCATTTAGGCAGTCAGGATATTCCTTTTGTTTTTCTCCCTATTTATATATTCTATTATATATATACAGTAGAACCTCCATGAGAGGACACTCACGTTAAAGGACATCTCTACAAAGGACAATTTTCATTTACAAAATTACCCCATTTTTATTTATTAGAAACTCTTTGGTAAGAGGACACTTCTCTTTAAAGGACACTTTGGCTCTGCAATTAGGTGTTCTTTACAGGGAGATAGTTCTACTGTATATGCAGAGAGAATGTGTGGAATGCACATACCTGTCCGGTGTGATGAGGAGGGGCCTCACACGGGCAGCTCCAGGATAGGTAGAGGCAATGTCACGCTATAGGTGTCCTTATAAAACTGGAGCAAGCGGTGGGCAGCCTGGCTGGTCTTCAGCTCCGGGTTCTGAGAAACACAACCACGTCAACTACCTGGGAAGTCATTGCTGATTACATTTGATGTTAGCACTCAAATTCAATATTTGCAATATAAAGCAATAACACACACCCCATCTATATATAGGAAATGAGAAGCACAAATGTTTCTTTTATGCATAAAATAAATTTCTACTATCCTTACTGCGATGAAAAATATTGGGAGGGCTTGGCTCATCAGTGGTGAACCTCCTAGTGGTATCGCCAATTTAATCTACCAGACTGTTTCTTTGAGCTCCAATAATGTATTGGACGATTCTGCTTATATATGCTGCACTGATGAACCAAACCTCCCAATATTTTTTCATCACAGTAAGGACAGTAGAAAAGTTTGTTTTTATCTTCTTCTTCTTCTTTCTTATCTCCTCTCAATCACACTAAGGTATCAAGCTTGAGATTTTTGATGGTGTCTGCCGGGGAAGAGTAGAGCACATCAATGGATGAGTCAATACAGTCAATAATATGTCTTGGGGTTGCAGGCTGAGAATTGCACAGTTTGTTTTATGCTTAAAAGAAACATTTGTGCTTCAATGTTTTCATTTCCTATATATATTTCA
This sequence comes from Cordylochernes scorpioides, assembly GCA_030710605.1. Lineage (NCBI taxonomy): Eukaryota > Metazoa > Arthropoda > Arachnida > Pseudoscorpiones > Chernetidae > Cordylochernes > Cordylochernes scorpioides. The sequence goes on along the minus strand of CP092865.1, from coordinate 129,708,057 downwards.
ATACAAGAGAGTGAGTTGGAAAGGACATAGAGGCAGTGACTACTTACCTTGACCAGTAGGCAGTGGATGTCAGAGGTGGAGGCCTTAAAGTTCCCAGTGGAGGAACGTTTGAACCAGGGAGACAGGAGGTAGGTGAGCTTCTCCTCGTTGTCTACCTTGATGAAGGGAATGGAGTTCTCCAGGCAATAAGCCTCGATGAGGATGGAGTGGAGGTGCACCTCTGCGTCGTCCAGGTGGTTCTGGGGGAGTACGCAGAGCATCACCTTGTCTGGGCTCCTACACCATGGTTGTACATTGTTAGGATTATATTGGACAATACAGTGGAACATCTATTATATATTGTCTTTTTTATGACAGCAACTTGGTAATTTAAGTGGTTATAATTCACAAGTCCCCCAGGTTATAAATCCCAATTGTTATAATCGCAGCTATAACAAAATCTTGGTCCTAGACAATGTTACTCTAACGAGATTCAACTGTTTATACACAAGGTTCTAAAAGTTGGATAGAACTTTGGTAAGATTGAAGGGTTGATGTGTCATTTGCGATTGCTAATGTTTATTCTTTTCTCTCTTTTTTTTTTTCGTATATAAAAAGGTTAAGATAGAATCATATTCGTGTTTTTATACTTGTATTTATCATCAGTTAGGAATTGACTTGAATAAAATCTTTCGCCAAACTCTTTCACGTCATATAACGATCATTTTCCCAGTTTCTAAGTATTTGATACGCGACTTCTCTACCCATAAAGCATGTTACATATAAAGGTATTGTCTCTAAGATCACAAGTGGCTACGTAGCTTTATTACGAACGAGCTTTCGAGTTACTGCTTTTCGACTAGTGGTTTTGAAGGCTAATATGAACGATCAAGAAGCGAGTCGAAGTGCCGTTTTTTTTTTTTATCTTCGAATAAAGCAACGCATTACTAGGCCTAGTCCTCTAGCCATTCTATGAATGTCGTTATATATCCCGAGCGTACAAACGACGTTGTAGAGTCCAATACGCAGGTCTCAAGAAGACGCCACGTTCCCTAGAACAATGTTTATATCGGGCGCCATTCCTCTGATTCCAGTGATGTAAGAGCTCAGCTGGCCAACTTCCAGTCCGTTCGTCATCTTTCTAATGAGGGGGACACTCGTTTAATGTGAAACCTTTCTTAAGTGGATTCTATAAAGTGGTGGAGTAACACAGGTACATACTCAGTAACCACGTGGTTTTACTGTTTTATCCCAGATTGAGACATTTATAACGTACTCCTGGATCTCTATGGCTCCCTCTTTCTCCTCAGTTTATTGTTTGATACCGAGAAAGCAAACCCACAAAATATATTTCAACAGATCTCCAAGAAAAAGCTTTCTCTACATTATCTTCAGATTCAATGAATGGATCGCCGATTTACTCAAACAAGAGATAAATATTTCGCAATACATTCTTTCAAACAGAGAGTGGCAAAAAAAAAAGTCTAAGAGGTGAAAACCGGGGCTTTTAAAAACATTTTCCAAAACATTTAAATCATATTTAATATCTCGGAACAAATTCGACTCTCGAGAAATAGGCGAAAACGGTAGAAAACGGATCTACCCGAGTTGTGCGCCGCTAGGAAGTCTGCCCTTGACGGCAGAATCACTCTAGATAAGGATGATGTAACACCCTTTCTTACAACTCATTCTTATCGCAATTGTGAGGCCCAATTAGAGCGTTGTCTTAGATAGACAGACATTCGAGGAAGTACCGCGAGATAGAACGGATACTGAATGCGTCCAACACGGTTTTAGAAAGCTCTTTGGATAAAAAAACGATCACACACAAATATTTATTCTTTATTGATCTGAAAAAACAAGATTAGGGTCATTGACCTTCAACAGGACATGTAGCTTTTGCACATTGAGCAAGGTTTCACCTAAGTCTTACAGGAACTGTGGTTTATACATCGCAGAGATACTTTGAAATACTTCCAAGACGGCACAACATGATGGTCATTAAAAATGGCGTGTCTTCTTCCTTATTTCGATAATGAAGGGAAAATGGGGGAACTCGTGTGTGAGAAAAAGAAGAGGAAGTTAATAAGGAGTAAGAATTATAAAAATATTACTTAGATATGACGAAATAGAAGTGTTATAAAATAAGAGCTCTCAATGTGACGAAGTTAAAACGATCATTTTTATTTTATTAGAGATCATTTTTGTTATTTAAAGTGAAGAGACAATGTTAATAAATAGTCGTTAAACCTCCCATGAACGACTCATCTGATGGGTAGCCATTTCCAGGAGAGACTCGTTTATGTTCTTTAGACATATCTCGTGAAAAGTTCTCCTTTATTTGGTTATAGGGCGTTTACGTTATAGAGAGTTCCCCCACTGTATTTGCATATTGGAAGCGGATAGATAGCAGATAGGGCCCATTCAACTATCACACAAACTTACTTCTCGAGGACTTGAGCCGCCTGGTAGACACCGCGGACCAATCGTCCGTCAACGCAGGCCTCAATTAGGACCGACTTTAGGCAGCCTAGACCTTGGGTAACGACCATGGGGCTGCACACACACACACTTGTGAGGAAGGCTGTATGAGTGGGGCAAGTCCTTGGCAAGTATGTGAAGATCCTTTACACTTTTGGTACATCCTCACGCGATATTCAGTGGAATACTAACAGACCATATTGATTATTTCATCCATAGAATATTAATGTTCATATTTTGTTACTCAGCAAATTTCTCTCCTTTCCTCTCTTTTTAATTTTATGTAAATAAGGTTGAATTGTGTGTTTTGATAAAAAAAATAAATTTATTCGTGACAATATGTAATCAATTGAGAAATGATTGTCAATGATACCAACTTTTTGTATTATAATCACAATATACGATGATATAAAAATCATTACAGAAGTTAGATATATATAAATTCAAGTTAAAAACACGTCAATACCTTCTATTTATCGATTTTTATTTTGAAAATGGCGACCCCCACTGTCGCCATTTTAAAAGTAAAAACTTTAATGCAATGTACTCTAAGTTGTCGATTTATATGTTGACAATATGTAAATTGATATTAATATAATATTAAGACAATCTCCCTATTCACTATAGAATAATAGACACAAGTCTGGGAGAAGAACTTATTTATATAAGAGGATGGATATTTCCTTTTTTTTTTTTCTTTCTTTTTTTTTATTTTTTTTTCTTATAATCTGTACATATTTACCATATGTATATAATCTTTCTCCATTTTTTATTTCCCACTTTCATAGGTTTCTCCGTCTTGTAACCCCAAGGAGAATCCTCTGTAAGACCTGTGTGTCTTAATAAAGGCTTTTGTGTGTGTGTGTAAGAGGAGGGTTGTACAAGTTTTTGGGCAAGACGCCTTCTCTCTCTCTCTCGTACACGTTTGTTCGGCGGTATATATACTAGAATGTAGAAAGACGTTTGGCAATTTTACCGCAAATATTTCTTTTGAACAAAATAGTAATTTAATTACGAAACTATTTTAGACGCGTAATATTCTTTTTAAAATAAAACAATTTCTACTGCCCTTACTGCAATGTTAAAATTAATGGGAGGGCCTGGCTCATCAGTGGTGAACCCTCCCAGCGGTTTTGCCAGTTTAAAATTGGTAGATTAAATTGGCGAAACCGCTGGGAGGGTTCACCGCTGATGAGCCAGGCCCTCCCTTTAATTTTTCCATTGCAGTAAGGGCAGTAGAAATTGTTTTATTTTAAAAAGAATATTACGCGTCTAAAATAGTTTCGTAATTTGATAACAGATGGCGCGCTAGTGCATCGTAATATAAAATAGTAATTTATTTTAAGGATAAATAACAACTATTTCTATCCTTAGGGATGGAGTATGAAAGGATGAATTGTGAAGAGCAATGATAAACGGAAAAATAAAGTGTCCAGGGATGGGAATCGAATCCACAGTGTTCCGCTTACCGGGCAGATGCCATGTCATACTTCATCCCTAAGGATAGAAATAGTCGTTATTTCTCCTTAAAATAAATTACGATTTTTCGTTCAAAAGAAACAATTGCGGTGAAATTGTCAAACGTCGTTCTATCGTACAATCATAAGCCGCATTATATTGTATTATAAATATACTAAAATATGAACGATACAGAGAAGATTAGCATGGCCCCTGCGCAAGGATGCCACGAAAAATCGTGAAGAGTTTTCTCTCTTTTTTTGTTCCCGTAATAGGGCGTCTTGCCTGGAAGCTTGTACAATCATTCTCTTATATAAAAGAATCTCTTCAATTAATATATAATAAATATAATTAAGGTGTTTACATTTTGATTAGAGTAGATAATGAGTTGCTGCCAGTTGTAAAACTTTCGGTGGAAGACATTCCAGCTAGATGCTTGGTCTGTGGCCAACTACATTCTTAGCGCTGACCTACATACATACTGTGGGTGAGAAGACAAACTTCTGCTTTCATTATAAGGTTGATTATTGACGGCCTTAAATATTAGATGAGACGCCCATGGTAATTAATACTAATGAAGACAGTGGTTGCTATGACAACCGGCCAAGACATGAATGGCGTCTGTCGTACTCTCTCTCCTTCATAAATTTGATTATTCTCCACTTTGTTTCTTTCCCCATTCAAAGTGGAAATATCTCTGAGCAAATATTTCAACTCATTCCAACCATTTTAAAGATTTTTTGTTCTACTGTAATAGAGGTGATGATTAAATAAAGTAAATATTATTTTTTTTTTAAAGATCCCCACAAGTAGAGCTAGAGTTATCCAAATTGTCAGTAATTCAGTGAAAAAAAATAATTTGGTATATTGACCAACTCTCTCTCTCTCTCTGTGTCCAAGTTACCATACAGATCATATTGACATGTTCATTTGAGAAGAGGAAAAACATTCTGAAGAGTTAATTTTTAAATAGAAGATTATAGCTTATATTTTAGGAAGGCTCGCAATATTAAGAAATAAGATTATATGTAAATACATATTAGAAGGTACAAAAAAAAAGGAGATTTACATAGAAAAAATAACTACTTGCATTCTTTATTCTTCGGCGACTCATCAAATCGTAAGTCTTTATCTTTTGATACACTTCAATATACGTAAAAAAAACTTAGTATAAAAAAACTTATCGTATAAAAAAACTTGTATATAAAATGCTAGACGCACGTGTAGTAGGCGACAAAAGTCTATATGTAAATAAAGTGTTATACGTATATGTGGTAGGTTACAAAAAGAAAGGCTTCTATGTAAATTGTCGTGTTTTCTATCTATTGGTTGCCTCAAATCTCAGATATCATAAAATATAAGCTTTTATTTTGGCAAATTCAACGACTCTTCAGTACATACCATCTTATATTTGCATAATTATTCTTTTCTTTAATGCAATATATACATATTTTATGGCATTTTTATTCTAAAAAAAAAAAGCATATGGAATCACTACATAAATAATGAGGTATATATATATATGTGGTAGTTGCGCAAAAAGAAAATATATGCAAATAAAGGGCTATATGCATATGTGGTAGATTACAAAAGGTATGTAAATAAAGGGCTATATGCATATGTGGTAGATTACAAAATGTATGTAAATAAAGGGTTATATGCATATGTGGTAGATTACAAAATGTATGTAAATAAAGGGCTATATGCATATGTGGTAGATTACAAAATGTATGTAAATAAAGTGTGCTACACACATGTTGTAGGTGACATTCCAGAATGTAGGCACAAGACCGACTACTTAGCATTGATCTATCCAGATTGGTTCCCCCAATGATCAATCCAATCAATACCCTCCACCACTTCTACGAAACATCGATACTTGCCATCCCTTTGTTTGTTCTTTTTTAAAATTCTCTCTTTTGAGTGATATTTTTTGAAAGGTCATTTAATCACTCCTACATTAACTATTCTGTTTCGAAACATAAAGGATAATCGCATTATGCCCTAGGAAGTGCTAACCCATGAAAACTTGCCGTTTTACCAGATAACGTTATACCAATGGCCATTACAATTTTCTATGCTCTCTCTTTATTTTAATATCTTTAATATTCGGTTCGGTTCCAAAATCACTTTATAGGTACCGCTTAACAAGAGCAACCTAGTTTATGATAATTGAAACAATGAATAATATGTGAAGGTTATTTACATATTAAACAAAAGGTTAACACGGGATTAAATCCCGGTTCATGGCTGTTGGGAATCGAGGGTCCACTTGTCCACTGACTTTTGTCTCTTTAATATCTTCATAGTACTCTTTTTGTGTTATTGTTTTGTTGTGTTGTGGCTGGTATTATGACAACCTTTCAAAATTATAATTTTACGCTATATAAAATATTAAATTAAACCTATATGTAATTAGGAATGGAAGAATAAATGGGGTATTTTAACAGCATTAAAATGTTGTTTATAAAATTTGAAGAGTTTTGTTATTTTGTTGTTGATCACAAAAATATATTTTTGTATGTATCTATAGAGCTATCGTATAATCATTTTGATGAAATGCTTCACTTAAATGCGAAATTTAATTGTGTTCATTTCTTGTAATCGGATGTGTTCAAGTATAAGAGCTACGGATGTCCAATGTCGTAGGCTCAATAGAACAATCTCCGCCGGTGTTGATGGAGGATGGGAGGATAAGAAAGAGGTCGCACCGATTGGCCACACGAAGCCTAAGAAGTATCACAAGAAGCTACAAAGTTCAAGAATAATCAATAGACCATATGAGGTCCAAGAAGTACCAACGGTCTACAGACAAAGTTTAAGAAGAACTAATGATGCATACACAATTAGGAAGAAGCACCAATCCCGAAGTCCAAGAAGTATCAACGGGCTACAGACAAAGTTCAAGATATGGTCCATACAATGTGGATGAAGGTCGAGGTCCTAGAAGCACGGATGGGAAGAAAAGAATGGAAGAGATTACAAAAGGAAGGCGTTGGTCTTCCCGGAATCCCCGCCATCAAGGTAATTAATAGCTTCCTGGACTTTTATTGGGACTCGCCACATTTCCGAGAATCCTTTCTACGGACAATTAATTCCTTAGTGTAGTAGCCCAGAGCGCGAGGACAAACAGCTAAGTAGATACTGTAATTGAAAGATGATAACTTAGAAGGGGCTGTGGCAAATCCCATGAATTCTTTTGGAGTAGATCCAATCTGGCAAGTTGCAACGTTATACTAGGAACATTTCTGATGCCTCTAGGCTTTCAAGGAGTACTTTTACCACTTCTCTATGCATTAATGTTTTTTTAAACATTATTTTTTATTTGCAAGACAGTTTTCAAGTCCCTACTCACCCTTTATTTAAATAATAAAAATTGGGATAATTTTTGAATATAAATAAGGAAAGTGAAAGTTGTTAAGTGTAGGAAGAATATTCTGATGTTTGACGCCCAGGTGCTAATAGCTTCCAAGGATGATGTATCGTGCCAGGCTGCGATGGCCTTGGCGAGAGGGCGGGCGGGCGACCTGTAGAGGAGATCGAAGGCCTTGAAACACGCGCTGCGGTATTAATAGGCCACCACCGCCTGTGTGGCTATATTTAGACGGCCTGATTACAATTCCCGTAACCCCATCGAACTGTTCTGACGACTTCTTTGTCAAGGTTGACGTTCAGCGACTTGACGTTCAATGTCAACATAGTCACTACGGCCACTCTGCAGGTCGGCAACTCCTCTTAGCATTTTTTGCCCGATATGCCAAGTTAATGGGATTAAAAAAAAAAAAATTCTGTCTAAATTTATTGGATGAATAGTAAAATATATGCAAATTCTATATCGCCTATGCGAAAGTTGCATATATTGAATGCTAGTATGCAAATGTGATTCTAGCTCACTACTTCATTATTATTATTTTGTGAGAGAAAAACTAATGGTGAGGATATTGATGCAGATTCGACTTTAAAAAGTTATATATTACGAAACTTTTTTAAATCTCTAAACACGTTTTATAATCTATTATCACAAGTGAGAAATGCTTTTAAGAATCGTTGTAGTTAAATTCGTGTAAATTCTCCTCGAATAAAGTTTCTTGGTGGATCAGTCATCACCCCTGCTATGTGATGTCACATCGCTGCACCAGCTTGTCCAACATCTGTGGGTCCTCGTCAGTGTAGGGAGACTCTATGAGATCTCACAAATCCATCTGCGGACTACGTCCCACGTCAGTGTATGACGACTCCACAAGTCTATCTTCGGGCGACTCCACACGTCTATCTTCGGGCGACTCCACAAGTCTATCTTCGGGCGACTCCACAATTCTATCTTCGGGCGACTCCACAAGTCTATCTTCGGGCGACTCCACAATTCTATCTTCGGGCGACTCCACAAGTCTATCTTCGGGCGACTCCACAAGTCTATCTTCGGGCGACTCCACACGTCTATCTTCGGGCGACTCCACAAGTCTATCTTCGGGCGACTCCACAATTCTATCTTCGGGCGACTCCACAATTCTATCTTCGGGCGACTCCACAAGTCTATCTTCGGGCGACTCCACAATTCTATCTTCGGGCGACTCCACAAGTCTATCTTCGGGAGACTCTACAAGTCTATCTTCGGGCGACTCCACACGTCTATCTTCGGGCGACTCCACAAGTCTATCTTCGGGCGACTCCACAATTCTATCTTCGGGCGACTCCACAAGTCTATCTTCGGGAGACTCTACAAATCTATCTTCGGGCGACTCCACACGTCTATCTTCGGGCGACTCCACAAGTCTATCTTCGGGCGACTCTACAAGTCTATCTTCGGGCGACTCCACAAGTCTATCTTCGGGCGACTCCACAAGTCTATGTTCGGGCGACTCCACAAGTCTATCTTCGGGCGACTCCACAAGTCTATCTACGGACTCTGTCCCACGTCAGTGTACGGCGACTCCACAAGACCACCCATATCACGACATATGGAGAACCAACCAAAGAATGTCGACATATGAATCGATCGTGAACAGACCATTCTAGCCAACATTGAGGTCACGTGATCAGCGTACATTCTTCTGAAGTGGGGACTCACGCCAATTTAATTGCAGGACTTACTTTCCCCCACAGTGGATCGATGGCAGCCATCCTTTCTTACCACGGATACAATTACCATACTCTGTGAAAGAATCATTTTTTAATATATTTTCCTTTTTTTCCAATGTTACACATACATTGCAGTGAATTTTTTTCTAAAATGAATTCAAAAGATAATAGGAATTAGTTTTTATTATTCAAAGTTTTCACTCTGCAAATGAAATATTTAATTTATCTATGAATATTATTTAGATTAGAATCGTGTTTCATTCAACGATGTAGCTGAACATTTTATAAATGTTAATTAAAGAATCAATTTCCTATCTTTATAGGTACGCTCCAAGAAGCCGGGTTACATCAATAGAGAGATCATCATATCCAAAGACTATCTTATAGATAAAATGTTTTATTGGTTTATTTAAATACCTTACAATTATAAGAATTTTAAACCATTTTTGACGCAAAGATTTAAGGCTGCCTGGCCGGAATTCATAGTTCTTCAAATTAAAGATATTTCGGCCAGTAAATCTTTTTATTGTCTTGACGTTTAAACAAAAATCTTTTGTCCTCGTCAGGAGCGAACAAAAATTGGCAAAGCGTTAAAATAATTTTGCTTTGCCAAATGTATTGATTTTTGTTCGCTCCTGATGAGGATAAAAGATTTTTGTCGAAACGTCGAGATAATAAAAAAGATTTACTGGCCGAAGTATCTTTAATTTTAAGAAATATTTTTGACGTATGTTTCTTCTCAAATAGAACCAATTTTCTACTGCCCTTACTGCAATGATATTATTATTTACTTAGATAACCCAGCAGGTTCCTGGAGCCACCACGTACAGAAGTCACCCCGGGCTGTCACCTTCTTGGTTTTATTTACAATGTCAGTGGAAGTCCTGAGGTGACGTCAGGCAGATTTATTTCTTGGGAGATTTTCTAGGAATGCTGTGATATACTGCAATGATATTTTTTTTTGCTTATCCCTAGTACACATAGTACAGGCCATGATAATCAAGGTGGGCAGAAGAAGACGACTGCTTTTACTGTAAGTGCACCACATGTCTATATATGTGAAAAGCAGTTCGACTTTTGCACTTACAAATGTGCCAGAACCCCTTTTGGTTACTTGCACTCGCTGGTGGGGTTGGACTTTTGCTAGAATCGGGGGCCATTAGAGAATTTTTGTTTTTTAAATCAGAAAAAAGTGCTCAATGTGGGAATCGAACCCGGGTCGTAGCGGTCGAAAGAGGTTTAGATCATCCTTCCACCGACCCCATGATAAAATATAATGGGAGGGATGGGAATCAATGGTGAACCCTTCCAGCGGTTACGCTAGTATAACTATGATTGTAATCTAAAACAATTGTTCAGGTTTTATTGTAAAAAGGAGAATAGAACAGAAATCCATCCCGCGTGTTCGTCTGACCATCCTTGACAAAGCAGAGCGGGCGACGTAACAATACATTATACAAGAGGCTCTAGCTAGATAAAAACATAAACACCCGTTGGCATTCTGCGCTCCAGGAACCTGAGTTATAAATATCTCTCACTCTCTGGTAAACAAACGAATGATCTACTTTCGGATATTACGACATTAATAAATACATGTATAAATACAGCCTGCACCACGTTGATGAGGGCCAACAGCCCGAAACGCGTTCGAGGTTGGCTATTCTTGATTTATCAAGAAAATGAGTTGACCTAATATCAGGGAACAGGTTAAATCAACGTTTAGTTGATTTCTGTTCCACTGGATGGCACTCTGCCATTTAAAAAAACTCATGTGAGCGTGGTCAGAATATGCCTTTTTTAATTTTAAATATATGTAAATAAGTAAAATAATAGGCATATCCTGACCGCTCAAATGAGAAGTTTTTAGATAGAAGAGCGCCATCTAATGGAATAAAAATCAACTAAACGTTGATATAGGTTATTACATAATATTTTTTGACAACCAATTTCACGATAAATCAAGAAGTGTCAACCACGTTGGCGTTTCGGGAAAGGTATAAAAATTAAAGAAATATATTTTAAATAAAATTAAATTGTATCGGGTATATTGATACAAGGGATTATTTTATCGAAGAGGAAGATACAAGGTTGTCATAAAAGTTCATAAACACTTGGAAAAAATTGAAATACCAATATTATTCGCTGTTATGTATAATGTATTTGTATTATGTATTATTATGTATTCGTCGTAATAATATTATTCGCCAAGTAATAAGAAAAACAACGTTTGAAAAATACGAAATTTTGGGACAACCTAATATGTAAATATGAAAGGGGGAACGTAGTAGAGTAGAGGAGTGGGATGTAAACGGCCGTCGAGTTACGTCACGCCGACGTGTTGAATCAAGCTCAATGGCCTGGAGTGGGGGCAAGCTGCAGCTTGTCTTGCGTCAGCCATTCTGCTCTGTTGTCCTCCTTCTATAGCGATATCCCAACATCTTGTACTGCATGTTGCTGGCTTGGTTTTTACTTATTTATTTATCAACCAGACGCGATATTGAAGTATTTGCGCTTATTACAAGATGAAACAAACAATATAACAAACAAATTCTTCATCTTCTTTCTTATTTCCACTCAATCATATTAAGGTATCAAGCTTGTAAAGATTCAAGAAGGGGAAGAGTAGAGCTCATCAATGGATGAATCAATACAATCAATAATGTGTACAAACAAATTAAAACTTAGGAATAAATATTTACAAATTTACATGTATTATTCAACGTAGTTCATAAAGTTTATAGAGACAAAGTGACTAATGTTTTAAGAGAGTTAAATCATCTAGATCAGATAAACAATCGATTTACTAACAGTCATAGCAGCCTATTCAGTTTCTCCGCAGGAACAATTTGGTAGCTTGGTGATTTGTAAGTGGTTTTTATACATAGCCTAACTTCAGATTGGAATAGATTTTTAAAACGATGTACTGTGCTTCTTTCTATTATAGATGCGTATGATTCTTTTTTATTAATTAAGGGCAGTAGTAAGGGTAGTAGAAAATTGTTTATTTTTTAAAAAAGAATCATACACGTCTATAATAGTTTCGAATTTTCATAACAGGTGGCGCGCTGTGTATCATATTATAATTATGCATCTTTCGTTAAAGCCCATCAATACCAAATTTTGTAAATAATCGCTAATTCTTTTTAACACATTTAGAAAACGTTCAGAAAATATTATCTATTCACATATAAGTATTCACCCTTTTAAATAATTGGTTATATGGTTTTCATACTGAAAAGCAAATTTTACGAAAGTTTTAAAAGGTTAAAATAAAAGAATTGTGTGTGAATATTTCATGTGTTTGTTTCAATAATTTCATATGCTAAAGAATCGCTGTTGCCTAAATTCTTATTACCGAGTAGCTGACAACTTCACAGTTTATATTTAGTCTGTTATCCAGCGTGTTATAACCCTATAGAGATTCTAACATAGCCTCAGCACTAACATAACATTTATATTGTATATGATGCCATCTAGAGAATACATTTTATGCACTTTTTGACATATTATTGAAGAACGACGTTTGGTAATTATACCGCAAATGTTTCTTTTGAACGAAAAATCGAAATTCATTTTAAGGAGAAATAACGATTATTTCTATCCTTAGGGATGAAGTATGAAAGGATGAATTGTGAAGAGTGATTTCCATCCCTGGATACTTTATTTTTCTGTTTATCATTACTCTTCATAATTCATCCTTTCATACTTCATCGCTAAGGATAGAAATAATCGTTATTTCTCCTTAAAATAAATTTCGATTTTTCGTTCAAAAGAAACATTTGCTGTATAATTGTCAAACGTCGTTCTACCATCATAAGCTGCATTATATTGTATTATATTATTAATCATTAAAACTACCTCTGCAACTGCGAGTATTGTAAATATTAAATGACCTAGCTTATCACTAGTGAACCCTCCTCTCTTCAATTTCTATTATCGCAGCAAAAGATCTGCGGAGGTAGTTTTATTGATTTATAATAAAAACCTAAGTCCGCCGCCAAAAATGTGTAAAAAAATTGCTGAGAATTGTGCACTACATTTTTATCAGGCGTACAGAGTGTGAAAACACATTTTGAGAATGATTACACAGGTCTACAAAACTCAAAGTAGTTGTACCTTATAGCATATATATATCTCTCAGAGTTTTTTTTCTGAATCCCGATATATATATGCTATAAGGTACAACTACTTTGAGTTTTGTAGACCTGTGTTATATAAGGTTGTCCCAAAAAATCGTGTTTTTCTTAAAATGTTGTTTTTCTTTACTTGGCGAATAATATTATTACGGCGAATACATAATAATACTTTAATATAGGTTTGCATATTCATTGTCATATAAAATTAAGCTACTAAAGTTTTGATCACCAAAAGTTTTATAGAATTCTAGATATTTAATGAAATAAGTTTGTCTGGGGTCTATCAGACCCCGCGCGAGTACTTAAGGGTTAATTAAAAAGGCATATATTGGATCAAAATATAATTTATTTTACCAATATTTCAGTTGGCTGAACGCCAACCTTTTTCAAGGTATTATAACATTTGATCCAATATATGCCTTTTTAATTAAATATTTATTTATGTATTGCTCTATTTTCAAAACATAATGATACATAATACAATTACTTTATACATAATATAAAGATATTATACATAACGGCGAATAATATTGGTATTTCAATTCTTTTGCAAGTGTTTACGAACTTTTATAGGATATCTTTGTAGTTTCAGTAGTATTGGTGTTAAATTCGATAAATTAATATTTGATACCAAGTTTATGTTGAAATTGATCTCTACAATTAGCCACGACTCAGGTAAAAAGTTGGAAGCAGAAAGAAGGGTTTGAAATATGGATTGTTGTTGGTTTATTGTACCCCGGGTTTAAATCAGTGTACAAGTGTAGAGCTTCCGCCTCGGTTTGGCAATAGTTCAACTTCTACAGAGGGTCATTGTCCTCTTGTACCTCGGTAAATGTCACCTGCACTATATATACACCATCCTACAATATACCCCCCCTATACATGCTTATGAAAAAATAACCATATCCTGACCATTTTAATGAGAATTTTGATGACAGATCACCATCTAGCGGAATAAATATCAACCATACGTTGATTTAGATTTGTTATATCTTTATATTTATTAAAGAACATTGTCCAAGTCTACGTGAACCCAGTTCAGCTAATCAGAATAATGTCCGAGGAAAAATATATAGCGATAGAATTGTTTAATTTTCATAAAGCGTTAGAGAACAAGAATCTCTAAAAATTAAAATTACAGAACAATTTCCTTCCATAGTTAATTTGTATAGTTATGTTGAATACTTTGATTTCCTTTTCATTTTCGCTTCTCTCCTTTGTTTATGTTTTTTTCCTTTTCTCCATGAAAATGATGTATGGCGAGTCCTTACAGGACGGAAATGTCCTAATAAAGCTGCTGCTGTTGTTGTCTTTATATTTAAATTAATGTTTACACACAATAACAAACACAATTTATTCTCGAAACATCTTTTGATTAGAACGTGGATGATGATAAAAATAGAATATATAAAATCAATGATAAACAATACACAACAAGATTTATTCCATTATATTAGTTAACCCATTTTTTTCGATATGTAGATAAATAAAAATCAACTATAAACGCGTTTCGGGCTGTTTGGCTCTCATCATCGTGGTGCAGGAATTTATTTATAGTACACTATATATACAATCATAAATAGATCACAACATGACGTATTGTATTATATAATAAAATACCCAAAGTTTCGATTGGGTCAAATTGTAAGCTTTCGGATAATCTCTTTTTCATATCGCAGCAATAAACAGAGATTGACTCGATATAGAGATAACCCAGTTTTTGGGAAGGCAGAACGCTAACTCCCAAGAAGGGGGTCAGATTTGAAACAATAACAACAACGATAAAAAAATAGGTCAACAAGTATTAACAACAAGGTAACCCAAACTTCTGGAGCGTATCCATGGATCTACCCGGACTGTACTGCGGTTTAGAAGTCTTGTTTTGGTGTCCTTAGTAAACCAGTTCACCAAGTGTTTCCAGGCCGGTTTGTTTCTTGGTAGATTCAACAAGGCAGTGCGGTTGAAAGAAGGCAGTCCAAGGATAGGTGAACAAGTATCAAGTCTCTCTTTAAATATTATAAACCTTTATATATATATATTGTACTATTAAAAAATATAAATATAAAAAATATAGCAAAAATATTTAAAAACTTAATTCTATTGACGTTATGTGGCGCTGAGTTTGTTGTTGGCACACATTAATATGTTATAATACCTTGATAAAGGTTGGCGTTCAGCCAACTGAAATATTGGTAAAATAAATGATATTTTGATCCGATATATGCCTTTTTAATTAAAGATTTATTTATGGATTGCTCTATTTTCAAAACAATATTGTACTATAATAGCCTATTATATATAAGTATATCGGATAATTGAGTGGTATAAGAGGTAAGATTTACTAGACATTCTCAAGAAAGAAGGTTCGACAAGGAGCAGACGAGACGTTGACCAACCACATCACCGGAGGGCGACAGTCAAGGCCGGGTCAGCCTGCTTACATCAGGGACACGTCGATCAATTGACACGCCCGGAAGTCGTCTGTTTTACATCGTTCAACCAGCGACGTAATTTGATGGAATGTTGCCATCTATCGAACTTAGCTGAATTCTCCCGAATGATTTATTTCGATTTAGAACGCTATGTACTCCACTAGAGACACTTGCACTTTAAAAGTAAACTAAACATAGAAAAAAGAAAGTTAATTTGAAATATATACAAGAATTAACAAAAAGGCATCTCCTTATCGTGCAACTGAAAGTTGCTGATGGCTTGCGCCATCTATCAGAACAAATATCAACTATTCTCGTCGATTTTTAATTATTCCAGAATTGGCCAAATACCCATTCTTGATTAATCAAGAAAAGCTAACCACGGACGCGTTTCGGGCTGTTGGCCCTCATCAGCGTGTTGCAAGCTGTACCTCAACAACCAAGAAATTGGTCATTAAGGCATCCTGAAAAATCATGAAACGGGTAGTTAAGGCCAGAATTGCGTGAGAACGCTACACGAGAATAGTTGATATTTATTCCGATAGATGGTGCAAGCCATCAGCAACTTTCAGTTGCACGATAAGGAGATGCCTTTTTCTTAATTTATGCACCTTATCCCAGTACAATATCACATTTGTACTATTTTTTCATACAAGAATTAGTATATGCAATTTAGAAAAAAATTAACACAATTGAAATATGTGCAAAGGGTTGGTATAAGATAATAACGTGCATCTATACATAAGAAATGAAAACAAAAAAACATGAATGTTTCTTTTTTTCAAACACAAAACAAACTTCTACTGTCCTTACTGTGATGAAAAAAAATATTGGGAGGGTTTGACTCATCAGTGGTGAACCCTCCCAACGGTTTCGCCAATTTAATCTATCAGACTACTTCTCTTAGAGCTCCAATACTGTATTGGACGATTCTAATTATAAAGGATTGGTATGCAAATTTAGTTAAATTAATTTTAAATAGTGTATTCAAGGAGAAAATTACATATTGAAGAAAGTTTTAAGGAATATTTTAGAATGAAAATATGCAAGATAGAGAATTATTCACAATACATGATGGTATCTAGATGGCAGTCAGGAAGAGGATATATTTTCATACTTGTTCCTCAACCTGACTGGTGGAAGACTCGAGCAGTACTGACTAGAAAGTGGTTAGAAGGTCATACCAAGAACTAACTGGATTATTAAGAGGAAAACATAAAGCTTTTACAGGTATAGATTTCTTTATAAAATTTCTATTCACAAACCTCTCTAGCTTTCGCAGGCACGGAAGCTCTTCTGAAGGAGAAAAACACATGATCACCAACGAACAAGGAAACATGCATGCTTTTTCCCCCCTTTATTTCGACTTAGAGCGCTATGTCCACCTTAGGGACACTTGTACTTTAAAGATAAACAAACATTTTGAAAGAAAAGAAAGATATTTTAAATATGTACAGAATTAGTATGCAAGTTAGTTAGATGAAAAGATAAAAAAATATATATCAACACAATTGATGCATGCTTGCTTCCCTTGACATAAAATGGGAATTCCTCCTAAAGAGATGGAATTACTCCTATTTATCTTGTTTTCTGTTAAAAACCATTGAATGCGGTGTGAGAGAGGATTTCCTATGACAGTTGTTATTTGAGAAGCCCATCATCCCTTTGATATATAATAGGATTAAACAAAGAGTTTATTTCAATGTGATAATCTATTAGCATACAAGCTTCTTTATTCATCAATACCTGTTAGATGTTTGAAGCTTTATTGGGGGGAGAAGTCCGACCACACCTCCCTGCGGTCCCCCCTGGACCCTTGGAATATTCGACCAAATTCTGGTTCGTTTCCAAGGTGACTAACGTGGCAACGGCACCCATTTTCCAATGAAGAGCAAAGATAGTGGATATTGCTGCTGCTGTGATGGAGATGCATGGAGACATCTAAGACTCTTCTTTGGACACGACAACAACAACTCTTCTCTTAAAACTTTTCGTTTAATCATTATTGTATTTAATCATGGTTTATAATACAGTAGTCTTATTTATTGTGGGGTAATTAGTTAAAAAGGGTGTTGTTCCTATATACATGACATGGTAATACAGTGAAGCTGGAGTCACGTGACCGTAAATAGCCAATCAATCTGTGTGGATGACCAACCATACGTAGGGAAATTTACTTCTCCCTTGAAACCCTACTCTGATCAACGCTTCTTTCACTCAAAAAGAGAGTATCTTGGTAGATAACAAGTCATGTTGATGATAATAGAGGCTACATACAACACTGATTCTAAAATGGCGTATACGTAGGATAGGAATAGAACAATTCCCATGAGAGACCACCGAGAAAACAGGAAATCTCTTTGGCCTCACTAAGAGGTGGTCTTTCATTGTAGTTTGGATTCAGGCGTACAGACTTCGGTCTAGGTAGTCTACTATCCAATGGTGTAGTTCGGATTATACCAGGTAAGCCATTTTTAGATTAATTTACAAAAGAGGGCACTCAGAAAGGTGGTTGCTAACCAGATATATCGCTCAAGGGAGGTTTTACTATATGTAGAAATAATGCAGACGAATAACACCCTAGGGTTAGTTAACTTGCCATAATATTTATCAGCGTATGTAATAATGGAATGAATAAATATCACAATTAAGAAAACTTAAATATAGTAAAATAAAAATATATTTAATACGCTATAAGTATTGATTTATATATATTTTTAAAATAATAATAAATAAATAAAGACAGAACTGAAAGTAGTTCAAATTTTGACATATAGATGGCGGTATAGGCTATGCTTGAATAAAATATGTACATTCGAATCTAATATCAAACACAATTGTTAACATGATTGACAGAAATTATTTTTAAAAAGCACATGCACTAAATAAATGTGCAAAAAAAGGGAAGATACTATTTAACCAAATACTTTTACTGATAAAAAAAAAAAAAAAGAAAGAGCGCGCGTTTATATATCCTATTTCAATATTAAAAACATAAAAATTCTAGAATATTTAAATAATCACTCGCCAACAATGTGATGCTCTATATATTTATATTCGTTTTATAATGTATATATAATTTTTATTTGGCCTTCTATTCATTCAAGTAGAGACCAAACGACACCACTCTACAAAGAAAACATCACGAGACTCGGGCAGCATGACAGTTGCGAAATGATACAAACACAACACCCTGCTTAGCTAACCACACGACTTTCAAAACAAAACTCTTAGAGAAAAATATGTTCTATTTAATGCCATCATATTAACAAAAATCAGTTATTTCTAATTACGTCTATCGTAAATGTGTGTTTCTAAATGGTTATTATAAAATAATAATGTGCGCTTTGACGAGTTTTTAAAATCACACGATGAAATAAATATAAATAAAGATTTAAAATAAAATCAAAAATTAAAATGCAGGAAATTATGTGTGTCAACGCTTTCAAACGGTAATCGATAAAATTGTTTATTGATTCATTTACTTTTTATCACAGAATTAACAGAACGGCGAATGAAGAAAATATGCTAAAAAATTTTGAAAATAATTTCAATTTAATATTAATAAAACAAAAATACTAAATCGTAGTATTAGCGTTATTTTGAAACTAATTGTTTAAAGCATTAAATTTGGAATATTATTTGTATGTGCATTTTCATTTTAGTTAAAATAAATTCATTTTGCATTATAAATAATATTATATCGTTTTAAAAAATGTATATATTTTTTATAAATGTGCGTTTTTGAGTAATTTAATAATTTCAACATTAAAAAAAAGAGTAACTTAATAATTACAATAAAAATCAGTTAAATATCGTAATTTCTTTTCAGACGATAAAGAAAATGTATTTACAATGTTGTTAGAAATGTTATTAAATAAAAGAGAACTTACCTTTTTTGGGTGGTCATGTTTCGAATCGTCATGGCAGAGTTGTCGAAGCACAAGAGAACGGCAGAAGACGTCTGGTTAGTTGGTAGCTAAGGTGTCGTCTGAGTGCTGGAAGACAGTCGCGCCTGCGCAGAGCTACGACCGCGCCGTTAACCCTCGCGGCCGGACTTTCTCCTCGTCTTACGTAACTCCCACTTTCCCGGGAATTCACGTGGCGGTGGTTCCTGCGCCGTTCTTCCATAGAACAAACGGTCTGCGACTGAAATTGGCTTTTAGATCTAGTGTGTGTCAACACTTCTTGGGAGACTGCGCGCGGGCACACCAAGCCATTCTAAGCAACCAATTCATTGAAGACAACTTTTGTAAAATGACTTAAAGTAATTCAACCTCTAATGAGAGACTACCTACAGGAGAGACCAGATGTATCTGTGGGGCTATGGTCTCCAAGGTTAGACTATACTGTATGTACGTTCACAGATCCTCTTATTTACAGATTATACATTAGAAGAAAATTCCATTTGAAATTGCTTGAAGGGGGATATGGGATAATTTAGCGAGAACTCTCTGAAGACTTCGCTATGGTAGTGTCAAAGTGGAACAGTGACAATACAGGGTGATCCAAAAGTCCCGCACAACTTTAAAAATTAATAACTCCGCGAATATTTGCGCTAGAGCAATGCGATAAACACCATTGTGTTCAGGATGCAATGGGATTTTTTATGGCAAATAATGAAAAATTCGAAATTGATTTTAGTTACAACTTTATTCGCTAGATGGCGCTCTACAAGAATCAGAGATTCAGCGGCCAAATTGTTTGATAAATTGAAAAATATAACTGATCGACAGGTATTTTTCCTTTTTGAATACCAGGAAAGAACCCCGATAATATCAAATGATAAATTAATAAAATACCATTTCGCCAAAAGTTAGAAGAATTGGTTGACGATTTTTAAATACAATCTGGGATATGTAAAATAGGTATATGCAAATTTAAACATGTAGCAAAAAAAATTGATATTTTAGATGCGTTTGTTGGAATCCTCTCAGCTATTTAAATTTCGAAGATAATAAATTTCTAATTTTTTTAAATCAACTCTCTCAGTGTCGATTATATTTATTTTAATTCATTTAAAAAATATTTATCTATCGCTGATGATTTATTTTACTCTGGAATGCCGTTGTTGTTTTTGTCGTGTCCAATAAAGAGCCTCAGATGTCTCCATGCATCTCTATCACAGCAGCAGCAATGTCCACTATCTTGGATGTATAAAGCTGCTGCTCTGGGTCTATGTCAATTTTCTGCAAGGTTGCGGGCATGAGAATATGTGGGTAGATGTTAGTTCCACACCAGGACAGTTGTTGCATGTTCTATAGGTTCTTGTGCCATCTGGATTTATTGTTATCCTTTATAATGTTTTGTTCTAAACTTGTTATAGTTTTGTCATTTTTCTCTCGGAGTTTATTTCACATTTTGATCTTTTCTTATTTTTTGTTTAATTATCTTGTATTTTACAAAAGCATTAGCGTCAAATAATGACATTTGTTCTTCCCTTTGGCAAACCTTTTGGCTTCCTTTGCCAATTCAAATGTCATTTAATTGTCCCGATCCCAACACGGGCAGGAATCCATTGTAGAATGCAGTTCTTCTCCAATGGTTCCAGTTGGGTAAGTAACGAGTGTATTTTCTATGTGATTATAGTATTGCCCTTCTGAATTGCTTCTAGAGCAGATATGGGGTCGCTGTATATTAAAATTTCTTCTGCTTGATGCAGGGATGGTTGGTTAAGGCATTACATCAAGAGCTTTCCAGATAGCTGTCAGTTCACAAGTGAAGTTTGACGACATCTTTCCTTCTCCTTCTTTGATTTTGATGTGTTTTCCATTTTACAGTATTATGTTAATTCCAGCCCCTTCATTACTCAGGGTAAGGTCTGATGATCCATCTGTATATACTGTTAAATAATTTCTCTGATTGCATAAACCAATTGTGTCAAGTCCTTTCTTTTTAAGTATGTTTTTGTTCTCTTTTTTTATATTGCAGGGTTCATTCAGGTTAAGATTTATGATTACATTTGATGGCAATGGGGTAGAAAATATTGGTTCCTATTGAATTTGAAATTCATTGTGTTTCATATTTATGCCCTTCCTAATATTGTTGTCGTACTGAAGTGTTGAAGATCTTTTAAGTCTTTCTTTCTGTGTCCAATTTAAATAGGTTATATGTAATTTGTGTTCGGTCACAATGGAAAATTCTGAAAAGTGCAATCAGTGACCACAGACCAATTTTAACAACCCTAAAATTCACAATTGAGAATTTTCAACAGAATAAAAGAACCCTGGAAAAAAATTACAGAAAAGCTTGAAGAACTGTGCAACGAAGAATTAAATCACAGAACGATTGACAAAAACTTGGAAAAATTCTTTTTGAACATATCCAAAGCTGCAAAAGTATCGATACTTAGAGGTAGACGTAAAGACCTGTGAATACTTTACTGGAAGGACCACAATATCGAGGCAATGATTGCAGAGAGAGACAATAAAAATGAACTTCTTAAAACAAATAAAACAGAAGAAATCATAAAGGAACTCATTGAAATTAGTCACAAAATAGAACAAGAAATTTGGATATTCAAACAAGAAAAATGGGCAGAATTCAGCGAAAAAAATGGATCCAAAAAAGGAAAGCCATCACTGGAATATAATTAGTGTTATAAAACAATTAAAACCAACACTAATCCTCCAATACTCTAACCGATATGAACAGCGAGAACGAACAAACAGATGGCTGACATAATTGCTGAATATCTTTCGAGCACTTCCAGACTCAGCTTAATGAATGAAGGCAGGACTCTAAAAAATAATATAAACAAGTTAGGTAAACAAGCAAGAAATTACCATCAACAAGATATTTACTCGAGAGACTTCGCACTGAATGAGCTAAATTCATCAATAGGAAAGTTAAATCCAAGATGTCACCTGGAGATGCTCTAATCTTTGGTCAAATGATTAAACACTTTGGAGACGAAGCTAAAAATCAACTCCTACGAATACTGAACATTTCATGGCAAACTGTTAAACTACCAAAGAATTGGAAGATATCAATTATAGTGCCAATACTGAAACCAAACAAAGATGCTAAGGAATGCAAGAACTATCGGCCAATTGCTCTTACCAGCATACTTTGTAAAATAACAGAATGAATTATCCACTCTAGGCTCATAGTCTGGCTCACTAACAATAATAAAATAAACTTCTACCAAACTGCCTAAAGATCCAGACACTGTACAACTGATAAACTGTTCTACTTCTGCCAATCAATGATAGATTTCTAGGAAAAACCGCCAAAGAAAACAACCTGGTATAAGGTATTCCTGGATATGACCTCAGCTTTTGATCGAGTGTAGAAATTATTTGAAAGGCTGCACAACATTGGAGTAAGAGGAAAAACCTTAATCTGGATTGCAGACTTCTTAAGGGGAAGAAGGATAAAGGCTCGGGTCAATGGAACATTTTCCAAGGACCGAAGAACATGGACTGGTGTACCTCAGGGATCTTTGCTCAGTCCTCTACTCTTCTCGCTATATATTAACTGTTGTTTATGTAAAAATATGAATATTATTTGTATTATTTAAAGCCTCATTATGTATAAGATATATGTATATATAAATTGGACATTTGTTGTTGGCCATGGTCAAGTTTGAGCTCTTGTACGTCTAATTACGACACAACAAAAGTGGCGACGAGGATGCGCGATCTACAGAGCCAGTAAAAAGCTTAGGAAAACGGCGTCTATGCAAGTATAACAACTACATCTTTTAAACAAATCTGACTCTCGTATTATGGAGAGGAAAAATAAGAAAATGGGTTAAGATTACATCTTTTAAACTATCTGGATCAAGAAAACAAAGGAGTAGAAAAGATCAGCATGACAAGATCAAAGTTAATAATACCTTTTAGATGCTATAGCCCAGTGGAGGACACTTCGATCCTTTTGTACAAAAATTTGAGGCTTTCTTTTTGGCATCTGAAGGAGGAGATTAAAGTGCTGTTTTTTACCTCGCTACCAGATTCTGAAACTTTGAAGCAGGGAAACGACATTTTCTTCCTGGTCTAATGAAAGATCAACCCTATGATACTCTCATTCAAAGAATTAAGCTGCATTTGGATCCAAAGAAGAAAGTGATACCACAGCGATGTAGATTTTTAAAGAGAATTCAACAGGGAGGAGAATCAATTTCGGAATATCTTAGAGAATTGAAACATTTGGCAATAAATTGTAATTTCGTCGATATGTTGGGAACCAAGATGCGAGACCGTTTTGTGGCTGGAATCAAGTCGGAAATCCTGCAAAAGAAGCTACTACAAGAGGACGACGATGTCACCCTGGATAAAGTTTTTGCAGTGGCGATCTCGTTCGAATTGGCGGAGATAAATACAAGAGAATTACAAGATAAATTAGTGGCCAAGATATCCCCTGTGAATTGAAAGGATAAAAAGGGTGAGCACAATAATAGTACGGCGTAGTATAGGCCTTTCAGGCAGAGTGGCAAAGGCAAAATAGTGTGTTATAGATGTGGTGAAAGACATTCACACGTGGCATCTGTTTTACCTCATAGAACAAAGACTTGTTTTAAAATGTAATAAACTGGGTCATTTAAGTAGGGTCTGCAAAGCTAGTAAAAGAATGTGGGGATGTAAATTTGTACGAGAGGACTCAACAACAACAACAACAAAAGCCTTTATTTAGGGTCACTGACCCTATACAGGATTCACCAGAGGTATGCATAAGAACAAAGCAGTGAGACAAAGGAAGTAACGATATATACAGAGTAAAAAGAGAAAGAAAAAAAACAAGAAAAGGAAAAAAAATAATAATAATAAGAAAGAGGGAAGCAAGAAATCAACACAAAAAGAGTAGCAGTAAGAAAGTGAGGAGTGAGTATCACTTGGCCTTCTTCTGAGATATGGACTTGTGGAAACCATAAAACGCCGTAGCAATATACTTATTCTGGGTCATATTTTCAATTATTGATGGAAGTGAAGCACAGAGTTGCCCAGTTTTGAGCATAAGGGTTCTTCTTTCTTCTTTCAGAGCAGAGCAATCAAAAATATAGTGAGTGATTTCATTTTTTAGTTTTGAATTGCAGAAGGTACAAGTCGGGTCCTCACCGCAGAGCATCTTGGTGTGGTTTTCTCTAAAAAAACTTGAAAGTATTCTAACTTGTGCGAGTAGTCTTACAACCGGGAAAGGAAAATCCCCTAAAAGGTATCCCTCCGTCATGAAAGATATGTGAATGTCTTTGTAGTGAGAGTATAGCTTAGATTTATCCATTCTTGTAAGGTCGTTTTGTATAGATTGGTCTGCCGCTGTTTTTAAGAGCCCTGTAATCGCGCTCCTCAGCGTTTCAGGGTCATCACAGGAAACAAGTGCAGGGGATCCATTATTGTTAAGCAGATTGGTGAGCTTTTTAATGAAACCGACGGGTGTGCCCGAAGCATTAGACAGTTCCCGTGTTCTATTAAAACATATACGTGGCAATCTGTCACTGCTCATATTCAACACCCGCAGCCAATACTTCAGGGTTAATTTTAAGGCTGTTACACTCAATGAGATACGACCGGTTTCTAATCTGATTAGGTAACCTGGAGTGTATCTGGGCAGATTCGGGAACCTACGGATAAATATGTCTTGTATATTGTCCAGTAAGTCTTTATGCTCTTTTGCCCACAATGGAGCGGCATACATCAGGACAGCTCTCACTATTGTATCAAAGAGTTTGGTTGATAAATTTATTGACTTTGCTTTTGATTTTATTAATATTGGGTGTGTGGCGTTAATTGCTGTAAGTGCTTTTCCTTTAAAGTAATTTGCCCGGGTGAGTAGTTGTTATTGTTGGTGTCAGAGGGAATCCCAAGTATGTATATCTTGAAGTTATTATTATGGGTTTATCATTCCAGAACCATCTATCCTTATTTGAGGGTTTACCTCCATTACGGAACACCATAATCTTTGACTTGAACTCATTTAGTGTCATTAAGTTCTCATCGAGATATTCTTTCAGTATTTTGATCTTCTTTTGGAGGCTCATCCTGGACTCACCTATAATTGCTATGTCGTCGGCGTACAGCAATAAATGGATATCTCCAAATTCTGGCAAATTTACACTCGGCAGGTCTGAGTTATTATAAATTTCGATTAAGTCCGTGATAAATTATATAAATAGCAGTGGGGAAAGTGGTTCTCCCTGGAGGACTCCCGAGTTTATCTTAATACTTTCCGTAAATGATCCCTTCCATCTGATAGCTATAGTTGCTTGTTCGTAGTAACTTCTGATCGTACTTATGAATTGGTAACTTATGCCTAGGTTGTAAAGTTTTTTCCAAAGTATTGAGTGAGGTATACAGTATCAAATGCCTTCCTTAGATCGACAAAAAAGACATATAGTTTTCCCCTCTTTTTTCTTAATGATAGTTGGATTAAAGTAGTTAGTGTAAATATGTGGTCAATACATGATCTTCCTTTTCTAAATCCCGCTTGGTTTTCGGGTATAACCCTTCTTCCTTCGACCCATTCCTCCAGTCGTGATCTTAGGATTGATGTGAAAAGCTTTGATACATTGCTAATCAGTGCAATACCTCGGTAGTTGGAGGGGCTGTTCTTATAACCATTTTTAAAGATTGGGTGTATAGTGGAATTAGTCCAAATTGCTGGGTATTTTCCAGTCGTCATAACACTATTGTAGAGTTGTTTCAACAGCAGTATGTACGAATCAGGGAGTGTTTTTAATACTTCATTGGGGATGCCATCGGGCCCGCATGCCTTGTTACTCCTCAAACCAGCTATCTCCTTGTATATGTCTGCATTGGTTATCTCTGAGTCCAATATAGGATCGTTCTGAGAAATCACATTATGTAAATGACAAATTCTCAAATTTTTCTCTGTAGTCATTAGTTCGCGGTAAAAGTTCAGCCAGTCCTGTATAGATATTTCTCCTTGGATTATAGATATGCTTTTGTAGAGCACAATAGTTTTCCAGAAGGTCTTTGAGTCTTTAGCATTTCTGAGTATTTCCTGTTTTTCATTATCAAAGCCTTTCCTTTTTAGATCCAATAAAGCGAGATATTTCTTTCTGGAAGAAGGTACAAGAGGACTCTATATATTCTGTACAGGGCGAAACTGATGCCACAATAAATTTAACAGTAGATGATTATTCTTTGTGCTTTACAATAGATACAGGAAGTCCAGTTACGTTAATACCTAAAGATATTTATAAGAATTATTGGCAAAGTAAAAGATTATTTCCAACAAATTTAAGATTAAAATCCTTTTGTGGTAAATTAATAGAGATTATAGATCAAAGAAATGTTTTTGTAAAAGAAGCCAACCAATATTTACGATTAATAGTTGTAAATGAAAAAATCCAGGTAATTTTATTAGGAAGAGAATGTCTTAAACAGTTGAAACTTGATTATTCTATATTGTTTAGCATTAAAATTTTAAATAATGAATATAATAGAAATATATTTAAATATATAAATATTTGATGGATAGGTATGCAGATTTGTTTAACAAAGATTTGGGCTGTCTGAGAAGGACGTTAGAATACATTTTAATTTAAAAAAGGATGTGACTCCTGTGTTTTGTAAGGCCAGAAGTTTACCTTTCTCTATAAAAAATAAAGTAGAGAATGAAATTGATCGTTTAGTGAATTCTTGCATTTTATAACCTATAGTTCATGCATATTGGACCGCTCCAATAGTACCGGCATCAAAAAAGGATGGCAGTGTAAGGATATGTGGTGAATTTAGATGTACAGCTAATAAAGCAATAGAATTGGATAGGTATCCCATTCCATCGATCGATGAGATCTTTTCAAAATTATCTACAAGCACCGTACTTTCGACTCTAGACCTATCACAGGCTTACTTACAAGTAATGTTAGCTGAAGAAGCCAAAGCTGTTGTTGATATAAACACAACAAAGAGGCTGTTTTCTTATAAAGGACTACCATATGACGTAGCGGTAGCACCAAATAAATTTCAGAGGATTATGGAAGGCCTATTTTCTGATTTGCCAGGTGTGGCCTGCTACATAGATGATAATTTGGTTGCAGGAAAAGACTTTGAAGATAATGAACAAAATTTGGATCTAGTGTTTAGATGATTGCTAGAAAAAGGTTTAAAGTTAAACAGATATAAATGTAAATTTAAAAAGAAATCGGTGGAATATTTAGAGTTTAAGTGGATAAATATGGACTGCATCCCTTAGAAAATAAAATTAAAGCAGTGATAGAGGCGGCTGAACCTAAAGAATGTTTCGCAATTGAGATCTTTCATAGGACTCTTAAAATATTATTATAAATTCATAAAGAATATAGCAAACATTTTAGCGCTATTCTATCAACTTTTGAATAAAAATTGTAGATGGAATTGGACGAAAAAATATCGAATGTTATTTTAAAAATGTAAATCATTATTATTCTGAGTCATAGAAAGGAAGAATGTCCTATAGATTTTGCTTCTAGAACATTAACTGAAGCGGAAAAACGTTTCTCTCAACTAGAAAAGAAAGCGTTGAGCATAACCTTTCTCGCCAGAATTGGATTGCCCTAATATTTTGTTACAGATAACGGAAGACAGTTGTCTCCGGTGAATTCGAGCAATTTACCAAAATGAATGGTATACGGCACAATAAGACCAGTCCATATAATCCTAGTACAAATGGTTTAGCTGAGAGATATTTAAGAGAGTTTAAAAACCTTTTGAGAAAGAATAATGGGAAGGATGATTTAGAGACGAATCTACAAAGTTTCCTATTTGCTCATAGAGCATTCCCCCAAACTGTAATAAAGGAATTCCCCGGCGGAACTGCTAATGAAGAGAAGTTTAAGATCAAGATTCTCGAATTTAATACCAAGATGAGAAATCCGCGAGAGGTATTTCATGAGGCCGTAAGAAGGCAGGAGCAGTTTACTACAGGTTGCGAGGTTTATTTCCGCAACTATGCAACTGGACCTAAACGGTAAAAAGGTGCCATTTTGGAATTATTGAGCTACCGTCACTACCTTATAAGTTGCGAGGGCGTCGTGTATAAGAGGCATATCAATCAATTGCGACCTGTGAGAAAGAAACAAGTGGAGACAATAAATTTGATACTTCCTCGAACATCAGGAGAGAAGCCTGTAGGTGGAAGTCAGAAATAAAGTGAAGAGAAGGTTCCAGAGGTTACATCAGGAAACAAGGAGGAGACTGCTTCTATGCACGTACCCTCTTGCACTCCTATACCAGGGCCTGTTGCTGTGCACGTGCCCTCTTGCACTCCTAAACCGGAGGCTGCCGCTGTGCAAGTGACCGTCCGCAGTCCTAGACCTAAGAGAGCCAAGAAACCCCTAGACCGACTGGAGTATTATTAAGGGGGGAGATGTGTTGTGTATGTAAATAGATGAAGATTATTTGCATTCTTTAAAGTCTCATTATGTAAGAACATATGTGTATATAAATTGGACATTTTTTGTTGGCCAAACGAAAATAATCTGAGGCTCTTTATTGGACACGACAAAAACAACAATGGCTTTCCAGAGTAAAATAAATCATCAGAGATAGATAAATATTTTTCAAATGAATTAAAATAAATAAAATCGATACTGAGAGAGAGTTGAATTTAAAAAAAAAAATAGAAAATTATTATTTTCGAAATATAAATAGCTGAGAGGATTCCAACAAACCGCATCTAAAATATCAGGTTTTTTTTTTGCTACATGTTTTAATTTGCATATACCTATTTTACATATCTCAGATTGTATTTAAAAATCGTTAACCATTTCTTCTAACTTTTGGCGAATTGGTGTTTTATTAATTTATCATTTGATATTATTAGGGTTCTTTCCTGGTATTCAAAAAGTAAAAATACGTGTCGTTTAGTTATATTTTTCAATTTATCAAACAATTTGGCCGCTGAATCGCTGATTCTGGTAGGGCGCCATCTAGCGAATAAAGTTGTAACTAAATTCAATTTCGAATTTTTCATTATTTGCCATAAAAAATCCCATTGCATCCTGAACACAATGGTGTTTACCGCATTGCTCTAGCGCAAATATTCGCTGAGTTATTAATTTTTAAAGTTGTGCGGGACTTTTGGATCACCCTGTATATCACTCAGAGATGACCTTCGTATGCTGTACAATGCTCTAATGAGGACTACCTTCAGGAGAAACCAGATGTATTTGTGTGGCTATGGTCCCTAAGGCTAGGCTATACTGCACGTACGTTCACAGCTCCTGTTATTTCCAGAGTGTATATTAGTATGAAATTCCATTTGAAATTGATTGAAGTAAGAGCTAATTTAGCGAGGACTCTCTTAAGACTTCGCTATGGTAGTGTCAAAGTGGGACAGTGACAAAATCTCACTCAGAGATGAACACCGTATGCTCTATTAAAAAGAAGCTGACAGAGTATCTTTCACCCAATTAGCTTTAGTAGGCTGATGGGACATCTGAGAACAAGGCTTCAATCGAGAAGAATTTACGAAATTCGCCAGAATGAAATGCCCTCCAACCAACAGGAGTGTTTGTAAAAGATATGAACAGACATATATAGCAGTTAAGAAAAAGGCATGATTTTACAGGATATCTCAAATATCAGTTTTTTTTTTGTCGTTGAGATACAGCTTGAACTACGCTGACGAAGGCCAACAGCCCGAAACCTGTATGTGGTTAGCTTTTCTTGATTAATCAAGAAAGGGCATATGGTCAATTCTGGAATGGACACAGCAGAAAATTGAACCATTCGCGCTAAAATAAGAGTTTATAGTTATAAATTATTCGGTTACTTGGACGACCATATTTGACTACTTGCCAGTAAGTATGTTGACAGAAATCTCTGTTTTGTTCCTAAGAACCACTGAGCTAAGAAACCCCAAGTTTCGCCACAGGTCAAACCGCTCCCAGTTGTGAAGTCAGAAAGTTTGATACTTATGACAATAATTACTATTATGGGTTATCACACAAAAATGGTATATACTAGCCTAAAGTAAATGTAACTTAGTACACAGAAAAGCGTACACTCAAGAGTACAACACCAACAACAAGAAGGCTGTACATAAAACTCTCACGATTTGTAAAAATAAAACAAAACAGTACTTATGTTTATTGTAGCGTTGGTAGGGATCGGACTCGGGTCACACCGGAATGCGAAGAGATCCCCAGACACGGAAAAATCACGTAGAAAAACACTTTAAGCGTCTCCACACCAATTCTCCACGCTCTGGGCCCCCTCGCATTCCTTTAGTCCCCTCTTATATACAGACATGGCCACATTCGTCCAATGAGAAGGAGTGAGAGATTGGTTCACTAACAAACGAGGACAACATTCTTCCAGCTAAAAACTGATCATAAAAAAAAAAAAACTGAAAATGTTTGTCAATATAATTTGACACTTACTGGACACGGAATTTCCCACAGCCCAAGTCTTGAACAAACGCTTTAAACAGTAAAATCCCGGTTCCTTATAGGACCACCAGTGTCATGGAAGTAGCTGTATCATATTTCAAATCACACCTAAAAACCTGATATTCAAAACCGTATATAAACGGCGCTTCTTATGTTTAATTTCTGCCTAACTGCCCTTGTTATAAAATGTGAAAAATAGTACAAAAGTGAAATTGTACTGGGATCATGGGGATAAATTAATAAAAAGGCATCTCCTGATCATGCAATTAAAAGTTGCTGATGGCTTGCGCCATCTGTCGGAATATATATAAACTAATCGTTAATTTTTAATTATTCAAGTGGTTAAATAAGCCTTTTTCGATTAATCAAGATTGCTCCACACTGATACGAGCCAACAGCCCGAAACGCCTATGTGGTTAGCTTTTCTTGATTAATCAAGAAAGGATATTTATCAAATTCTGGAATAATTAAAAAATCAACAACTAGTTGATATTTATTCCGATTTATTTATGCTTATGAGGTGATACAGCAGCGTATTTACAATTAGAGAGGAGACAAAATGAATTAAATCTAGAAAAAAGAAGTGAGGACATATCGGCCATTAAAGTCTGAG
Source organism: Cordylochernes scorpioides (assembly GCA_030710605.1). Taxonomy (NCBI): domain Eukaryota; kingdom Metazoa; phylum Arthropoda; class Arachnida; order Pseudoscorpiones; family Chernetidae; genus Cordylochernes; species Cordylochernes scorpioides. The sequence continues at coordinate 129,676,542 of CP092865.1, read as the reverse complement.
AGGCAAGGCCTTCAGCCAGTTCAGGGCTTCCGGGGTGACAGAATGGAGATTGGAGATTCCTCCATTGAATTTGTACAGCGGGCAGTCATCTAGTATATGGGACATTGATTGTGGGACGTTGCAGGCACAATTTGGATCTTTGGTGTAGCCCCATAACTTCATCAGCTCTGCACACCTTCCCTTATTTATTCCGACAGATGGCGTAAGCCATTAGCAACTTTTAATTTGCATGATCAGATGATTTTCTCGTAATTTTAAGCTTTGTCTATCAAAAATAAAATTTTAAAAATGCTCCCTTCAATTTGAATATAATGTATTAATTTGTCTATTAATAATACTTTACAAATTTAGTTCAATATTATAGAATGAAGAATGAACTAGTTGTTTGTGAACTTAACGATTTGATTTCCGATAAAAAATCATATTTAAAGTTCGATTCATTTTGTAAATACATTCTAAACGTTCTACAAAATCTGGATCTCTAATGTTTTCATGCGTTGAATAATGTAAATAACTTATGTAAATAAACCTTTCTCCTTGTTTGGTGCAAGTATCCCTTGCGGGATATAGCGCTTTGGAAATAAAATAATTGATTATTGAAAGGTATACTAATGAAGGCCAAAATCCCGATTCCATGGTATACAGGTTGAGTTTTTGTCTGAATTTGCCTAAAATTGATGTTGTAGCTTATTATTTATCACTATTATTTTTATATAAAAGATTAAAAAGCACGAATGTTTCTTTTATACACAATACAAACTTCTATTGTCCTTACTGCGATGAAAAATTATATTGGGAGGGCTTGGCTCATCAGTGGTGAATCCTCCCAGCGTTTTCGCCAATTTAATCTACCAGATCGCTTCTCAGAGCTCTAATACTGTATTGGACGATTCTGCTTATATACGCAGCACTGAAGGGTGGAATCTCGGAAATGGTTTTCAAGAAAACTATGGACATAAGCTTATAGGATAGTAGAATTACACTCAAATATTTGCATCTAACAATGCTCTTCCGCAAACAATAAAGTCAAGGCCAGTTATGCATAAATTAATACTAAGCAATAACGCGCCATCTATATATATAAAATGAAAGGATTAAAAAGCACGAATGTGTTGTACTGTGGGGTGCTAAAAA
>CP092865.1:129645324-129675308 GCA_030710605.1 Cordylochernes scorpioides | reverse complement strand
CAAATACCCATTCTTGATTAATCAAGAAAAGCTAACCACGGACGCGTTTCGGGCTGTTGGCCCTCATCAGCGTGTTGCAAGCTGTACCTCAACGACCAAGAAATTGGTCATTAAGGCATCCTGAAAAATCATGAAGGCCAGAATTGCGTGAGAACGCTACTCGAGAATAGTTAATATTTATTCCGATAGATGGCGCAAGCCATCAGCAACTTTCAGTTACACGATAAGGAGATGCCTTTTTCTTAATTTATGAACTTTATCCCAGTACAATATCACATTTATACTATTTTTTCATACAAGAATTAGTATATGCAATTTAGAAAAAAATTAACACAATTGAAATATGTGCAAAGGGTTGGTATAAGATAATAACGTGCATCTATACATAAGAAATGAAAACATTATAAACACGAATGTTTCTTTTTTCAAACACAAAACAAACTCTTCTACTGTCCTTACTGCGATGAAAAAATATATTGGGAGGGCTTAGCTTATCAGTGGTAAACCCTCCCAGCGGTTTCGCCAATTTAATCTACCAGACTGCTTCTCTTAGAGCTCCAATACTTTATTGGATCATTCTGCTTATAAAGGATTGGTATGCAAATTTAGTTAAATCAATTTTAAATAGTGTATTCAAGGAGAAAATTACAGATTTAAGAAAATTTTAAGGAATATTTTAGATTGAAAATATGCAAGATAGAGAATTATTTACAATACATGATGGTACCTAGATGGAAGTCTGTAAGAAGATATATTTCCCTACTTGTTCCTCAACCTGACTGGTGGAAGACTCGAGCAGTGCTGACTAGAAGATGTTTAGAAAGACATATCTCAAGAACTAACTAGATTATTAAGGGGAAAACATAAAGCTTTTACAGAGATAGGTTTATTTTTAAAATTTCTATTCACAAACCTCTCTCTAGCTTTCGCAGGCACGGAAGCCCTTGATCTTCAACGAACAAGGAATCACGCATGCTTGCTTCACTTGGCATAAAACGGGAATTCCTCCTAAAAAGATGGAATACCCCTATTTTCTTTATTTTGTTTTCTGTTTTTTTTTTTGCTTATCCCTAGTACACGTGGTACAGGCCATGTAATCGTGGTGGGTAGAAGTAGGCGACTGCTTTTACTGTAAGTGTACCACATATCTACACATGTGAAAATCAGTTCGACTTTGCACTTACAAATGTGCCAGAGCCCCGTTTGGTTACATGCACTCGCTGGTGGGTTTGGAATTTTGCAATTTCTGTTAAAATCAATGAATGCGTTGTGAGAGAGGATTTCCTATGACAGTTGTTATTTGAGAAACCCATCATCCCTTTGATATATAATAGGATTAAACAAAGAGTTTATTTCAATGTCACAATCTATCAGCATACAAGCTTCTCTATCCATCAATACCTGTTGGATGCTTGAAGCTTAAGCTGATTCACACTTTAACTCTTCTCTTAAAACTTTTCGTTTAATCATTATTGTATTTAATCATGGTTTATAATACAGTAGTCTTATTTCTTGGTAATTAGTTTAAAAAGGTGTTGTTCCTATATACATGACATGTAATACAGTGAAGCTGGAGTCACGTGACTGTGACTAGCCAATCAATCTGCGTGGATGACCAACCATACGTAGGGAAATTTACTTCTCCCTTGAAACCCTACTCTGATCAACGCTTCTTTCACTCAAAAAGAGAGTATCTTGGTGGATAACAAATCATGTTGATGATAATCGAGGCTACATACAACACTGATTCTAAAATAGAGTACGTAGGAATAGAACAATTCCCATGAGAGACCACCTAGAAAACAGGAAATCTCTTTGGTCTCACTAAGAAGTGGTCTATCATTGTAGTTTGGATTCAGGCGTACAGACTTCGGTCTAGGTAGTCCACTATCCAATGGTTTAGTTTGGATTGTATCAAGTAAGCTATTTTTGATTAATTTACAAAAGAGGGCACTCAGAAAGGTGGTTGCTAACCAGATATATCGCTCAAGGGAGGTTTTACTATATGTAGAAATAATGCAGACGAATAACACCTTAGGGTTAGTTAACTTGCCATAATATTTATCAGCGTATGTAATAATGGAATGAATAAATATCACAATTAAGAAAACTTAATCTTTAAATATAGTAAAATAAAAATATATTTAATACGCTATAAGTATTGATTTATATATTTTTAAAATAATAATAAATAAATAAAGACAGAACTGAAAGTAGTTCAACTTTTGACATATAGATGGCGGGATAGGCTATGCTTAAATAAAATATCTACATATCGAATCTAATACCAAACTCAATTGTTAACATGATTGACAGCAATTATTTTAAAAAAGCACATGCACTAAATAAATGTGCAAAAAAAAGGGAATATAATATTTAACCATATACTTTTACTGATTTAAAAAAAAAATAAAAAATAGAGAGGGCGCGCGTTTATATATCTTATTTCAATATTAAAAACTTAAAAGTTCTAGAATAATTAAATCATCACTCGCCAAAAATGACGCTATATATATTTATGTTCGTTTTATAACGTATCTCTAATTTTTATTTGGCCTTCTATTCATTCAAGTAGAGACCAAACGACACCACTCTACAAAGAAAACATCACGAGACCCAGGCAGCATGACAGTTGCGAAATGATACAAACACAACACCCTGCTTAGCTAACCACACGACTTTCAAAACAAAACTCTTAGAGAAAAATATGTTCTATTTAATGCCATCATATTAACAAAAATCAGTTATTTCTAATTACGTCTATCGTAAATGTGTGTTTCTAAATGGTTATTATAAAATAATAATGTGCGCTTTGACGAGTTTTTAAAATCACACGATGAAATAAATATAAATAAAGATTTAAAATAAAATCAAAAATTAAAATGCAGGAAATTATGTGTGTCAACGCTTTCAAACGGTAATCGATAAAATTGTTTATTGATTCATTTACTTTTTATCACAGAATTAACAGAACGGCGAATGAAGAAAATATGCTAAAAAATTTTGAAAATAATTTCAATTTAATATTAATAAAACAAAAATACTAAATCGTAGTATTAGCGTTATTTTGAAACTAATTGTTTAAAGCATTAAATTTGGAATATTATTTGTATGTGCATTTTCATTTTAGTTAAAATAAATTCATTTTGCATTATAAATAATATTATATCGTTTTAAAAAATGTATATATTTTTTATAAATGTGCGTTTTTGAGTAATTTAATAATTTCAACATTAAAAAAAAGAGTAACTTAATAATTACAATAAAAATCAGTTAAATATCGTAATTTCTTTTCAGACGATAAAAGAAAATGTATTTACAATGTTGTTAGAAATGTTATTAAATAAAAGAGAACTTACCTTTTTTGGGTGGTCATGTTTCGAATCGTCATGGCAGAGTTGTCGAAGCACAAGAGAACGGCAGAAGACGTCTGGTTAGTTGGTAGCTAAGGTGTCGTCTGAGTGCTGGAAGACAGTCGCGCCTGCGCAGAGCTACGACCGCGCCGTTAACCCTCGCGGCCGGACTTTCTCCTCGTCTTACGTAACTCCCACTTTCCCGGGAATTCACGTGGCGGTGGTTCCTGCGCCGTTCTTCCATAGAACAAACGGTCTGCGGCTGAAATTGGCTTTTAGATCTAGTGTGTGTCAACACTTCTTGGGAGACTGCGCGCGGGCACACCAAGCCATTCTAAGCAACCAATTCATTGAAGATAACTTTTGTAAAATGACTTAAAGTAATTCAACCTCTAATGAGAGACTACCTACAGGAGAGACCAGATGTATCTGTGGGGCTATGGTTTCTAAGGGTAGACTGTACTGTATGTACGTTCACAGATCCTGTTATTTACAGATTATACATTAGAAGAAAATTCCATTTGAAATTGCTTGAAGTGAGATATGGGATAATTTAGCGAGGACTCTCTGAAGACTTCGCTATGGTAGTGTCAAAGTGGAACAGTGACAATATATCACTCAGAGATGACCTTCGTATGCTGTACAATGCTCTAATGAGGACTACCTTCAGGAGAAACCAGATGTATTTGTGTGGCTATGGTCCCTAAGGCTAGGCTATACTGCACGTACGTTCACAGCTCCTGTTATTTCCAGAGTGTATATTAGTATGAAATTCCATTTGAAATTGATTGAAGTAAGGACAAATTTAGCGAGTAGTGTCAAAGTGGGACAGTGACAAGATATCACTCAGAGATGACCTTCGTATGCTGTACAATGCTCTAATGAGGACTACCTTCAGGAGAAACCAGATGTATTTGTGTGGCTATGGTCCCTAAGGCTAGGCTATACTGCACGTACGTTCACAGCTCCTGTTATTTCCAGAGTGTATATTAGTATGAAATTCCATTTGAAATTGATTGAAGTAAGGACAAATTTAGCGAGTAGTGTCAAAGTGGGACAGTGACAAGATATCACTCAGAGATGACCTTCGTATGCTGTACAATGCTCTAATGAGGACTACCTTCAGGAGAAACCAGATGTATTTGTGTGGCTATGGTCCCTAAGGCTAGGTTATACTGCACGTACGTTCACAGCTCCTGTTATTTCCAGAGTGTATATTAGTAAGAAATTCCATTTGAAATTGATTGAAGTAAGGGCAAATTTAGCGAGTAGTGTCAAAGTGGGACAGTGACAAGTCCTCACTCAGAGATGACCATCGTATGCTGTACAATGCTCTAATGAGCATGTGGGGCTATGATCTCTAAGGGTAGACTGTACTGTATGTACGTTCACAGATCCTCTTATTTCCAGAGTGTACATAAGTATAAAATTCCATTTGAAATTGCTTGAAGTCAGATAAGGGCTAATTTAGCGAGGGCTCTCTGGAGAGACCTCGATATTGTCAAAGTTTAACAGTGACGAGACCTCACTCAGAGATGAACACCGTATGCTGTATTAAAAAGAAGCTGACACACACAGAGTATCTTTCACCCAATTAGCTTCAGTAGGCTGATGGGACAGCTGAGAACAAGGCGATAGAAACAGATGTTGAAATGCTTCAACTCAGAAGAATTTACGAAATTCGCTAGATTGAAATGCCCTCAAACCAACAGGAGAGTTTGCAAAAGATATGAACAGACATATATAACAGTTAAGAAAAAGGCATGATTTTTCAGGATACCTCAAAGATCAGTTTCTTTGGTCCTTGAGATTCTGCTTGAACCACACTGATGAAGGCCAACACAGCCCGAAACGGATATGTGGTTAGTTTTTCTTTATTAAACAAGAAATGGCATATGGTCAATTCTGGAATGGACACAGTAGAAAATTGAACCACTCGCGCTAAAATACAGTTTATAGTTATAATTTATTCAGTTACTTGGACGACCATATTTGACTACTTGCCAGTAAGTATGTTGACAGAAGTCTCTAATATGTTCCTAAGAACCACTGAGCTAAGAAACCCGAAGTTTCGCCACAGGTCAAACCGCTCCAAGTTGTGAAGTCAGAAAGTTTGATACTTATGAGAATAATTACTATTATGGGTTATCACACAAAAATGGTATATACTAGCCTAAAGTAAATGTAACTTAGTACACAGAAAAGCGTACACTCTAGAATACAACACCAACAACAAGAAGGCTGTACATAAAACTCTCACGATTTGTAAAATAAAACAAAACAGTACTTATCTTTATTGTAGCATTGGTAGGGATCGGACTCGGGTCACACCGGAATGCGAAGAGATCCCCAGACACGGAAAAATCACGTAGAAAAACACTTTAAGCGTCTCTACACCAATTCTCCACGCTCTGGGCCCCCTCGCATTCCTTAGTCCCCTCTTATATACAGACATGGCCACATTCGTCCAATGAGAAGGCGTGAGAGATTGGTTCACTAACAAACGAAGACAACATTCTTCCCGCTAAAAACTGATCATAAAAAAACTGAAAATGTTTGTCAATATAATTTGACACTTACTGGACACGGAATTTCCCACAGCCCAAGTATTGAACAAAAGCTTTAAACAGTAAAATCCCTGTTCCTTATAGGACCACCAGCGCCATGGAAGCACCTGTATCATATTTCAAATCAAACCTAAAACCCCGATATTCAAACCCGAATATAGATAGCGCTTCTTATGTTTAATTTCTGCCTAACTTACCTTGTTATAAAATGTGAAAAAACAGTACAAAAGTAAAATTGTACTGGGATCATGGGGATAAATTAATAAAAAGGCATCTCCTGATCATGCAACTAAAAGTTTCTGATAGCTTGCACCATCTATCGGAATAAATATTAACTAATCGTTAATTTTTAAGTATTCAATTGGTCAAAAAAGCTATTTCTTGATTAATCAAGAAAATATTGCACCACACGGATACGAGCCAACAGCCCGAAAGGGGTATGTGGTTAGCTTTTCTTTATTAATCAAGAAAGGATATTTAGAAAATTCTGGAATAATTAAAAAATCAATGATTAGTTGATATTTATTCCGAAAGATGGCGTAAGCCATTAGCAACTTTTAATTTGCATGATCAGATGATTTTCTCGTAATTTTAAGCTTTGTTTATCAGAAATATAATTTAAAAATGATCCATACAATTTGAATACAATGTATTATTTTGGCTATTAATAATACTTTACAAATTTAGTTCAAGATTATAGAATGAACAATGAACTAGTTGTTTGTGAACTTAACGATTTGATTTCCGATAAAAAATCATATTTAAAGTTCGATTCATTTTGTAAATACATTCTAAACGTTCTACAAAATCTGGATCTCTAATGTTTTCATGCGTTGAATAATGTAAATAACTTTTGTAAATAAACTTTTCTCCTTGTTTGGCGCAAGTATCCCTTACGGGATATAGCGCTTTGGAAATAAAATAATTGATAATTGAAAGGTATACTAATGAAGGCCAAAAGGCCGATACCACGGTATACAGGTTGAGTTTTGGTCTGAATTTGCCTAAAATTGATGTTATGGCTTATTCTTTATCACTATTATTTTTATATAAAGGATTAAAAAGCACGAATGTTCCTTTTATACACAATACAAACTTCTATTATCCTTACTGCGATGAAAAAATATATTGGGAGGGCTTTGCTCATCAGTGGTCAATCCTCCCAGCGGTTTCGCCAATTTAATCTACCAGACCGCTTCTCAGAGTTCTAATACTGTATTGGACGATTCTGCTTATATACGCAGAAATGAAGGGTGGAATCTCAGAAATGGTTTTCAAGAAAACTATGGACATAAGCTTATAGGACAATAGAATTACATTCAAATATTTGCATCGAGAAATGCTCTTCCGCAAACAATAAAGTCAAGGCCAGTTAGGCATAAATTAATACTAAGCAATAACGCGCCATCTATATATATAAAATAAAAGGATTAAAAAGCACGAATGTGTTGTACTGTGGGGTGCTAAAAATGCATTATTTATATTAATTTTTAAAGGGAGAAGTGCCACATTGTAAAGTACGGATAGTCAGTTGCTAGACTGTTGATCAAACATCTCCCGCATGTCACCAACCGGCCGGGACATCCCGCGGGTTTCCAAGGTCACCGCAAGGAGTTTACGGCGTGTTTCCCATGGCATTTAAATGAAGACAGAAATTCCGTTGTGCAACATGTCTTTACCTATCCTATGTCTCTAATTATAACCTCGGGAAACCATGGGTGACCATCAATATCCACTGATTGCCTCTTCTTCTTCCTTATCTCCACTCAATCATATTAGGGTATCAAGATTGTAGAGCTTGTTGATGGTGTCTGCTGGGCATGAGTCTCTTCTTTTTCCTTATCTCCACTCAATCATTTTTATGGTATCAAGATTGTAAAGCTTGTTGATGGTGTCTGCTGGGGATGAGTCTCTTCTTCTTTCTTATCTCCACTTAATCATATTATGGTATCAAGATTGTAAAACTTGTTGATGGTGTCTGCTGGGGATGAGTCTCTTCTTCTTCCTTATCTCCACTCAATCATATTAGGGTATCAAGATTGTAAAGCTTGTTGATGGTGTCTGCTGGGGATGAGTCTCTTCTTCTTCCTTATCTCCACTTAATCATATTAGGGTATCAAGATTGTAAAGCTTGTTGATGGTGTCTGCTGGGGATGAGTCTCTTCTTATTTCTTATCTCCACTCAATATCATATTAGGGTATCAAGATTGTAAAGCCTGTTGTTGGTGTCTGCTGGGGATGAGTCTCTTCTTCTTCTTCTTTCTTATCTCCACACAATCATATTAGGGTATCAAGATTGTTAAGCTTGTTGATGGTGTCTGCTGGGGATGAGTCTCTTCTTCTTCCTTATCTCCACTCAATCATATTAGGGTATCAAGATTGTAAAGCCTGTTGATGGTGTCTGCTGGGGATGAGTCTCTTCTTCTTCTTCCTTATCTCCACTCAATATCATATTAGGGTATCAAGATTGTAAAGCTTCTTAATGGTGTCTGCTGGAAATGAGTCTCTTCTTCTTCCTTATATCCACACAATCATATTATGGTATCAAATCTGTAGAGCTTGAGACTTTTGAAGATGTCAGATGATGATTAGTAGATCTCATGAAAGGAGATTTGATATCCATAATGATTGCGTGAATTAGAATGCCTTTGTCATTAAGACTGGGAGCACTACTCAGTACCAGGCCGACTTAGCTTCAATATGAAATGGCCAGGGGGTCGGTGGAAGGGTGATCTAAGCCTTTGGTTTTAGAGCGCTACGATCCGGGATTGATTTCGTATTGGACACTTTTTTCTAATTAAAAAAATGTTCTAATGGCCCTCGATTCTTGCAAAAGTCCAACCTCACCAGTGAGTGCAAGTAACCAAACGGGAATCTGGCACATTTGTAAGTGCAAAAGTCGAGCTACTTTTCACATAGACATGTGGTACATTTACAGTAAAAGCAGTCGCCAACTTCACCATGGTTAACATGACCTGTACCATAGGGATAATAATATGAAATGACAGCCTCTGACAGGAGGAACAGACACCATGTTCAGTCGCTCCTAAAATGGAGTAGAGACTCATCCTGTATCCCAGGATTAGGAGCCCTTACATGCAACTATCAGCCGGGCCAGCTGAGCCCAAGATTTTTAGTGAGCTTGTTACTGCTCCCCCTCCTCCTTTTTAATCCGGGCTTGGGACCGGCAAAGGTGGAGTTTCCACTGAACGTGGATAGAATTAACCTCCACAACTATACATTCCATATATCTTACAGGACCATCTATATGATAGCCTCAACAACGCTGATGAGGGCCAACCACCCGAAACGCGTTCATAGTTGGCTCTTTCTTGATTTATCAAGAAATTGGGTTTGACAAATATCACGGAATAGGTTATTATATATTAACGATTAGTTGATTTTTGTTTCACTAGATGGCGCTCTGCCATCTAAAATGCTCACGTGAGCATTCAGGATAGGCCTATTTTGTATACAAAACTCGTAATACAAATGAAAACACCAAAACGCGAATATTTCTTTTCACAAATAAATCAAGCTTCTACTGCTTTTACTGCGATGAAAAAATATATTGGGAGGGCTTGGCTCATCAGTAGTGAACCCTCCTAGCGGTTTCGCCAATTTTGTATATACATATGCAGTAATACCTCGTTAATACATATTGATGAGACAAAGGCGGGGATATACTACTCAGATGGTTTATTTGGTGCTGGGCTCATGGTCCAGTCCAGGAAGGTCATGATGTTCGGGGTCTCGCCGTTGTAGGAGGGGATGGAGCTATAACTGTACATTCTAATCACCGGGGTTAAACATAAAAAAAATAGACGAAGGGTAAAACGATAACTGGCACGTTGTATTTAACGCATTGCTGCGAAACGGTGGTCAATGGTCAAATACAATTTATACCCGTCATCTGACGCGGCGGTTACCCCGGACGCGGTAGCATTGCTGGAGATATCGGTTTTGCTCTTCATTGGAAAATGGGTGCCGTTGCCACGTTAGTCACCTTGGAAACGAACCAGAATTTGGTCGAATAATCCAAGGGTCCAGGGGGGACCGCAGGGAGGTGTGGTCGGACTTCTCCCCCCCCCCCCCCCCCCTAGATCAAATATGTGAAATAAACTCTGAGAGAAAACTGACAAAAACTATAACAAGACTTAGAACAAAACACTATAAAGGAATGACAATACATCCAGATGGCACAATAACTTATAGAGCATGCAACAACTGTCCTGGTGTGGAACTAACACCTACTCACATATTCTCATGCCCAGCAATGGCCGCAGCCTTGCAGAAAATTGACTTAGACCCAGAGCAGCAGCTTTACACACCCAAGATAGTGGATATTGCTGCTGCTGTGATGCATGGAGACATCTGAGACTCTTCTTTGGACACGACAACAACAACAACAACCCGTCATCTCTGTGGTCCCGTTTCTCTGATTAAATAATTAATTAAATAAAAAAAATAATAATTTGTACTGCTCCCGTGTACCATCGGTCGGATACTTGTTGACACACAACAATATCTCCCTAGTGCGAATGTTCCGATAATACAGATTTGATTCTGTGGTCCCATTTTCCTAGCTTCTATCTGACCGGAGTTCAATATTGTCAGTTGGTTCAAACATTTGGATATCCCTAAATTTCTAAGTAATACATTAAGAAGAAGATAAAACATCTCCTAATTGTGTGCAACTGGAAATTACTGATGACTTGCACCATCTGTCGGAATAAATATCAACTGTTAAAAGTTATTAAAAAAAAAAAAGTGAAAATTTAACAATGGGTATCTTTTTTTAAATTGGAAAATCGAGTTTTCGTGCAACGAAACTCTTCTACTGGCTTAACAATGTCAAGTAAAGAAATACAAACTGTTTGTTAAAACAAATGTAAATCTAGACACACATGCGGGCGTGTATAACGTAATCAAAACATTAAAATCTTTCTAAAACATTCTAAAATACATGAGATAATTGAGTGTTAAGAGAGCTTTTACATTTTTGATTACGTTATGTATGCCCGCATGTTTGCAGGTTTAAATTTGCTTTTACAAACAGTTTGTATTTCTGCACTTAACTTTGTTAAGTCGGTAGAAGAATTTCGTTGCACGAAAGTTCGCTTTTCCAATAAAAAAGAGAAGTATTGTTAAATTTGTAATAAATGTTTGAATAAATATCAACTAAACGTGTCGATTTTTTAATTCCAGATATTGGCCAAGTACCTTTGTCTATTGTTGACAATATATTCAGATGGTACAAGAACCTACAGGACATGCTAAAATTGTCCTGGTGTGGAACTAACATCTACCCACATTCTCATGTCCAGCAATGGCCGCAGACTTGCAGAAAATTGATATTGACCCAGAGCAGCAGCTTTACACACCCAAGATAGTGGACATTGCGACTGCTGTGATAGAGTTGTATGAAGACATCTGATGATCTTCATTGGACACGACAACAATAACATTGACATGGACCCAGAACAGCAGCTTTACACACCAAAGATAGTGGACATTGCAACTGCTGTGATAGAGATGTATGGAGACATCTGAGGCTCTTCATTGGACACGACAACAACAACTTTTGTCTTGATAAATAAAATCTCAAACCATCAACAGCCTCCACTTGCAAGATCAAGGTAGGTTTTCCTTATTAATTTTCACACCACCTGATCCCTTACATTTTCCCTTTTGTTTCATTTTTTCCATGAAGCTAGATGTGTTTCGACTACCTATTTCAAACTTGGAGAATGGCCATCCTATTCAGGAACACACACACATAAGACACATTCCTATTATGCTTTTTATTGGATATAAAGGTATTAAAGCTTTATGAGTGTCCCTTTTTATTAAAAAACGAAAAATAAAATCTTAGATTTCAGAGAAGACGCCTTAATAGAAAGTCACTAGAAGAATGACCTAATACTGAAAGGTATTGTGGTTTAGGACACTATGAATATGGATTACATTATAAAAGTATTGCACTAAGTATTACATTGGGTATGCAAATTATGAAAAAGCTTTTGCATAACTATTTTTCCTGGAGACTGTTGTTGGGTGCTGCGCTACCTGGAGTATAGGAGCTCCATCTATGCTTCCTTTCTTCCTGTTGGGAATCTGTATAAGACCGGTGGTCTTAATAAACCTTTGTGTTTTTGTGTGCATAACTATTATTATTATATTGCCACTTTGAAGAATAGACCCGAGGAGATGTAAACACAAACAAACTTTATTCTCTGTAACTATCTACCTACAATTGTAGCCCATTTATATAGCGCTACTATTCAAAACTATGTAAATTAATACAATCTAAAACTAAAAATTATGTAAATAACTAATAAACGACGATACAATATTTTTAGAGTTATAATATATAAAGAAAAAAATATAGACTGATTTTTTAGGTTACATTCGGGGAAGCGTTTATATTCAAGGACACATATTCAGAATATGTTAAAATTTCGTGTCGTATGTTAACTACCTACCCCCTCGATGAGCTTTTCCTATGCGGACCTTTCCTTTCATTCAGCCTTACTTCTGTCATTTATTATTTTACTTTTCTCCTTAGCTTCTTTAGAATCTTCTGCACCCATCAGATAATTACTCTATTTGCATATAAAGTATGAATTTTTGTTTGAAAACATCCCCTGGTATAATAAAATAAATAAAGCTTCCAGGGTTAAGTTTCTTGTTCAACTTTTATTTTCAAGCTTACGGACTTGTCAGCTCTTCAACAGGAGTATCACATTAACATATTAATGATAAATACTATTTATTTATATATTTAAATATTTATGTTATGGAGAGAAATATATTACATTATTTGTGCGTGAAAAACAATTTTTTTGAAAATCTACGTGCATCACCTGGTATATTTTAACATTTGTATGTTTAGAGAGGTGTCAGTGTGTAAGGACTTGAATACCACACACACACACAAAAGCCTTTATTAGGGACTTTCCCCATACAGATTCTCCCAATTGGGTAAGGTAATAATCATCTTGTGTCATTTACATAGGTAGTAAGATGGAAATTGAACTGGCTTTACTCTTCGTCTCAAAGTTATTCACTTGTTGACTGGTCCTTACATAATAATGATCTAAAAAAATATAATAAGATATTGCCTTAGATTTGTTTGCTGATATTTTTGAAAGCAATACGTAGGGTGAAATGTTGGTACATTTAATTTGTTGATATAGGGCCTTCCTTTCTTCATAAAGGGCTGTACAATTAAGCAGGTAATGGGGGAGTTCTTCAGTAATTTCCTTGTCACACAGTGTATGGACTTGAATACCAATCTAGTGTCCAACAGAGAATGGTTGGAAGGAATTCAAAGGTTGAACGTTGATAACAAAATACGGTCAAGAGTGAGGTCAAGGTTTAAAGACAGCCTGCGACCCTGGCAGTCTCTCAGTCCCCATGTTTGTCCAACTGTCACAATGTCATTGCGTGTTTCCGTCGTAAGGTCGAACTTTTCAGTTTTTCCATAGATTATGTAAGTCCTTTTTTATTTGCACCTTATCGCGCCAAATTCTTCGATTTGTCGGGTTGAAATTTTTCATGTATTTGAAAGACCAGATTTTGAACAGACATTCCAAGCTCTTCCTGATCAGACAAAGCTTAAAATTGTCATCTACAAACTGAGATTTAATAGAGGTTTATATCTGTTTCTGCTCTCTCTCTCTATCTACTTATTCCTATATTTATCATTATATAATCATATTTATTCATATTTATATTTATTCTGTATTTAACCTTATATAATCTTATAATGGACATTGTAAAATATCAGTTTCAATCTCAATCTCTCTCTCTCTCTATCTCTCTTTAACCTTAGTAATACGATCGATTCTTATATTCGTTTTTATATATCTTGAAAGTTTTGCTTTTCATATTCCTTTTTTCATATATATTAAAAATTATACATACATGGATATTTAATTACAAGGTTGTCCCAAAAGTTCGTAAACACTTGCAAAAAATTGAAATACCAATATTATTTGCCGTTATGTATAATGCCTTTGTATTATGTATAAAGTAATTGTATTATGTATTTGCCGTAATATTATTCGCCAAGTAATAAGAAAAATAATGTTTTAATTGAGACAACCTTATAAAAAGACAAATATTGGATCAAAAATAATTTATTTACCAATATTTCAGTTGGCTGAACACCAACCTTACAAAATATATTTTGTCTGTAATGTATATTTTTTCAAATTTTATTTTCCCTTCTCATTGAATTTAGGCAAAACTATTTTTAAAACTTAAATCTATTGACGTTATGTGGCGTTGAGTTTGTTGTTTGATTAAAAAATTAATACAGAGCAATAACGCGCCCATTTATATAATACAAACTAGCGGGACGTACCCGGCTTCGCCCGGGTTTTACCCGAGTAAAAGTTTGTCTAACGAATATCTCGATAAAGTGAACATTTTTTTCCCGGTCCCTTGAAAAATACTCGATAAGTTGAATAAAATCAATATTAATTGGTTCCCTCGGTAATTGGAAGTTAAAGGAATAGTATCTTGCCTTGGAATTGTATCATTATTCTTGTATGGATGTACCCGGCTTCGCCCGGGTTTTACCCGAGTAAAGGTTTGTTTAACGAATCTCTCGATAAAGTGAACATTTTTTCCCCGGTCCCTTGAAAAATACTCGATAAGTTGAATAAAATCAATATTAATTGGTTCCCTCGGTAAGTGGAAGTTAAAGGAATAGTATCTTGCCTTTGAATTGTATCATTATTCTTGTCTCAAATAAATTGCCGTGTCATCCTGAATTTTGTCTTTCCTAATTTTCTACATTACAAAATCATCGTATCATCATGATAATATTTAGAGCAGATTGTTGAATTATAACAGATAAATTAGAATATTTATCTTGATTATTTCTAGGCGAAAAGTTATTTCAAAAATTTTATTTGCTAGAAACCTTCCCAGTACTATCTACTTATATAATTGCCTTATTCTGTCTGAAGCTCACGGATAGAATGCGCGCCCATTGGCTGCCGGCGAACACGTGTCCTCCCTGCCCCCCTCTAGACAACCCTGTTATCAGCTGTGTGATATATACACCTGTCTATAGCGGCCATTCTAGACAACCCTGTCATCAGCAGTGTGTTACATCCACCTGTCTATACAGACCACCCTGTCTATAGCGACCACTGACCACCCTGCCTATAGCGACCACTCTAGACAACCCTGTTATCAGCTGTGTGATACATCCACCTGTCTTTACAGACCACCCTGTATATAGCGGCCATTCTAGATAACCCTGTTATCAGATGTGTGATACATACACCTGTCTATAGCGGCCACTCTAGACAACCCTGTTATCAGCTGTGTGATACATCCATCTGTCTATACAGTCCACCCTGTCTATAGCGGTCACTTTAGGCAACCCTGTTATCATCAGTGTGTTACATTCACCTGTCTATACAGACCACCCTGTCTATAGCGGTCACTTTAGGCAACCCTGTTATCAGCAGTGTGATACATACACCTGTCTATACAGACCACCCTGTCTATAGCGGCCACTCTAGACAACCCTGTTATCAGCTGTGTGATACATACACCTGTCTATACAGACCACCCTGTCTATAGCGACCACCCAAGACAACGTTTTTAAAATATATTCGCACTCGGGTAAAACCCGGGCGTTGCCCGGGCCATTCGTCTAGTACTAAATAACTTCCCAAAGTTTCATGGCGATCCAATGAGTGGTTTGGTCAGGCATAAAGGACAAACAAACAAACAGACACACACACATACATTTCATTTTTATATATATAGATGAAAACACCAAAACTCGAATGTTTCTTTTCACAAATAAATCAAACTTCTACTGCCCTTACTGCGATGAAAAAAAATATTGGGAGGGCTTGGCTCATCAGTGGTGAACCCTCCCAGTGGTTTCGCCAATTTAATCTACTAGACCGCTTCTTTAGAGCTCTAATACTGTATTGGATTATTCTGTTTTTATATGATACACTGAATGGTGGAATCTCAGAAATGGTAATTAGAATCTATAGAATATTTGAAAACAATCATAACTTAATTTTACATTAGAATCTATGGGATATTTTGGTAACAATTAAGGCTTTTAAATTTACATTAGAATATGTGTAGGCTTTTGACACATCAATCTCTCTCTCTCAAGGCTTAAATTTATACAATATAAGCCTAGTGCCTAGTAGCCTAGTAGACATGGCATCTGCCCGGTAAGCGGAACATTGTGAGTTCGATTCCCATCCCTGGACACTTTTATTTTTCCGTTTATCATTACTCTTCTCAATTCATCCTTTCATACCTCATCCCTAAGGTTAGAAATAATCGTTATTTCTCCTTAAAATAAATTTTGATTTTTCGTTAAAAAGAAATACATGCGGGATAATTTTCAAATGTCGCTTAAATTTATATTAGAATACGTATAGGCCTTTTTGAGAAATATATTTTGATAGAAACCAAAGCGTATAGATGGATGAATAGGCGACTTTGGCAGCAAATAAAAACAAACATAAAAAACATTTAATGAATAAAACAAGTATTTCCTGAAAAATGATTCTTACATAATGGAAAATAAGAAGTTAAACTAAACCTTTTCTCCCTAAAATCTATTTAAACCTCAATAAGGACTTCTAAATTGACGTCCGAAGATGACAAAGGACACCAGACTTGCTGTCGCCAACAGACACGCAGTAACTTCTTTGTGTATCTGTTCTCAAACAATTCTTGAGAACAAGCTCTCAGCTCTCATATATTTCATCTAAAGAAGTCATATCTGTTGGAATATTACACAGAGTAACAATGGCTATAGATGAGCTCGTGTTCGAAAAGGAACTTGTATATATATAATGTTAATTTGTTTTTGTTGTTTTCATGTAGACATATATACCAAGATTTGTTTTGTATTATTGCTATTATATTAATAATAAATAATATTAAAAATAAAGAAGGCATTTCCTGACCACGAGCACATGTGCTTTTTAGATGGCATAGCGCCATCTAGTGGAGCAAAAATAAACTAAACGTTTATTTAGCTTGCTCCCTGATATTTGGCCAACCCAATCTATATATATAAAAATGAATGTCTGTCTGTCTGTCTGTCTGTCTGTGTGTGTGTGTGTCCTCTATGGATTCAAAAACCATACATCCAATCGCCGTGAAATTTTGGGATATTATGAGGTGTATCCCCGGAAAGGTTTACGAAAAAAAATTTCTTGAATATCTTGAATATCCTTAGAGTTATTTGCAGATTTGTATATTTAACACGCAAGCAGCGCTACCATTGAGACAGAGATAGGCTTAGTTTGCTGCTCCTGATGACCTTGGGTCATCGTGTGAGTCACAGCATGATGCTACAAAAACACTCTCTCTGGGGATTTTACAGCGTCGACAACCTGTAAGATTGCCTCTCTCATATATTATACTTTAAACATCTGCTTAATTAAAGCATTTTTCATTTGAAAGAGGACTGCTCTCTTAACCCCCTTTAGACAACATTAATGATATCCCGTGTCGATGATTTTGTAATGTATAGAATTAGGAAAGACAAAATTCAGGATGACACGGCTCACAGGGAACGGTAAAAAATGTTCACTTTATCGAGGAAATACAAAATTCGGGATGACACGGCACACAGGGACCGGGAAAAAATGATCACCTTATCGAGAGATTCACGACCATGATTTTATTCAACTTATCGAGTATTTTTCAAGGGACCGGGAAAATATGTTCACTAGATAAAACGATTATTTTGTAATATAGAAAATTAGGAAATACAAAATTCAGGATGACACGGCACAAGGGACCGGGAAAAAATGATCACTTTATCGAGAGATTCAAATTTACGAGTTTCAAATCATCAAAATATATCTTTCTTTTTTTATATGTTTATAGAGAATTGTTTTAACAAATGTTCGTTATACAAACCTTTACTCGGGGTAAAACCCGGGCGAAGCCGGGCACATCCGCTAGTTTCTTGATAAATCAAGAAAAGCCATCCACGAACGCGTTTCGCGCTGTTGGCGAATGACATAAATATTATGTAAAGTTAAATTGGTTACGGATTCTTACTTACTTTAATTACGTAACAATATCACACACAATAACTGGAGTTTTACAAGGCAGAATAGGTTTTCTCCAGGTTTTCTCTTGTAGAAAGGCGTTCGTGCCCGAAAACTAGAGAATAAAAAGGTTTTTGAAAATATACTTTTCCCCTGGAGAAGACCTGGTGTTTTTACTCAACATTAAAGATATTTTATAGAAATTTCATTTAAGAAACGAAGACAAGAATATTAAAACACGGTTTTTTATTTTCAAATAAAACATATTCCCTGATGTCCTTTACTGCTTTGAAAACTTATTGGGCAGGCCTGGGTCATCAGTGGTGAACACTCTTGAAATCTACATTCTATAGACAATGACAATTAACATAATTTTATTGACATCTTGTCAATACATGCAAAGTGCACAATCTGTACTATTTACAAAAAAAAAAAAAAGAATTATACATATGCATCATACTATGTACAAAGAATATGGCGCCTCTGCCAGCGCCGCAGAGTTTGGTGGAGAATCGCCAGCGGTCTCCAGCGACACCACCTATTTCGCGATATACGAAGAAAACGTAGATCGCGTACTTCGCCGCTGAGGAGATGGTGATGGCATGGTCCACAAGACCAACTGGAAAGATCCAGGACTGCAGGTCCGGTGGATGATGGAGAACATCTCTCGGATGACAGGGCGAACGGCGCTGCAGGACACATTCTATAGAACTGATGTATATGGGGAATATTTTTCGCTGTTCTATTTAGAGAATTCATATTTGATAGGAGGACGTGTGTATTATGTGAATTATAAATTTATTTGAAATAACAGTGATTCATTTCAGCATATAAAGACAGAATAATCCAATACATCATTAGAGCTCTAAAAAAGCGGTCTGGTAGATTAAATTAACGAAGCCGCTGGGAGAGTTCACCACTGATAAGCCAAAGCCCCCCCCCCCCCCCCCCAATATTATTTTTTTCACCGCAGTAAGGACAGTAGAAGTTTGTTTTATATTTAAAAAGAAAAATTCGTGTTTTAATAGTTCCAATTATTATATATAGATGGCATGTGTGTTATCTCCTTATAAATAGTGATAATATTGTCGCGGAGATAAATAAAGCAAGGGCAAATTTGGGAATAATTAATTTATTATAAAGGTGGGTATTTACCTTATAGCTCTCCAATAAAATTATATACAAGGGGTATTTATAGGGAGAGAGAGAGAGTCTGATCATAATACAACTTACCCCAAGGTAAAGATAATAATAATGAGCGTCGTCAGCTACCGAGGCGTCCCCGCCCTCCTTATTTACCGATCAGATTCCGAGAACCCCTCACACCTGTGGTGTCCCCCCCCGGGGTCCAGGGATGATTGACAGGTGTCCCATGGAGCCTCTTGTGACCGGAGTTGCAGAGCCACTTGACATTACTCCTTCTTTAGAGAAAACAGCGACCCGCTGATTAGCTTGTCTCAGCTCTTGTTCTGGAAGGAAATCTATCACGGCTGGTGTTCCCTATCAGAATGGAATGTTGTTCTTCAGGGTCCAGGTAGGGCTTCATCCGAATGATATGGACGATATCCTTGGCTTTCCGTGATCGGGGAGAGGGGTCCACGGGCTCTACTTCATACGTAACTTCTGAAAGCTTCTTGGTCACCTTGTAGGGACCGAAGTATCTCTTCAGTAGCTTTTCTGAGAGTCGTACTTTTCGGATGGGAGTAAAAACTCCACACAAGATCATCCTTCTCGTAATAGACTGGAGTATGTTTCTGGTCGTAAAGTCTACGGTCTTTCACCTGTGATTGTAGAAGGCGTGATCGGGAGAGTTGACGCGCTTCCTCAGTTCTGGTCACAAGTTATCCAGCGTATTCGTCAGAGATCTCATCTGGTACATAAGGTAGTACGGCATCGATGTAGGTCTCGGCTTCGCGGGCGTGGACAATAAAGAACGGAGTGTAGCCGGTCGCCTCCTGTTTAGCAGTGTTGTAAGCAAAAGTTACATAGGGTAAAACTTGGTCCCAGTCCTTCTGCTCAACACCTGTGTACATGGACAACATGTCTCCCAGAGTTTTGTTGAACCTTTCAGTCAGGCCGTTGGTCTGGGGATGGTAGGCCGTTGTAAATCTGTGCACAATTCCGCACAGAGCATTGATCTCTTTTATTACTTGAGAAATGAAATTTCTTCCGCGATCTCTCTCTCTCTCTCTCTCTCTCTCTATTATAATTTCTCTAGGAGCTCCATGCTTCAAGATAACATCTTCAACCAGGAACTTAGCTGTTTCGATTGCTCCTCCGTCTGGGATCGCTTTCGTTATCATGGGACACCTTGTCATATAATCGGTGTACACAATGATCCAACGGTTTCCATCTTTAGAACTGGAAATCTTCCAAGGAGATCAACCCCGACCTTATAGAATGGCTTTTCTACAGGTGGTAGGGATACAAGTTGTCCAGCCGGACGTCGAGGTGATTTCTTCCTTTGTTGACACTCCAGACAATGGCTTACATATTGGCGAACAGTTCTATAAAGGCCAGGCCAACAGAATCGTTTCTTTACTTTGTCATACGTTCGGGCGAAACCCAAATGCCCAGCTGTAGGAGCATCATGTAGATCTGCCATAACTTCCGATCTTAAGTGCTTAGGAATCATCATAAGCCAGGGTCTTCCAGTTGTGCTATAGTTTTTCTTGTATAAGATGCCGTCGATAATGCTGAATTCCTTTCTGGTGTAGCCCGAGTTTAAATCATCGATTATTTTAGCTAAATCCGGGTCTTTAGTCTGCTCTATATCGACGTTAGTTAGTGACATCACAGCACTTGGTTGATCGTTCTCAAGCGGAATCCTTGACAGACAATCGGCATCCTTATGTTTGCGTCCGCTCTTGTAGATAACGGTCGCGTCAAATTCTTGCAACTTCAGCGCCCATCTTGCCAAACGGCCAGAAGAATCTTTCTGCCCTACCAACCAACAAAGAGAGTGATGGTCAGTGACAACCGTGAATAGTCGACCAAACAAATATGGGCGGAATTTGCTAATAGACCAGACTACAGCAAGGCATTCTTTTTCTGTTGTAGAATAGTTATGTTCAGCTTTTGTCAAGCTTCTAGATGCATAAGCTATAGGCCGCTCCTTTCCACCTTGTATTTGTAGAAGAACAGCTCTAATACCATGTCCGCTTGCATCCGTGTGCAGATGAGTATCAGCGGATTCATTAAAGTGTCCCAAGACAGGATCTGAAATTAGAGCTGTTTTAAGGACTTCAAATGCTTTCTCTTGAGCTGCATTCCGATAGAATTGTTTTTCAGTCTTCAGTAGGCCATGCAAAGATCTAGCTTTGTCGGCAAAGTTTTCAATAAATCTTCGGTAATAGGAACATAATCCAAGAAATCTCCTCAGTTCAGAGATATTCCTTGGCCTTGGAAATTTAGAGGCGGCTTCAAATTTATCTGGATCTGGATGAATTCCATTGGCGTCAACAAGGTGTCCTAAAATCTTTATCCTCCTTGATCCAAAAAGACACTTTTTGTGGTTCAAGCTTAGTCCAGCTTTCTGGATGCACCTTAATACAAGTTGTAGACGACGTATATATAAGATGTTCCTCAAAGGTAGGTGCGTAAACTACGATGTCTTCCAGGTAGCAAAGGCACATGTTCCATTTAAGACTGCCCAGAACACTATCTATCATCCTTTCAAACGTTGCTGGAGCGTTGCATAGACCGAAAGGCATTACTCGGAATTCATACAGCCCATCTGGAGTAATGAAGGCAGTTTTCTCCCTGTCTTTTTCATCCACTTTAATCTGCCAATACCCGGACTGAAGATCCATCGTAGAAAAGTAACCAGAGCCGGCTAAACTGTCCAAGGCATCGTCAATGCGTGGCAGCGGGTAAACATCTTTTTTTTTTTTTTTAACACAAAGCAATAACGCGCCATCTATACATATAAAATGAAAGGATTTAAAAGCACGAATGTTTCTTTTATACATAATACAAACTTCTACTGCCCTTACTGCGATGAAAAAATATATTGGGAGGGCTTGGCACATCAGTGGTGAACCCTCCCAGCGGTTTCGCCAATTTAATCCACCAGACCGCTTCTCAGAGCTCTACTACTGTATCGGACTATTCTGCTTATATAGGCAGCACTGAAGGATGGAATCTCAGAAATGGTTTTCAAGAAAACTATTGACATAAGCTTATAGGACAGTAGAAATATATATTTTTTTGTTTTCTTATATAATCGACGATTATATACGCAGAATCTCCAGGTTCCATCTTTCTTTCGAACTAGAATAACTGGAGATGACCAAGGACTTTCAGAGGGCTTCACGATATGATTTTCAATCATCTTATTCACTTCCACTTGAATTAGTCGTCGTTCACTTGGTGCTACTTTATAGGGCCGATGTTTGATAGGAGAGTGGTCTCCTGTGGTCATCTTGTGCTTCACAGTACTGGTGGGCTTAATAGGAGTTCCCCCAAAGTCAAATATGTCAATAAACTCGTCAAGGCATGAAACAAACTGTAACCTTTGAATTTCAGACAGCCCTGGATCTAGAGTAAGGTTTATCTTCTGTGACCATTCATTGACTTCAGCTGCGTTTCTTGTAACTTTTCGCTGGATTCAATAAGACTGCAGATATTCCCATTCTCATAACTTTCCATGGTGCACATATTCATTCCTGATGGAATCAGTTGCGGCCAAGACGCTCTATTCGCAACCCAAATGCTACCTCGGCCGTGTCGAAATGTAACCAACGAGTTTGGTATAAGAACTTCCTTTCTTAATAATAAGTCCTTAGAAGTTGAGACTAAAACATCTCTAACACCGCATACTTCTTCGCTTATCACACTGATCTTCTTTATTGATTTAGGCGGGATGACAAAGTCGTCGGAAGCAAACAATCTCTGGTTTTCCTCCTCTCGAGATTCCAGGACGGAGGTTTCCCCGAGATGGAGTTCATTTCTGCCACAATCAATGACGGCCTCGGTGGCCTTGAAGAAGTCCCATCCGAATACGATGTCATGGCTGAATTCCACCATAACAACGAATTCAAATGATATATTCAGACCATTAACTTCAATTTTCAGGACACATTTTCCTAGGGTCTCTATTAAATTTTTGTTTGCGGCTTTAAGAATGGGACCTGGTTCTTTGAAGAGAGGTGTCTTTAGTTCGCGTCGAAATTTGTACGAAATAACAGAAAAGTCTGCTCCTGAATCCACCAATGCTTTAATTTTGCGTTCATTTATTTCGACCATAACAAAATTTTCTTTTAATTTAGCGGCGATATACTCTGGAGGATTTTCCTCAATGGCGACCTCATTCCCGTTAGAAGCCGCTCCACTTAGTTTTTCACATTCTGAGGCTTGGGAGAACGGCTGAAACGACGGGCTGGCGACTGGGATTGTCTTCGGGCTGGCGACCATGGCGGCTTGGATGTGGGGAAGAGCTCCGTTAGAAGTACGTCGAGTTTTGGGGCGTTACATAGTCGTCGTCGGCGACATATCTCGGGGGTCGACTCGAAAATCCACCATTTCTTCCTTCTCCGCCATTCTTTAACCTGGCTTCAGCGAAGACCTGCCGTCTTTCTCTACAATAACGAACGACATGCCCGGGTCGTCCGCAGTGGAAGCAGATGGGTTTGTCGTCGTAGGTTCACCAATGTTCCGTCTTCCTGGGTTGGGTTGGTCGGTCGATATTATAATAGGGCCTGCGTGGTTGTTGTAGTACCACGTTGATTTGTGGTCTGGTAGGTTGGAGAGCACGGCTGACTTCTTCTCTCACAGTCTGTTCCAGGGCGTTCACTTCTCGGAGAGAATTGACCACTTCAGGTGCTGAGAAGACATTTGAATCTCTTCTCTAACGATGCTGCGAATTAAGCCGGCCAAGTCGTCTGAATCATCAACACATGAAATGGGCATTACGTTTGACAACCTGTCGAATTTCGTACGGCCGATCCTGCGCTGCTTGACGGTTGTCAGATGACGGCAAAACTTCAGGATCTCATCTACCGTCTGTATGTCTTTCGCCACCAATACCTGGTATGTGTCCTCCGAATGTGAGCAACTATCTCACCTTCTTCCATGCGAGGGTTCACCTGGTGGCAGAGACTAAGAATCTCCTGGATGTATGACTCGCTGGATTCCTCGGCCTTCTGTGCTCTTGACTTCAGAACTTCCTCGGCACGTCGAGCAGAATCCTCCTGCAGTCCGAACACACCGCGGAATGCGTCTTCAAAACTTCTCCACGAGTTGAGTGATTCTTCGTTATTATCAAACCACCTTCCAGCAGTTCCGTTCAAGTAAAATACGACGTTGGCAAGCTTCATGGTCTCATCCCATCTGTTGTACTTCGACACTCTCTCGTACTCCTTCAACCACTGTCCAGGTTTTATATTTCCATCTCCAGAAAAGGTAGATGGATCTCGTTGGCGCTGACAAGGGAGGTAGGATCCGCTAACAGTAGGTCTGTGGTCGTCTTCCATTTCTATTCGTTGTGGCAAAGGTTCAAGAATTGGTTCTCGTCCCTGTAGACGTCGACTTCTTCGAAGTTTCGTCACGTTACTCAGCGTCTCCGTCAAAATATGTCGCGGGGATAAATAAAGCAAGGGCAAATTTGGGGATAGTTAATTCATTATAAAGGTGGGTATTTACCTTTTAGTTCTCCAATAAAATTATATACAAGAGCTATTTATAGGGGGAGAGAGAGAGTCAGATAATAATACAACTTACCCCAAGGTAAAGATAATAATAATGAGCGTCGTCAACCCACCGAGGCGTCCCGCCCTCCCTATTTTCCGATCAGATTCCGAGAACCCATCACACCCGTGCCCCTTCCCCCCCGGAGTCCAGGGATGATTAACAGGCGTCCCATGGGGCCTCTTGTGACCGGAGCCGCAGAGCCACTTGACAATATATTGACCTCTGAGGAGCCATGAATGATAAACTCATCTCTGACGGACGAGACCCCAGCATAGGTCTCCATTAGCTTGTTGTTGTTGTCGTGTCCAATGAAAAGCCTCAGATGTTTCCATCCATCTCTATCACAGCAATGTTATCTATCTTGGGCGTGTAAAGCTGCTGCTCTGGGTCCATGTCAATTTTCTTTGTTGTTGTCTGTCTAATGAAGAGCCTCAGATGTCTTCATGCATCTCTATCACAGCAATGTTCTCTATCTTGGGCGTGAAAAGCTGCTGCTCTGGGTCCATGTCAATTTTCTTGGTTGTTGTCGTGTCCAATGAAGAGCCTCAGATGTCTTCATGCATCTCTATTACAGCAATGTTCTCTATCTTGGGCGTGTAAAGCTGCTGCTCTGGGTCCATGTCAATTTTCTTTGTTGTTGTCGTGTCCAATGAAGAGCCTCAGATGTCTCCATACATCTCGATCACAGCAATGTTCTCTTTCTTGAGCGTGTAAAGCTGCTGTTCTGAGTCCATGTCAATTTTCTGCAAGGCTACGGCCATTGCTAGGCATGAGAATATGTAGGTAGGTGTTAATTCCACACCAGGACAGTTGTTACATGTCCTGTAGGTTCTTGTACCATCTGGATGTATTGTCATTCTTTTATAGTTTTCGCTCTGAGTATTGTTATTATTTTTGTAATTCTTAGTGTTTATATCGCATATTTGATCTTTCCTTATTTTTTGTTGAATTATCTTGTATTTTTCCAAAGCATCAGCATCAAATACTGACGTTTGTTCTTTCCTTTGGTCCAACTTTTTGGATTCTTTGCTAATTCATCCGCCATTTATTAGCTAGATTGTCTTAATTGAGTTTTCCTGTATATAAATTTCATATTATACCAATAAATATGATTAGATTTAATAATAATAACATTACCTATTACTGATATTATTACTATTATTCCTGTATGTGTCCTACATTTCTGCTTTGGAGAATCTGTATAAGACTAAAAAGTCTTAATAAAGTTTTTTGTTGTTGTATAGGTATTCAATGAGAAGTTTTGAAATACAACTAGAGTTGATCAAGGCCAAGTTTTCCCCGGTAGTTGGAATGCTATCACACTTGATTGCTTCACGACATGTTACCTAACTTCACTCTGAAGATGTGAGATTGTCACTTCCGCTGTCCTTATTGGTTACTTTATCTTGAGTGCCATTGGTTGAATCCTAGTTTTCTTTTTCTTATCAGAATCTAGCTCGACATGACTCAACATGCTCAACTGTGCTTGTTTTCAGACATTCAGTTTCACTTTATAAGATGTATATACACTTTGTGGAAAATCCGAACATGTTGAAGTTTGGTCTTTTTAGAAGGCGTAAATTTCATCCATAATATATTGCCACGTGGAAAATTAGGGAAGACCAACTTCGGGATGAGACAACATTTATTTCAGGCAAGAACAAACTATCAGTGATAAACAAAAGATAAACAAAAGAGGGAAGTGTACAGAGTAGCAAAATTTAACATAAAAAATAATACTGTGTTAATAAAATAATAAATATTTTGTTACAATATTGATTCGAGTCTATTGCCTCAAATCTCTACAAGACTTTAGGAAATTATCTTGATTGTTTTAAGTTCATATTAAATATTCTAATTACAGATCTTCTTGTTCTTTTGCAAAATGTGTGTGTGTTATAAAACATCTCTTCCAAGTGCTTATTTTAAACTATATATTTTTAAGAGCAATGACATTATCTTCTATACACATAATTGCTTTTGTGCCAAGTCCTCTTTCTTTCTTCTTTTCCCTTATTTGATAGATTGTAAATAACTGATTATTAGTGGACATGGATCAGCCCGGTAAGCGGAACACTATGGGTTCATTTTCCATCCCTGGATACTTTATTTTTCCGTTTATCATTACTCTTCACAATTCATCCTATCATACTTCACCCATAAGGTTAAAAATAATCGTTATTTCTCCTTGAAATAAATTTCGATTTTTCGTTCAAAAGAAACATTTGCGGTATAATTTTCAAACTTCGTTCTACAATCATAAGCCGCATTATATTGTATTATAAATTGATTATTGTTACTATTACTGTTATTCCTGTATATACCCTCTTATACTCGGAGAATATGTATAAGACCAAAGGTCTTAAAGAAGTTCTTCGCGAACTACGGTGACAAAGATCACGTATCCATCAAAGAAAACCACATCCAAAAAGATGAAATGACTCTCAAGTTGTGATTCATTTAATTATGAATATTTTGGACTTTGAAATTTTGCACAACGATTGGCTCGATACCATTCCATGACAACCTGTTCCAATTATAACATTTTATTTTAAAGGACCCATATCTTGAGACTACGGAAAGAAAACCAAAAATATGAAATATTTCTCAAGTTATGAGTCATTTACCCTAATGAAACCAAATGAATTATCTGCATCAGAGCAAACAACGCCAACCTTAGGACGAACCTAAACGCGATTCATAACGCCATGAACTTCATTTTTCGTAAAGATAGAGGCTGCCTGGCCGGCATTCATATTTAAAAAATATATAAAAAGATTTACTGGCCGAAGTATCTTTATTTTCAAGAAATATTACCTTCATTTGTTCAAACCACACATATATGTTAGAAATCTTAATAAATTCAGCCATTTTTTAAGTTTAAGAGGAATCAATAGACTAGAAAAATGTCTAATGGCCCCTTTGAAAGATATTTTCTTAAATTCTAGGTCGAGGATATATCAGCCTTGGCATAATCCCCTGCATAACGCCCCCAAAGGAAATGCTGACCTTATTTTGATTCAACCCATCACCAGATTCATATCTTGGCAAAATTTTCCAGAAAATCTCAGGAATCCGAAGATTCACTATCTCAGGATTTCGACAAATTACAAGAAAGCATACATCCGCCACAACTCTTTTTATTGACTTGATTAAAGAAGATTTTGAGAGGGGAAGCTCTTCTTCAGCTAAATAAAAACGTATAAACAAGGGAATGGAGAGAGATTTACCATGTTTTTATACGTTTTTAGTTTGCTGAAGAAAGCTCGAAAGCTTCTTTAATCAAGTCAATAAGAGATGCGAATCCTAGATTGGTTGTCAAATTATTTTGACAGACATAAGCAGTTTTAAGCTCTCAGTTGTGAGGAGAGAAGAATGTTGTTTGTTTTTTAAGGGAACCGATCGCCCACGTCATTGGACAAATGTGGCCATGTTTGTATATAAGGGGGGACCTTAGGTATGCGTGACGTCTTTCCCAGGAGTTAGTTGTGTGGAGACGCTTAAATCGTTCTCTGTGTCGGTGTTTGGTATTCTCCTGGCATAGTTGTGTAACCCCGGTCCGTTCCCTACCAACGCTGTAATAAAAGCATTGTTACATGTCCTGTAGTTTCTTGTACCATCTGGATGTATATTGTCATTCCTTTGTAGTGTTTCGTTCTGAGTCTTATTATTTTTGTGATTTTTCTCTCAGATTTTATTTCTCATATTTGATTGATATTTCCTTATAAAGACCAAATTTCAACATGTTGGGATTTTCCACAAAGTCTGTTTACATATTATAAAGTGAACTGAATGTCTGAAAACAAACACTGTAGAGCATGTTGAGTCATGTCGAGCTAGATTCTGATAAGAAAAGAAAACTAGGATTCAGCCAATGGCATTCAAGATAAAGTAACCAATCAGGACAGCGGAAGTGACAATCTCACATCTTCAGAGTGAAGTTAGGTAACACGTCGTTGCAGATTATATAACAAATAGTGAGTTTTTATTTACAATTTGTCGTTGTTGTACTCTTGTGTGTATGCTTTTCTGTGTATTGGGCTGCTTTAACTTCAGGCCCTAGTAAATTTCCCTTTGTATGTTAACCTTAAAACAACAAAAAATGGTCATGGTATTAATCCCAAAATCCAAGCAGTTACATCAACCTGTCTACGTGCAGTTCGACAGGTGCGGACTATCCGTATGACATCAGCAATCACCACCAATTGATCCAATCTACTCTCTGACATCACACACTTCCATCTCCCGACCGGCAAGTCCAGATAATCATAAATTTTTGGCAGATTTGACCGACTTCACTCATCTTCTCGTAGGATGTTATGAAATCGAAGACTGATGAGGGCTATAGCCTGAAATAATAGTATACAGGTTGGGTTTTTGCTTGAAATTTCCGTGTTGTAGCCCATTCTTCATCACCAACAGAACGATCTATGCTGGAGTGATAAACTAAATGCATTGTTTTGGTGCCTTTTTAAACGAAAGAGATGCCCTATTAGCACATGAATACCTTCTTCAAGAAAAATGATATAAATATGGTATAATAATAATTTATTTCGCTAAGAAAAGTTCTAATTATGTAAATATTTACCTGTATATAAATATTATCTTTCAGTTTCTTGGAAAGTTGCCTGTCGAAGGACGACAAAGTCAGAAAAACTTACCGAATTTACAGCTTTAATAAAAGAAACACGTCGCCATTAACTTTTGTTCCTTCTTCAAGATGATGTCAGGCGATTCCTTCTCTTGTAATAAAAATGATAATATAGATTCTCCTCTAAGTAAAATAAAGAAAAAGGCAAATTCCCTCACTAAGAATGATTTCAACACAGATTCCTCTATGTAAAAAAGAGAAGAAGCTAAATGCCCTCACTAAGAGTGATTTCAACATAGATTCCTCTATGTAAAAGAGAGAAGAAGCTAAATGCCCTCACTAAGAATGATTTCAACACAGATCCTCTATGTAAAAGAGAGAAGAAACTAAATGCCCTCACTAAGAGTGATTTCAACACAGATTCCTCTATGTAAAAGAGAGAAGAAGCTAAATGCCCTCACTAAGAATGATTTAACACAGATCCCTCTATGTAAAAGAGAGAAGAAGCTAAATGCCCTCACTAAGAGTGATTTCAGCATAGATTCCTCTATGTAAAAAAGAGAAGAAGCTAAATGCCCTCACTAAGAATGATTTCAACACAGATTCCTCTATGTAAAAAAGAGAAGAAGCTAAATGCCCTCACTAAGAGTGATTTCAACATAGATTCCTCTATGTAAAAGAGAGAAGAAGCTAAATGCCCTCACTAAGAATGATT
>CP092865.1:129629220-129645224 GCA_030710605.1 Cordylochernes scorpioides | reverse complement strand
TGCATTATTTATATTTATTTTTAAAGGGAGAGGTGCCACATTGTAAAGTATGGATAGTCAGTTGCTAGACACACAGCGTTGATCAAACATCTCCCGCATGTCACCAACCGGCCGGGACATCCCGCGGGTTTCCAAGGTCACCGCAAGGAGTTTACAGCGTGTTTCCCATGGCATTTAAATGAAGACAGAAATTCCGTTGTGCAACATGTCTTTAACTATCCTATGTCTCTAATTATAACCTCGGGAAACCATGGGTGACCATCAATATCCACTGATCGTCTCTTCTTCTTCTTCCTTATCTCCACTCAATCATATTAGGGTATCAAGATTGTGAAGCTTGTTGATGGCGTCTGCTGGGGGTGAGTCTCTTCTTCTTCTTCCTTATCTCCACTCAATATCATATTAGGGTATCAAGATTGTAAAGCCTGTTGTTGGTGTCTGCTGGGGATGAGTCTCTTCTTCTTCTTTCTTATCTCCACTCAATATCATATTAAGGTATCAAGATTGTAAAGCTTGTTGATGGTGTCTGCTGGGGATGAGTCTCTTCTTCTTATCTCCACACAATCATATTATGGTATCAAATCTGTAGAGCTTGAGACTTTTGATGATGTCAGATGATGATTAGTAGAGCTCATCAAAGGAGATTTGACAACCATCATGATTGGGTGAAGTAGAATGCGTCTACCTTTGTCATTAAGACTGGGAGCACTACTCAGTAGCAGGCCACTGACTTAGGTTCAATATTGAATGACCGGGGGGTCGGTAAAAGGGTGAGGAAGGATGGTCTAAGCCGTTGGTTTTAGACCACTACGATCCGGGATCGAGTCCCGCATTAGGCACTTTTTCTAATAAAAAAAAAAAGCTCTAATGGCCCCAGATTCTGGCAAAAGTTCAACCTCACCAGTGAGTGCAAGTAACCAAACGGGGCTCTGGTACATTTGTAAGTGAAAAAGTCGAATTGCTTTCCCATAGACATGTGGTGCACTTATAGTAAATGCAGTCGCCAACTACACCATGGTTAACATGGTCTGTACCACGTGTACTAGGGATAATAATATGAAATAGCCGTCTCTGACATGAGGAACAGACACCATCTGCAGTCGCTCCTAACATGGAGTACAGACACATCCTGTATCCTAGGGTCAGGAGCCCTTACAAGATACTATCAGCCAGGCCAGCTGAGCCCAGGTTTTTTAGTTAACTTGTTACTGCTCCCCCTTCTCCCTTTTCATCCGGGCTTGGGACCGGCAAAGGCAGATTTTCCATTGAACGTGTATAGAATCAACCTCTACAACTATACATTCCATCTATCTGATAGCCTGAACCACGCTGATGAGGGCCAACAACCCGAAATGCGTTCATAGTTAGCTTTTTCTTGATTTATCAAGAAATTGGGTTTGACAAATATCACGGAACAATTTACATCAACGTTTAGTTTATTTTTGTTCCACTAGATGGCGCTCTGCTATATAAAATGGTCACGTGAGCGGTCAGGTTATGCCTATTTTGTATAATACAAATGAAAACACCAAAACGCGAATGTTTCTTTTCTCAAATAAATCAAACTTCTACTGCCCTTACTGCGATGAAAAATATATTGGGAGGGCTTGGCTCATCAGTAGTGAACCCTCTCAGCAGTTTCGCCAATTTTGTATATACATATGCAGTAATATCTCGTTAATACATATGGATGAGACAAAGGCGGGGATGTACTACTCAGAAGGTTTATTTGGTGCAGTGCTGGACTCGTGGTCCACTCCAGGAAGGTCATGATGTCCGGGGTCTCGCCGTTGTAGGAGGGGATGGAGCTATAACTGTACATTCTAATCGCCGGGTTGAACATAAAAAAAAAAAAAAAATAGACTAAGGGTAAAAGGATAACTGGCACGTTGTATTTAACACATTGCCTCGAAACGGTGGTCAATGGTCAAATACAATTTATACTCGTCATCTCTGTGGTCACGTTTCTCTGATTAAATAATTAATTAAATAAAAAAATAATAATAATTTGTACTGCTCCCGTGTACCATCGGTCGGATACTTGTTGACACATACCAATATCTTCCTAGTGCGAATTTTCCAATAATACAGATTTGATTCTGTTGTCCCATCTTTCTAACATCTATCTGACGGGAGTTCAATATTGTCAGTTAGTTCAAACATTAGGATATCCCTAAATTTCAAGTAATACATTAAATAGAAGAAGAAAAAACATCTCCTGATTGTGCAACTGGAAGTTACTGATGGCTTACGCCATCTATTGGAATAAATATCAAATGTTAAAAGTTATTCAAAAAAATAATTGAAAATTTAACAATATGTATCTTTTTTATTGGAAAATCGAGTTTTGGAGCAAAAACACTCTTCTACTGACTTTACAATGTCAGGCGAAGAAATACAAACTGTTTGTAAAAACAAGTGTAAACTTGCACATATGCGGGCGTGTATAACGTAATTAAAACATTAAAAACCATTTAGAACACTTTAAAATACATGGGATAATTGAGTGTTAAGAGGGCTTTTACATTTTTGATTTCGTTATGTACGCCCGCAAGTTTGCAGGTTTAAATTTGTTTTTACAAACAGTTTGTATTTCTACATTTGACATTGTTAAACCGGTAGAAGAGTTTCGCGTTGCACGAAAATTCGCTTTTACAATTAAAAAAAAATTGTTAAATTTTTGATTAATTTTTGAATAAATATCAACTAAACGTGTCGATTTTTTAATTCCAGATATTGGCCAAGTACCTTTGTTTATTGTTGACAATATATTCAGATGGTACAAGAACCTACAGGACATGTAGCAATTGTCCTGGTGTGGAACTAACATCTACCCACATATTCTCATGTCCAGCAATGGCCGCAGCCTTGCAGAAAATTGACATGGACCAAGAACAGAAAATTTACACACCCAAGATAAAGGACATTGCAACTGCTGTGATAGAGATGTATGGAAACATCTGAGGCTCTTCATTGGACACAACAACAACATAAAATTGAATTGGACCCAAAACAGCAGCTTCACACACTCAAGATAGAGGGCATTGCTGTGATATAGATGCATGGAGATATCTGAGGCTCTTCATTGGACACGACAACAACAACAACAGAAAATTGACATGGACCCAGAACAGCAGCTTCACACACCCAAGATAGAGTACATTGTTGTAAAAGAGATGTATGAATACATCTGAGACTCCTCATTGGACACGACAACAACAGAAAATTGATATGGAACCAAAAAATCAACTTTACACAACCAAGATAGAGGACATTGCTGTGATGGAGATGCATGGAGCTATCTGACGCTTTTCATTGGACACTACAACAACAACCTTTGTCTTGATAAATTAAAATCTCAAACCATCAACAGCCTTCACTTGGACGGTCAAGATAGGTTTTCCTTATTATTTTTTACACCACCTGATCCCTTACATTTTCCCTTTTGTTCCATTTTTTTGATATCGCTAGATTTATTTTGACTACCTATTTTAAACTTGGGAAATGGCCATCCTACTCAGGAACATAAGACACATTCCTATGACGCTTTTTATTGGATATAAAGGTATTAAAGCTTTATGAGTGTCCCTTTTTATTAAAAAACGAAAAATAAAATCTTAGATTTCGGAGAAGACGTCTTAATAGAAAGTCACTAGAAGAATGACCTAATACTGAGAGGTATTGTGGTTTAGGACACTATAAATATGGATTACATTAGATATCCAAGTATTGCAATCAGTATTACATTAGGTATGCAAATCATGACAAAGTTTTTGCATAACTATTTTTCCTGGAGGCTGTTGTTGGGTGCTGCGCTGCCTTGAGTACAGGAGCTCCATCTATGCTTCC
Source organism: Cordylochernes scorpioides (assembly GCA_030710605.1). NCBI lineage: Eukaryota > Metazoa > Arthropoda > Arachnida > Pseudoscorpiones > Chernetidae > Cordylochernes > Cordylochernes scorpioides. The sequence continues at coordinate 129,641,375 of CP092865.1, read as the reverse complement.
TTTCTTCCTGTGGTGAATCTGTATAAGACCGGTGGTCTTAATAAACCTTTGTGTTTATGTGTGCATAACTATTGTTATTATTATATTGTCAGAATAAGAATAGACGTGAGGAGATGTAAACACAAACTTTATTTTCAGTAACTGTCTACCTACAATTGTAGCACATTTATATAGCGCTACTATTCAAAACTATGTAAATTAATACAATCTAAAACTAAATATTATGTAAATAACTAATAAACGACGCTACAATATTTTTAGAGTTATAATATATAAAGAAAAAATCATAGACTGATTTTTTAGGTTACAATGGGGAAGCGTTTATAGTCAAGGACACATATTCAGAATATGTTAAAATTTCGTGTCGTATGTTAACTACCTACCCCCTCGATGAGCTTTTCCCATGCGGCCCTTCTCTTTCATTCAGTCTTCCTTCTGTCATTTATTATTTTACTTTCCTCTTTAGAATCTTCTGCACCCATCAGATAATTACTCTATTTGCATATAAAGTATGAATTTTTGTTTGAAAACATCCCCTGGTATAATAAAATAAATAAAGCTTCCAGGGTTAAGTTTCTTGTTCAACTTTTATTTTCAAGCTTACGGACTTGTCAGCTCTTCAACAGGAGTATCACATTAATATATTAATGATAAATACTATTTTTATACAAATTATTATTTATATATTTAAATATTTATGTTATGGAGAGAAATATATTACATTATTTGTGTGTGAATAACAATTTTTTGAAAATCTACGTGCATCACCTGGTATATTTTAACATTTGTATGTTTAGAGAGGTGTCAGTGTGTAAGGACTTGAATACCACACACACACACAAAAGCCTTTATTAGGGACTTGCCCCATACAGATTCTCCCAATTGGGTAAGGTAATAATCATCTTGTGTTATTTACATAGAAATTGAACTGGCTTTACTCTTCATCTCAGTCATTCACTTGTTGACTGGTCCTTACATAATGATGATCTAAAATATTTATAGTAAGCTATTGCCTTAGATTTGTTTACTGATATTTTTGAAAGCAATACGTAGGGTGAAATGTTGGTACATTTAATTTGTTGATATAGGGCCTTCCTTTCTTCATCAAGGGCTGTACAATTAAGCAGGTAATGGGGGAGTTCTTCAGTAATTTCCTTGTCACACAGTGTACGGACTTGAATACCAATCTAGTGTCCAACAGAGAATGGATGGAAGGAATTCAATGGTCGAACGTTGATAACAAAACACGGCCAAGAGCGGGGTCAAGGTTTAAAGACAGCCTGCGACCCTGGCAGTCTCTCAGTCCCCATGTTTGTCCAACTGTCACAACGTCATTGCGTGTTTCCGTCGTAAGGTCGAACTTTTCAGTTTTTCCATAGATTATGTAAGTCCTTTTTTGTTTGCACCTTTCGCGCCAAATTCTTCGATTTGTCGGGTTGAAATTTTTCATGTATTTGAAAGACCAGATTTTGAACAGACATTCCAAGCTCTTCCTGATCAAACAAAGCTTAAAACATTGTCATCTACAAACTGATATTTAATAAGGATTTATATCTATTTCTGCTTGAAGCATAAGTATTACAATCCATTCTATTATCTTTTTTACATATCTTGAAAGTTTTTATTTTCATATTCCTTTTTTTTCATCTATATTAAGAATCAAACATACATGGATATTTAATTACAAGGTTGTTCCAAAAGTTCGTAAACACTTGCAAAAAATTGAAATACCAATATTATTCGCCGTTATGTATAATGTCTTTGTATTATGTATAAAGTAATTGTATTATGTATTTGCCGTAATATTATTCGCCAAGTAATAAGAAAAATAATGTTTTAATTGAGACAACCTTATAAAAAGGCAAATATTGGATAAAAAATAATGTATTTGCCAATATTTCAGTTAGCTGGACGACAACCTTACAAAATATATTTTGTCTGTAATGTATATTTTTTAAATTTTATTCTCCCTTCTTATTGAATTTAGGCAAACATTTTTTAAAAACTCAAATCTATTGACGTAAGTGGGGTTGAGTTTGTTGTTTGATTAAAAAAATTAATACATAGCAATAACGCGTCATCTATATATTACAAATGAAAACACCAAAACGCGAATGTTTCCTTTCACAAATAAACCAAGCTTCTACTGTACTTACTGCGATGAAAAGTATTTGGGAGGGCTTGGCTCATCAGTGGTGAACCCTCACAGTGGTTTCGCCAATTTAATCTACCAGACCGCTTCTTTAGAGCTCTAATACTGAATTGGTTGATTCTGCTTTTATATGCTATACTGAAGGATGGGATCTTAGAAATGGTGTTTAGAATCTATAAAATATTTGAAAACTAGCGGACGTACCCGGCTTCGCCCGGGTTTTACCCGAGTAAAGGTTTGCCTAACGAATCTCTCGATAAAGTGAATATTTTTTCCAGGTCCCTTGAAAAATACTCGATAAGTTGAATAAAATCAATATTAATTGGTTCCCTCGGTAATTGGAAGTTAAAGGAATAGTATCTTGCCTTGGAATTGTATCATTATTCTTGTCTCAAATAAATTGCCGTGTCATCCTGAATTTTGTCTTTCCTAATTTTCTACATTACAAAATCATCGTATCATCATGATAATATTTAGAGCAGATTGTTGAATTATAACAGATAAATTAGAATATTTATCTTGATTATTTTTAGGCGAAAAGTTATTTCAAAAATTTTATTTGCTAGAAACCTTCCCAGTACTATGCTAAATAACTTCCCAAAGTTTCATGGCGTTCCAATGAGTGGTTTGGTCAGGCATAAAGGACAGACAGACACACATACATTAATTTATATATATATAGACAATCAAAACTTAAATTTACATTAGAATCTATAGGATATTTTGGCAACAATTAAGGCTTTTAAATTCACATTAGAATATGTGTAGGCTTTTGACACATCAATCTCTCTCTCAAGGCTTAAATTTATACAATATAAGCCTAGAGCCTAGTAGCCTAGTGGACATGGCATCTGCCCGGTAAGCGGAACATTGTGAGTTCGATTTCCATCCCTGGACACTTTTATTTTTCCGTTTATCATTACTCTTCACAATTCATCCTTTCATACCTCATCCCTAAGGTTAGAAATAATCGTTATTTCTCCTTAAAATAAATTTCGATTTTCGTTAAAAAGAAACACATGCGGGGTAATTTTCAAATGTCGTTTAAATTTATATTAGCATACATATAGGCCTTTTTGAGAAATATATTTGATAGAAACCAAAGCGTATAGATGGATGAATAGGCGACTTTGACAACAAATAAAAACAAACACAAAGACATTTAAGGAATAAAACAAGTATTTCCTTAAAATGATTCTCACATAATGGAAAATAAGAAGTTAAACTAAAGAAGTAAAACTAAGTTAAACTAAACATTTTCTCCCTAATATCTATTTAAACCTAAATAAGGACTTCTAAATTGACGTCCGGAGATGACAAAGGACACCAGGGTTGCTGTCGCCAACAGACACGCTGTAACTTCTTTGTGCATCTGTTCCCGAACAATTCTTGAGAACAAGCTCTTAGCTCTCATATATTTCATCAAAAGAAGTTATATCTGTTGGAATATTACACAGAGTAACAATGGCTATAGATGAGCTCGTGTTTGAAATGGAACTTGTATATATATAATGTTCGTTTGTTTTTGTTGTTTTCATGTAGACACATATACCAAGATTTGTTTTGTATAATTGCTATTAATAATAAATAATATGTAAAGTTAAATTGGTTATGGATTCTTACTTACTTTAATTACGTAACAATATCACACACAATAGCTGGAGTTTTACAAGGCAGAATAGGTTTTATCCAGGTTTTCTCTTGTAGAAAGGCGTTCGTGCCCGAAAACTAGAGAATAAAAAGTTTTTTAAAAGATACTTTTCCCTGGAGGCCTGATATTTTTACTCAACATTAAAAAATGTTCATAGAAATTATATTTAAGACAGGAAGACAAGAATATTAAAACACGAATTTTTATTTGCAAATAAAACACATTCCCTAATGTACTTAACTGCTATGAAAATTTATTGATCGGGCTTGGTTCATCAGTGGTAAACCCTCTTGGTATCTACATTCTATAGACAATGACAATTAACATAATTTTATTGACATCTTGTCAATACATGCAAAGTGCACAATCTGTACTATTTACAAAAAAAAAAGAATTATACATATGCATCATACTATGTACAAAGAATATGGCGCCTCTGCCAGCGCCGCAGAGTTTGGTGGAGAATCGCCAGCGGGTCTCCAGCGACACCACCTATTTCGCGATATACGAAGAATACGTAGATCGCGTACTTCGCCGCTGAGGAGATGGTGATGGCATGGTCCACAAGACCAACTGGAAATATCCAGGACTGCAGGTCCGGTGGATGATGGAGAACATCTCTCGGATGACAGGGCGAACGGCGCTGCAGGACACATTCTATAGAACTGATGTAGTAGGGGAATATTTTTCGTTGTTCTATTTAGAGAATTCACATTTGATAGGAGGACGGGTGTATTATGTGAATTATGAATTTATTTGAAATAACAGTGATTCATTGCAGCATATAAAGGCAGAATAATCCAATAGAATATTAGAGCTCTAAAAAGCGGTCTGATAGATAAAATTGTCGAAACCGCTGGGAGAGTTCACCACTGATAACGGGTGTATTATGTGAATTATGAATTTATTTGAAATAACAGTGATTCATTGCAGCATATAAAGGCAGAATAATTCAATACAGTATTAGAGCTCTAAAAAGCGGTTTGGTGGATTAAATTGGCGAAACCACTGGGAGAGTTCACCACTGATAAGCCAAGCCCTCCCAATATTATTTTTTTTCACCGCAGGACAGTATAAGTTTGTTTTATATTTAAAATAAAAATTCGTGTTTTAATAGTTCCAGTTCTTATATATAGATGGCATGTTATCTCCTTATAAATAGTGATAAAATTTACATACTTAAATGTAAAATATCCATAAAAAGTCCATAGTTAAGTATTTTGTCGCTTATCTGGACATATTTATACTGTTATAATGGAGGGAGATATTGGTATATGCAGCTAAATGACTAGCCAGTTGGCGTCAACTAGTTCCAACCGGCACCACGAGGGGGAGCTCCCGTATTCTGTAAATAACAGTCCTACTATTATATACCTTTTTATCATTGTACCGCCGTACCATTGTACCACCGAACATGTGTTGTGATAGAATAGGCGACCTTTATATATAATACATTATAAACTAATACCTTATAAAGAAAACTTTAGATAAAATAAAAAGGCATATATTATATTGAATAAAAATATTTATTTGCCTAGTCGAAGCGCGTCAGAATCAAAAATGGTTAAAATCATTCTGAAAATAGAGCAATCATATTTAAATCTTTAGATATAATAAAAGGCATATATTGGATTGAATAAAAAGATTTATAAAGATAAATATTCAATAAAATAATGCCTTGTATCAATATTTAGTGAAAATATCAGGCCTCCGGGGAAAATTTTCTTTTGAATTTTTTTTTATTCTCTAGCTTTCGGGAAAGAACGCCCTTCTACAGAATAAAACATGGTATATTAGATTATACTATGTTTTCTTCTGTAGAAGGGCGTTCGTACCTGAAAGCTAGAGAATAAAAACGTTTTGAAAAGATACTTTTCCCTGAAGGTCTGATATTATTATTCAAAGAAAACTATATTTGACCTCCAAGAATCCTGACTTTAGAGACAAAAGGTGTTGTATATATTTTAATTAATTGTTACCACAGAGTGTGTATAAGCTCACAGGTAAATAGGCGCTAACCGAAACAAAAAGAGTTCCTTTGTTCAATATTAGTTTCCCTTTTATATTTTGTTCTCTCTCTTGTAAATCAATAAATATAATGTTTAATTATTAATTATTGGAATCAGTTTCATTAAAAAATTCTAAGCAAAGTCAACAAAAGGCCTTAAGAAAGATACAATCAATAGATTTAAAGAAATATGAATGCCGGCCAGACAGCCTCTATATTTACGACAATCAATACAGATGATAGAATCGGTAAAGTCAGAATGACATGCCCACAGACAGTAGTCCCATAGATCCACGACAGATTTCCATACAAGGTTGAAATAACAGAATGGACGAGATGATGAAAGAAGGAAGAACCAGATGGATACAAGCCATTCAAACAGCTTCCAAAATATTGTCGCGGAGATAAATAAAGTAAGGGCAAATTTGGGAATAATTAATTTATTATAAAGGTGGGTATTTACCTTTTAGTTCTCCAATAAAATTATCTACAAGGGGTATTTATAGGGAGAGAGAGAGAGTCAGATAATAATACAACTTACCCCAAGGTAAAGATAATAATAATGAGCGTCGTCAACCACCGAGGAGTCCCGCCCTCCCTATTTGCCGATCAGATTCCGAGAACCCCTCATACCCGTGCCCTCCCCCCCGGAGTCCAGGGATGATTGACAGGCGTCCCATGGGGCCTCTTGTGACCGGAGCCACTTGACAATATATTGACCTCTTAGGAGCCATGAATGATAAACTCATCTCTGACGGACGAGACCCCAGCATAGGTCTTCATTAGCTTGTTGTTGTTGTTGTGTCCAATGAAGAACCTCAGATGTCTCCATGCATCTCTATCACAGCAATGTTCTCTATCTTGGGTGTGTAAAGCTGCTGCTCTGGGTCCATGTCAATTTTCTTTGTTGTTGTCGTGTCCAATGAAGAGCCTCAGATGTCTCCATGCATCTCTATTGTTGCACCGGGTTGCGGCTTGGCAGACTCTTCAGGCATGATTCTCTCCTGTGCTGGGTCTTGCATCTTACCAGAGCGTGTTTCAACCATCCTACAAATTTATATAAGGGAATAATGAGATAAGTCTACTTTTAGTAACCTCCAGAATAATTTATTTATTTTCTCACATCAAAGAGAGCAGTGAAGTCACACGTGTACCTAAATACAAATGCTGATAATCTAAATAATCTGTTTTAAATAAATATCATAGAATATAAAAATAAATAAATATATAATTTAAATTTCAAATATATTAAAAATAATATAAGAAATACGCCATTAATCATGATGTAACACTATCACAGCAATGTTCTCTATCTCGGGTGTGTAAAGCTACTGCTCTAGGTCCATGTCAATTTTCTTTGTTGTTGTCGTGTCCAATGAAGAGCCTCAGATATCTCCATACATCTCTATCACAGCAATGTTCTCTATCTTGGGTGTGTAAAACTGCTGCTCTAGATCCATGTCAATTTTCTTTGTTGTTGTCGTGTCCAATGAAGAGCCTCAGGTGTTTCCATGCATCTCTATCACAGCAATGTTCTCTATCTTGGGTGTGTAAAGCTGCTGCTCTGGGTCCATGTCAATTTTCTGCAAGGCTGCGGCCATTGCTGGACATGAGAATATGTGCGCAGGTGTTAGTTCCACACCAAGACAGTTGTTTCATGTCCTATAGGTTCTTGTGCCATCTGGATGTATTGTCATTCTTTTATAGTGTTTCGCTATGAGTCTTGTTATTGTTTTTGTACTTCTTAGTGTTTATATCGCATATTTGATCTTTCCTTATTTTTTGTTGAATTATCTTGTATTTTTCCAAAGCATCAGCGTCAAATACTGACGTTTGTTCTTTCCTTTGGTCCAACCTTTTGGCTTCCTTTGCTGATTCATCCGCCATTTATTAGCTAGATTGTCTTAATTAAGTTTTCCTGTGTATAAATTTCATATTATACTATTAAATGTGATTAGATTTAAAAATAATAATATTGCTTATTAATGGTACTATTACTGTTATTCCTGAAGGTACCCTACATTTCTGCTTTGGAGAATCTGTATAAGACTAAAAAGTCTTAATTAAGTTTTTTGTTGTTGTATAGGTATTCAATGAGAAGTTTTGAAATGCAACTAGAGTTGATCAAGGCCAAGTTTTCCCCGGTAGTTGGAATGCTATCACACTTGATTGCTTCACGACATGTTACCTAACTTCACTCTGAAGATGTGAGATTGTCACTTCCGCTGTCCTTATTGGTTACTTTATCTTCAATGCCATTGGTTGAATCCTAGTTTTCCTTTTCTTATCAGAATCTAGCTCGACATGACTTAACATGCTCAACGGTGTTTGTTTTCAGACATTCAGTTTCACTTTATAAGATGTATATAGACTTTGTGGAAAATCCAAACATTTTGAAGTTTGGTCTTTTTAGGAGGCGTAAATTTCATCCATAATATATTGCCACATGGAAAATTAGGGAAGGCCAACTTCCGGATGAGACAACATTTATTTCAGGCAAGAACAAACTATCAGTGATAAACAAAAGATAAGCAAAAGAGGGAAGTGTACAGAGTATAGCAAAATATAAACATAAAAAATAATACTCTGCTAATAAAATAATAAATACTTTGTTACAAAATTGATTCGAGTCTATTGCCTCAAATCTCTATAAGACTTTAGGAAATCATCTTGATTGTTTTAAGTTCATATTAAATATTCTAATTACAAATCTTCTTGTTCTTTTGCAAAATGTGTGTGTGTTATAAAACATCTCTTCCAAGTGCTTATTTTAAACTATATATTTTTAAGAGCAATGACATTATCTTCTATACACATAATCGCTTTTGTGCCAAGTCCTCTTTCTTTCTTTCTTCTTTTCCCTTATTTGATAGATTGTAAATAACTGAATATTAGTGGACATGGCATCTGCCCGGTAAGCAGAACACTATGGGTTCGATTCCCATCCCTGGACACTTTATTTTTCCGTTTATCATTACTCTTCACAATTCATCCTATCATACTTCATCCCTAAGGTTAAAAATAATCGTTATTTCTCCTTAAAATAAATTTCGCTTTTTCGTTCAAAAGAAACATTTGCAGTATAATTGTTAAACGTCGTTCTACAATCATAAGCCACATTATATTGTATTATAAATTGACTATTGTTAATATTACTGTTATTCCTGTATATACCCTCTTATACTCGGAGAATATGTATAAGACCAAAGGTCTTAAAGAAGTTCTTCGCGAACTACGGTGACAAAGATCACGTATCCATCAAAGAAAACCACATCCAAAAATATGAAATGACTCTCAAGTATTCATTTAATTTTTAATATTTTGGACTTTGAAATTTTGCACAACGATCGGCTCGATACCATTCCATGACAACCTGTTCCAATTATAACATTTTATTTTAAAGGACCCATATCTTGAGACTACGGAAAGAAAACCAAAAATATGAAATAACTCTCAAGTTATAAGCCATTTACCTGAATGAAACCAAATGAATTATCTGCATAAGAGCAAACAACGCCAACCTTAGGACCAACCTAAACGCGATTCACAACGCCATAACCTTCATTTATCGTAAAGATACAGGCTGCCTGGCCGGCATTCATATTTGTTGGAAAAGAAGCCGTCCGAAGAAGCCAATGGGAGGCCGGCGGAAGCGGCTACGGGGATGCAGCGGCAAAAATGAGAAAACAATAACAGAAGAACTTGTAAACAACTTTCGAACACTAGAATTTGCCCTGATCTCCGATTCTTTTAGTGTAAATATTTAAATATATAATTAATTAAATAATACTTTACTTATTTTCTTAAATTGTAATAAATATAATTTTCCCTCCTGTTTTCGTCGTATATTTTAAAAGTGTTATAAACAGCGACGCCTTAATTTTGAACCTTCAACCCCGCCGACCAAGAATAGAGGTGAGTGACTACCTCTATAGAACTTAGATCGTCGTCACAACACAGAGTGGCGGTGAAATCGCGATAATATTTAAAATATATACATAAAAAATTTACTGGCCGAAGTATCTTTATTTTCAAGAAATATGACCATCATTTGTCCAAACCCCCCCCCCCCCCCCCCCACACACACATATAAGTTAGAAATCTTAATAAATTCAGCCATTTTTAAAGTTTAAGAGGAATCAATAGACTAGAAAAATGTCTAATGGCCCCTTTGAAAGATATTTTCTTAAATTCTAGGTCGAGGATATATCAGCCTTGGCATAATCCCCTGCATAACGCCCCCAAAGGAAATGCTGACCTTATTTTGATTCAACCCATCACCAGATTGATATCTTGACAAAATTTTCCAGAAAATCTCAGGAATCCGAAGATTCACTATCTCAGGATTCCGACAAATTACAAGAAAGCATACATCCGCCACAACTCTTTTTATTGACTTGATTAAAGAAGATTTTGAGAGGAAGCCTTTCTCTCTTCAGCTAACTAAAAACGTATAAATAAGGGAATGGAGAGAGATTTACCATGTTTTATACGTTTTTAGTTTGCTGAAGAAAGCTCGAAAGCTTCTTTATAATCAAGTCAGTAAGAGATGCGAATCCTAGATTAATTGTCAAATTATTTTGACAGACATAAGTAGTTTTAAGCTTCTCAGTTGTGAGAAGGGAAGAATGTTGTTTGTTTTTTAAGTGAACCGATCTCCCACGTCATTGGACAAATGTGGCCATGTTTGTATATATGGGGAGACCTTAGGTATGCGTGACGTCTTTCCCAGGAGTTAGTTGTGTGGAGACGCTTAAATCGTTCTCTGTGTCGGTGTTTGGTGGTCTCCCGACATACCTGTGTAACCCCGGTTCGTTCCCTACCAACGCTGTAATAAAAGCATTGTTACATGTCCTGTAGTTTCTTGTGCCATCTGGATGTATTGTCATTCCTTTGTAGTGTTTCGTTCTGAGTCTTATTATTTTTGTAATTCTCTGAGATTTTATTTCGCATATTGGATCTTTCCTTATAAAGACCAAATTTCAACATGTTGGGATTTTCCACAAAGTCTGTTTACATATTATAAAGTGAACTGAATGTCTGAAAACAAACACTGTTGAGCATGTTGAGTCATGTCGAGCTAGATTCTGATAAGAAAAAGAAAACTAGGATTCAGCCAATGGCATTCAATATAAAGCAATTTATAGCATTAACCAATCAGGACAGCGGAAGTGACAATCTCACATCTTCAGAGTGAAGTTAGGTAACGTGTCGTTGCATGTTATATAACAAATAGTGAGTTTTTATTTACGCCCTTTTTTGTTGTTGTACTCTTGTGTGTATGCTTTTCTGTGTATTGGGTTGCTTTAACTTCAGGCCCTAGTAAATTTCACATTGTATGTTAACCTTAAAACAAAACAAAAAGGTGTCATGGTATTAATTCCAAAATCCAAGCAGCTACATCAACCTGTCTACGTGCAGTTCGACAGGTGCGGAACATCCGTATGACATCAGCAATCACCACCAATAGATCCAATCTACTCTCTGACATCACACACATCTATCTCCCGACTGGCAAGTCCAGATAATCATAAATTTTTGGCAGATTTGACCGACTTCACTCATCTTCTCGTAGGATGTTATGAAAGCGAAGACTGATGAGTTCTATAGCCCGAAATAATAGTATACAGGTTGGGTTTTTGCTTGAAATTTCCGTGTTGTAGCCCATTCTTCATCACCAACAGTACGATATATGCTGGAGTGATAAACTAAATGCATTGTTTTAATGCCTTTTTAAACGGAAGAAATGCCCTATTAGCACCTGAATACCTTCTTCAAAAAATCATAATATAGATTACCCTTTATGTAAAAGAAATAAAACAAACGCCCTCACTAAGAATAATTTCAACACAGATTCCTCTATATGTATTCTTCTATATGAAATATTGGTAAAATAAATGATATTTTGATCCAATATATGCCTTTTTAATTGAAGATTTATTTATGGATTGCTCTATTTTCAAAACGATATCAACTAGTTTTGGTTATGACGCTCTACGCCTTACAAGAACAATAGAAAGGCTTCGACTTTCTATCAACAGTTGGAAGTTACATTTCAACCACAGATGTCTGTCAGCGGGAATTATTCCACCTTCTTTAATTATAAAAGATCCTATTGGCATCAAATTTTCTAGGAAAATATTATTAGAAACAGGGAAAAAACTTTTGAATGCCAGAATAAAAAATTGCCACTATAATCTAAACAAATATCGATTATAAATTTAGAAAATTTAACTCCAAAATTGAAAGCAATTATTTTTAAAAGACACATTAAATATGTTATAACACCTTGATAAAGGTTGGCGTTCAGCCAACTGAAATACTGGTAAAATAAATGATATTTT
>CP092865.1:129576385-129629120 GCA_030710605.1 Cordylochernes scorpioides | reverse complement strand
GATCCGATATATGTCTTTTTGATTAAAGATGCCTCTATGTAAAGGAGAGAAGAAGCCGGCCATCACGAGGGATGCGCCCTGCCAACCGCTGGACCGTGGCGTTGTCCAGGCTCCAAGTTGAACGCCGCAACCAGCGATGACCCTTGGCCACATGAGACAGTTGCCTCACAATCCCCCGTGCCAACTCGGACCCTCTTGTGACAGAAGGATGGGCATTGATACGCTTCACCAATTTGAGTGTCATCCACGGGGAAACCTACTGACCTTAGAAAATTGACATTTTAAACATTTTATTGACTCTTCTTATGAAATAGATGCCCTATTAGCACATGAATACTTTCTTCCGAAAAATCATAAAATAGATTATCCGTTATGTAAAAGAAAGAAAAAGCAAATTCCTCACTAAGAATGATTTCAACACAGATTCCTCTATGTAAAATAGAGAAGGAGCTAAATGGCCTCACTATCAAGAATTTCAACGAAGAGTTGTTATTGTTAGAGAAAAAATGACAAAATGAAGAGGTAATATATAATAAACTAGCCGAGTGACCCGGGCAACGCCCCGGGTTTACTCGAAGGGCCCGCAGGTGAGAAACTATAGGCATTGGTTCCTATGCCTAAAAAATTATTTAAAATGAAAAAAGAAGAAAAATACTAACAAATCAGAAAATAAAAGTGCAAACAACACATCTACACTACTTCAAGAACATGAGAGCACATGCACTGTGTAACCATACGTGTACCATTCGTAAAGACCCTGCTTAGGATTAAAATATCTCCGAAGCATAACAATACAACCAACTCATGTTTGCTAAGCAATTTCAGGAAAGAAACTATAGGCATTAGTTGAAGAGTTTAAATAAATATATTTTGAGTGAAAAAATGACACAAATCAGCAAATAAAATTGCAAAAAATGCTACTATATCGCAGATAAGACAACATATAAAAGGAATGAAAATATTTAAAGGACCTCATTCAAACTACATTTCTAGTTTTATATATACAATATAACCTCGATAATTCGACCATGTTTTGTTGTCTTGACCTACAGCCTATCATATAACAAAGTGTAATTCAACACTATCGATAATTCGACCATTTTAAATTTCAACAATTGTTTGTTGCTCAAATATAACTTCACTGCTAAAAAGGTATTACAGAGAAAATGGCTGACATTGTAAATGTACAAAATGTATGTATAGAGCAGGGGAATAATAAATAAAGACCAAAATCAAATTAATTGATAATAAATAGATTATTGCCAAAAAAAAAATACAAAAAATATTTTTTTCTCCTTTCTTATCTTCACTCAATCATATTAGAGTGTCAAGCTTGTAAATCTTGAAATTAACAACCATCACGATTGGGTGAAGTAGAATGCGTCTGCCTTTGTCATCAAGACTGGGAGCACTACTCAGTGGCAGGCCACTGACTTAGCTCCAAAAGAATGTATCCCTGGATTAGGAGCCCTTACAAGGTACTATCAGCCGGGCCAGCTGAGCCCAGGTTTTTTTAGTGAGCTTGTTACTGCTCCCCCTCCTCCTTTTTCATCCTGGCTTGGGACCGGCAAAGGCGGAGTTTTTTTTCTTTCAGGTGAGAAACTTTAGGCATTGGTGAAAAGTGTAAATATATATTCTGGAAATGAAAAAAAAAAGGATAAAATAAATCAGAATATAAATTTACAAACTATATTTCAGAGGAGACGATTTATAATAGGAATTCATTTAAATGACCTCATTAAAAACTGCATTTTATATATACTTGGGTTCAACTTTACATGTATGCTATCCAAAGTTCGCACACTTGAAAAAGTCACATAAAGTCGTCTGTGCGTAAACACAGGCTCTTGTAGCAAAGGTTTGGCCTTGAGCCCTCTTTATAGTCATATATTTCAGACATTATACAGTGTGTTCAACTTTGGGTACTGTCAGTATATGTGCTTCAAGGACATGAGAGCACATGCGCTAGAACACCATACCTGTTCCATCGCAAAGATCCTATAGGCATTGGTGAAAGTGTAAATAAATATTTTGGAAATGAAAAAAAATTGCAGATATGACAACATATTAAAGGAATAAATTCATTTTAAAGACCTCATTAAAAACATAAAGTCGTCTGTGCGTAAACACAGGCTCTTGTAGCAAAGGTTTGGCCTTGAGCCCTCTTTATAGTCATATATTTCAGACATTATACAGTGTGTTCAACTTTGGGTACTGTCAGTATATGTGCTTCAAGGACATGAGAGCACATGCGCTAGAACACCATACCTGTTCCATCGCAAAGATCCTATAGGCATTGGTGAAAGTGTAAATAAATATTTTGGAAATGAAAAAAAATTGCAGATATGACAACATATTAAAGGAATAAATTCATTTAAAAGACCTCATTAAAAACAACAATTCTATATTTTTATATATACAATATAATCTAATTAATTCCACACACGATAATTCTACCATTTTTGGATGTCTCGACCTACGGCCTATCATATGACAAACTAATTCGACACTTTCGATAATTCAACTATTTTGGAAAATCAAATTTCAACAGTTGATATTTGTCTAAAACCCCTATTATTAACAACATATTAGACTGCAGAGTGCAAAAATGTAGAAAAGTGTATGTATATAATTGTATGCATATATTTGTATTTGTATTTTGTATTTGGCCTTGAGCCCTCTTTATAGTCATATATTTCAGACATTATACAGTGTGTTCAACTTTGGGTACTGTCAGTATATGTGCTTCAAGGACATGAGAGCACATGCGCTAGAACACCATACCTGTTCCATCGCAAAGATCCTATAGGCATTGGTGAAAGTGTAAATACATATTTTGGAAATGAAAAAAAATTGCAGATATGACAACATATTAAAGGAATAAATTCATTTTAAAGACCTCATTAAAAACATAAAGTCGTCTGTGCGTAAACACAGGCTCTTGTAGCAAAGGTTTGGCCTTGAGCCCTCTTTATAGTCATATATTTCAGACATTATACAGTGTGTTCAACTTTGGGTACTGTCAGTATATGTGCTTCAAGGACATGAGAGCACATGCGCTAGAACACCATACCTGTTCCATCGCAAAGATCCTATAGGCATTGGTGAAAGTGTAAATAAATATTTTGGAAATGAAAAAAAATTGCAGATATGACAACATATTAAAGGAATAAATTCATTTAAAAGACCTCATTAAAAACAACAATTCTATATTTTTATATATACAATATAATCTAATTAATTCAACACACGATAATTCGACCATTTTTGGATGTCTCGACCTACGGCCTATCATATGACAAACTAATTCGACACTTTCGATAATTCAACTATTTTGGAAAATCAAATTTCAACAGTTGATATTCGTCTAAAACCCCTATTATTAACAACATATTAGACTGCAGAGTGCAAAAATGTAGAAAAGTGTATGTATGTCATAATTTGTATATAATTGTATGCACCCCGACCCACTATGCATGTACAATGTATGATTTTCAAAGATTTAATAAAGAACAAGGTAACTGGAGGAAAGAAAGTAGTAACAAAACATAGGAAATAGGTTTAAAGCGGGCACAATTATAAATAACTTGTACAGTCAATACTTCCTGACAGAAGGCCGGACGTATTTGGTGGCTGCAGAAGTTATATTAGTCGAGAAACACTCAATACTTCCTGGCAAAGCAGGACGTATCTGGTGACCAGAAGTTATAAAAGTAGAGAGACACCCCATACTTCCGGACCAAGACCGGACGTATTTGATAACGCGGAAGTAAATAGAGTCGAAATAACACCCGATACTTCCTGACAAGATCGGCGGTATCTTCCATCAAAGCAGCCGCAGAGCCAATTAGAAAGATCCACTAAGTAGGTCAACCAATAGGAAAACGGGCACGTTCTATCCCTCGACCAATGGGAAGGAAGACAACTCGTGGTGTTAAATCGAAAAGCAAGGATAGTCAGTAGTGATTCCGCTTCCAACAAGGTGACATCTACTCTCGAGACCTCTCTCCCTCTGCTCATCCCGTAGCTAAGTACAATCACCGCCATGTGATCAGATAATTAACAATCAAAATCGCTCCGCTCTTCTCAAGCTTTCTTCCCTCCAACCCAGTTGCCTTTTATTTCCAAACCCCATCACGTGTCCTGATTATTCCTAACTGTATGCTTTCACTTCCACTCAAACGACTGCGTTTCAACCAATCCTCACCATTCAAATCGAACAACAAGAAATTCCGCAACGATATTGTCACAGAACGGATAAGTCGACAGGATAAAGAGATGGAATTTAATCAGGATCCCATAGGCGTAAAGTCGGACGGCCCGACGGAAACAACGGAAAGAAGGCAAGAAGTAAGAGAGAACGAACAGGCAGGGGAAAGGCAGGAAGTGACCGGCCGAGAGACAACTGCGCCCCTAGCGGACGCCGTCAACCAGCTATCGGCGCTCCTGACCCGAGTAAAAATTTCTGATGGAGCGGAGTCGACAATCCCGCCTTTCGATGGCACATACAACGCGACACAGTTTTTCCAAGCATTCGACCGAAAAATGGAAGACGCATCCATGGGAGAACAAGAAAAATTACTCCGCCTGCCAAACTATCTGGCGCGACAACCCCTGGAGCTCTTCAGGAAACTTCGGATGGCCGACCGGAGCTACTTCCAGGTGAGGCAAATCCTCCTAGATCTCTATCCTGAGTCAAGCGAAGCGTCCTTTGCGAAATATTTCGCCATGAAGCTTACTGGGCAAGCCAACCTAGAGACCTACTACCGGGAGAAAACCGCCATGGGATTGCAACTAGGACTTCCACAGGAGGTGATCCTCGAGACGCTGACAGAAGGACTGCCATTCAACGACCAGCGCCTAGTCCGCGTAGTACCTCCCGAGAACCTAGGAGAATTGTTCCGACTGGTACAGCGGATCCACAGGCCCAGTGTACCGGCAACGCGATCCAGAGAAGATCAACCACCCACAATGTCGGGTCCGTATCACAGCACACCCCGACGCCCAGGTGCATGGAATGCACCTCTTCCGCCGTCCAACTGCAAGTTCTGCGGCGCGAGGCACTGGCACAGCGAATGCCGACATCGACCAGTCCCGACGACCCACGAAAAAGTGCGGACGGTGCAAACAGTCCCAAAACAACCAGCCCCGATTCCACAACAACCAAGTCAAGCCAGGGACACCCCAGCCGAGCAGCCCTTTCGAGACTGAGATAGGATCCCTAAACCAACTGACTATCAAACTTTTTCTAGCCCCTAATATATCATGCCCCTTTTTAATTGATACAGGCGCCAGCCTGAATATAGTGCCATATAATCTTTATCATATGTTAAAAACCCATCTGCCTAATTTAACCCTTGAGGGACATTCACTGGACCTCCAAACCCTAAACGGTTTTGCAAAAACCATGGGTAAACTGTCTATCCCACTGACAATAGGACAAATATCCCGAAGAGAGAATTTCCATGTAGTGAATGCCCCGTTACCATTTGGAATTCTTAGTATCAATAGCCTTCATAAATTCAGATTAACCATAGATTTTAATAAATGCACTATATTCCAGCTGGGCGCCCCATTGTCTACCCCACCCTACCATTTTAACAAGGTACCAAATGTATGCACGTACTGGCAGTGTCAGGCGATGTCACAAAGACCTCACCATACAACCAAATCTTCCGCCTATGACAACCATTGCGTGCATTCATTGAAAGACACCCCCTTACCTACATGCCCTTTTTTCACTAAGGCCAATTGCCCTTTTTACATGCCCTCAAATAACCAAGTCACAACGACTTCAACTTGTAAACATGCCCAAAAAGTACCCACACAGCGGGACAACTCGCACACCAAACACATAGGTGATCACACACCGTCACACAACTACCACATGACCAACCCACACAACGAAATCGACACTCACACTAATACACAACAAAACCCTTTGCCACATGCATACTACAACACAACACCTAACACTCGCTATACACCGCAGTTCACAACACTTCTACAAAGATACACTCACATTTTCACACAGAACAAATTCAATGTACCATGCTTACGGATTCCACCAGTAAAAATACCCACGAATTCCGAGAAAATAATTACCATACGTCCATATCGTGTTCCGATATGTGACCAACAAGAAATCCGTCATCAAATCCAACAAATGCTGGAGAACGGCATCATAGAGCAATCTTTTTCACCTTTCTCGAGCCCTGTCACCCTCGTCACTAAGCGCGACAAGACCAAACGGTTTTGTATCGATTACAGAAAGGTGAACGAGCTAATCAGCTCTGATGTCCATCCCCTCCCGAGAATCGAGGATATCCTAGACCGCCTCGCACAGGCCAAATATTTCTCCACGGCAGATATATCCTCCGCGTATTGGCAAGTCCCGATACACCCCGATTCTCGACCACTGTTTGCATTTACCACCCTCGAAGGGTTATACCAACCCACTCGACTACCTTTCGGATTAAAAACCAGCCCTCAAATTTACGAACGAGCCATAATTCAGGTCCTACAGAGACACGGACTTGACTGTGTGGCACATTACTTTGATGATTTCATCATTTACTCCAACACATTGGAGGAGCATCAAAACCACCTGCGGCAATTTTTCGCCTTTTGCGAAGCGGAGAAACTACAACTTAACTTCGTGAAATGCGATTTTTTTAAGCAATCCATAGATTTTCTAGGTTACACCATTACAGCTGGTACAAT
Organism: Cordylochernes scorpioides; assembly: GCA_030710605.1. Taxonomy (NCBI): domain Eukaryota; kingdom Metazoa; phylum Arthropoda; class Arachnida; order Pseudoscorpiones; family Chernetidae; genus Cordylochernes; species Cordylochernes scorpioides. Next base: position 129,622,397 of record CP092865.1, on the reverse strand, counting down.
TACACCACTCACACGTAACACCGACATTATCCACGCCATCAAACAACCACACAACCGAAAAACACTACAATCCTTTTTAGGCGCTGTGAACGTCTATAACAAATTCATTCCGGAATACGCTCGCTTGCGAGCACCACTCAATAACCTCCTCAAAAAGGATGTCGTGTGGAACTGGAATGAAGTTTGTCAAAAGGCGTTCATTGACCTGAAAGGAAACCTCACACAACACCCCATTTTACACCTTTACAAAGAAGGTCTGCCATGCCAAGTGTATTGCGATGCATCCACCCTCGGTATAGCAGGCATTCTCAAACAAGTTCACCCTGACGGGAACGTATATCCAGTTCAATATTTCAGCCGAACATTGCGTCCACACGAGAAAAACTACTCCATCTCTGAACTTGAGTGCTTAGCAATCGTTGAGAGTGTGGAGAAATTTCGCATCTATCTTATGGGCAGAAAATTTACTATATTTTCTGACCATCACGCATTGCAGTGGCTGAAAACCATCAAAAACCCGTCCGGCAGACTGTTTCGATGGAGTTTACGACTATCGAGTTACGAATATGAGGTCCGCTACATAAAGGGAAAACTACAATATGAAGCAGATCTCTTATCCCGTAACCCGTTTTGTGGATTCTTGGACACCACCCTTATCAAGACCCACCAACCTCCTCCATCGAAAGAGTCTAGTTTGACCATTGATCATAATGGATTACATACAGTTTCCCGAAAAGGTGTAACCAAGATTATAATTCCAAAACCACTCATACAACAACTCTTACAAACAGTACACACACAATACAATCACCCCGGTATTTCACAAATGTCACGACTCATCTCCACGCAATATTACTGGCAAGGTATGTCCAAAGATATTAAACAAAAGGTTAAGACCTGCCCCACCTGCCAATTAACAAAACGACCAGTAGGACCCACTTACGGGGAATTAAGTCAACCTCCGGAAGCCAAAAAACCCTTTGACCTATTATCCCTTGACACCATAGCAGGATTTGCCAAATATGGCAACACCAAAATATACCTCCATGTAGTAGTCGATCATTTTTCGCGCTACGCGTGGACTTTTCCATCTAAATCCACCAGCATCATCACCTACCAACAGGTACTTAAGCGAGTATTACAGGATGGCTCTCCAAAACGCCTTCTAACGGATAGAGCTCCTGCTTTCACTTCGCCAAAATTTCGTAGTTTCCTACTTAATAGAAATATTCACCCATTACTCACAACCAGCAACAATCCACAGGCCAACGGTCTATGTGAACGCCTGAACGCCACCCTCACGGGAAAACTTAGGCTATTGCATCTAGAAAATCCTAAGATCGCATGGACCAAGTTGGTCAAAAGAGTTACAATTATATATAACAAAACCCCACACTCTACCACAGGTTTTCCACCCATCTACTTAATGTTTGGTATCCTACCCCCCGAACTCTCTGACCATAGTACACCTTACCCAGATATCGACAAAGCTAGAAAAATTGCACACACACGCACACAAAACAAGCATTTACAAGACAAAAACATTTATGATCAACGACACAAACAACCACATTTTGAAGTAGGTGATCTAGTGTTAGTAAAATTATATCACCACCCAAATACAGGGAAACTTGCGCCATATTTCACAGGACCTCACACAATATTAGAAATTATTTCACCAAATGTGGTCCGCATAGATCGACCAAATCAACCACTTCAAAGAGACACTGACACAATCCACGTCAACAAACTTAAGCTGTATACAGAAAAAATCCGTTATATATCACCACCCGCCGTTAGCACATATCATATAAAGCACAACCCCAATTACACGTTCCCTTTCAAACATTTAACACCCGAATTATTCCCAACAGAGTCATTAAGGTTCAAACCCACCAGCAGCGAACCTTTCAGGCATTTAGACCCTGCCATTTTTGCAACAAGACGATTTGCATCACTCTTCCCCGATGTTAAAAACTGCAAACCTGACAACCAGCTCAATCATATCACACCACTCCCTAAAGATATCAAACAGGAGAACTGCGAACCTACCAATCATTCAAATTCTACAATTAATAAGGTTCAAGCAAATATTTCAGAGTCCCCAGTTACAAAAATATGGACGAACATGGGGCAATACCCTATTTTTCATCTGATTTTCATCCTTTGTTTGTTAGTTCTACCATACAAATGTATCCCAATTTTATTCCTTAATTATTTATTTATCTATACCATGTCCGCTCATAAAATTTTCGAACTACAAGAGGCAGTTTTTAATTTTGGACAAGCAGTTTTTCATTGTGGACAAGCAGTTCTTCATTGTGGACGAACATTTATAAAACTTCTCATAATTTTAGGAACCATCTTTGCAGAAAATCTAAATAAACTCCGAAGAGATAGAAGTAACTGAAAGATGACCAACCAGTGTCGGAGAAGTCACACTCCAAAAACAAGATCTGAGCCGCACCCAAAATAAATTAGACGGCAGGAAGTGAGAATTTTGAGACACCGCGACAGGAAGTCTAATCCGCGGCGATAAATTCGGCCTATGCAAACAAAGCGGAGCGCCTCGTCCGATCTCCAATTTCATTCCCTCTCTTTTGCCCGACACACCCCACTTCCGTATCTCTAATTACAATGAGAAGGTTCCCTATTGAGGTCAACTGGGAACCGCTCTATGCCACCGATTTTGGATTCCAGTTCGAGTCTACATATCGATTTTTACCATCCAATTCCACATCCACAAGACAACACATAGAACTCGCTCACACATTTCTTACACAACAGACTTCTAACATTTTTTCACAACACACACAAAGACAAAAAATTACACATAAAGGTTATATAGATTTCCATGTCTCCTGTACACATAGCATAAACGCACTTGAGGGGTAGAATCACGTTTTCACCTAAGTGTCGCTACAGATGAGACAAAAAATTTATAGGGCATAATTGAGCAATTAAAAAAATTATAGGGCATGTAGATACCAAAGGGTTCAAACCAATACACCTTATTTTTCATATTAATCATTTTCATTATTTTCTCTCAATTAAAAATGTAAATATTTAATCAATTTATCAATTTATTCAACTTAGCATCACTTTTAATCATTAATTATCATATATTTACCACTTAGTTATGTTATCATAGTTTCCAATCAACGAAAACTCATTGGTTTTCTTTCAAAATTGGATATTATATTTCATTTTGATTTACAAAAACATTCTTTTTTTTTTTTTTTTTTTTTTTTCACCATGCAACCAAGCATTTACTTTGATTTCTTCCAACTTTTATATTATTTTTTGATTTCCTCCAACTTTTTATTTTTAATTATTTTTTGATTTCTCAAAAGCCCTAATAAAAATCCCTCGATTTCCATTCCCAATTTCGAGCGAGAATATGGTTAGGCATTTTTCCTTTTTTTTTCACCATGCATCAAGCATTCACTTTGATTTCTTCCAACTTTTTATTTTATTTTCATTTTTATTTTTGATTTCTCAAAAGACCTTATGAAATTTCCTCGATTTCTTTTCTCAAAATTCGAGCAAAAATTAGTTAGGCATTTTTCTTTTTTTTCACCATGCAACAAAGCATTTTTTTTTTACCATGCAACCAAGCATTTACTTTGATTTCTTCCAACTTTTATTTTTAATTTTTGATTTCTCAAAAGCCCTAATAGAACTCCCTCGTTTTTATTCCAATTTCGAGTAGAAATTAGTTAGGCGCATTTTCTTTTCTTTTTAATCCACTATGTACCATAGCATTCATTTTGATTTCTTACAATTAAAAAATTTTTGATTTCTATTAATTATACTCAACCTATATCATCAACACCATTCTATTTTACTTTTATATCACCAGCAATGCTTGTATATAGCCCCTCAATACCCACAACTAATTTTCCCACAAAATTATTTTTTCCTTTACAGAATTCTCTCAGGCTAACCCCTTCTTGAATTCTTCACATGTAGGGGGCGCATCTGTCATAATTTGTATATAATTGTATGCACCCCCGACCCACTATGCATGTACAATGTATGATTTTCAAAGATTTAATAAAGAACAAGGTAACTGGAGGAAAGAAAGTAGTAACAAAACATAGGAAATAGGTTTAAAGCGGGCACAATTATAAATAACTTGTACAGTCAATACTTCCTGACAGAAGGCCGGACGTATTTGGTGGCTGCAGAAGTTATATTAGTCGAGAAACACTCAATACTTCCTGGCAAAGCAGGACGTATCTGGTGACCAGAAGTTATAAAAGTAGAGAGACACCCCATACTTCCGGACCAAGACCGGACGTATTTGATAACGCGGAAGTAAATAGAGTCGAAATAACACCCGATACTTCCTGACAAGATCGGCGGTATCTTCCATCAAAGCAGCCGCAGAGCCAATTAGAAAGATCCACTAAGTAGGTCAACCAATAGGAAAACGGGCACGTTCTATCCCTCGACCAATGGGAAGGAAGACAACTCGTGGTGTTAAATCGAAAAGCAAGGATAGTCAGTAGTGATTCCGCTTCCAACAAGGTGACATCTACTCTCGAGACCTCTCTCCCTCTGCTCATCCCGTAGCTAAGTACAATCACCGCCATGTGATCAGATAATTAACAATCAAAATCGCTCCGCTCTTCTCAAGCTTTCTTCCCTCCAACCCAGTTGCCTTTTATTTCCAAACCCCATCACGTGTCCTGATTATTCCTAACTGTATGCTTTCACTTCCACTCAAACGACTGCGTTTCAACCAATCCTCACCATTCAAATCGAACAACAAGAAATTCCGCAACGATATTGTCACATGTATATAATTGTATGCATATATTTGTATGTAAATAATTGTATGCAAATAATTGTATGTATAGATCAATGAGTAAAATAATTTTTTTTTTGCTTATCCCTAGTACACGTGGTACAGGCCTTAATAATCATGGTGGGTAGAGTAGGCGACTGCTTTAACTGTAAGTACACCACATGTCTAAACATGTGAAAAGCAGTTCGACTTTGCATTTACAAATGTGCCAGAGCCCCGTTTGATTACTTGCGCTTGCTGGTGGGGTTGGACTTTTGCAAGAATCGGAAGCCATTGGAGCATTTTATTTTTTATTTTTCAGAAAAAAGTGCCCAATGCGGGAATCGAACCCGGGTCGTAGCGGTCGAAAACCAACGGCTTAGACCATCCTTCCACCAACCCCCAGTAAAATAAGTAAGTAAAAAGAAGACCAAAAATAAGTGATAATAATTTATTGAATAACAAATAAAATAAAAAATCTTTCAGGTGAAAAATCATAGGCATTGGTAAAAAAGTAAACAAGAGAAATAGCAATTGGAGTTTTGTGTCTGCGGCGAGTCATATTAGCACGCCTAGCTGTTAGGGGAGTGAGTCTTCCACGGCCTTTTCGAGGCATGACAGAAGACGCTGAAAAAAAAAGGTAAAATAAGAACCAAGCAGAGGAAAACTATAAAACTGAAAGCCAGGACAGGCATAAAAAGAAAATTCCAAGCATGTGAGGAAACAATTGATGAAAAAAAAAAGGATTCCAAAAAAATACTGCAAAAAAGAAACCAGACACAAAAAGCAACAATTGAGTACACAAATACAGCATCAGCCTATTTATGAGAAGAAAAAAAAAAACGACAGACACAAAAATGGAGCTAAATTTAAATGAAAAACTATAACAGATCAAGTAATCAAATCAGGCATTATGAAAGATACTGTAAAAAAGAAAATCAGACACAAAAATCAGACAAAAGAATAAATGAGATTTTATTCTTTAGTTCATTTATTAAATAAGACACAAAAATGGAGCTAAATTCAAATGAAAAACTATAACAAATTAATAATAAAAAAAGACCTAATCCAAATGTCACCATCATCAGACAAAAGAAAAAATGAGATTTTATTCTTTAGTTCATTTATTCTTTTGTCTGATGCTGTTGCTGAAACGTCACACACTATTAAATTATTTGGATTAGGTCTTATTAATGAGAAAAAAAAAGATGCCAAAGAGAGATGAAAAGATGCCAAAAAAGATAACCAGATACAAAAATTGTGCTAAATTCAAATGAAAAACTATAACAAACACTTATAAAAGATAATTATTATAGAATAAAAGTAATAATTCAATCTACAATTCGAAAAATAATATAACCTCAGCCTATTTATGAGAAAAAAAAAAACGTTGCCAAAGACATTAGGAAAGATACTGCAAATAGAAAACATACACAAAAATTGAGCTCTATTTAAATGAAAAACTATAACAAAGTACTTACAAATTATAATCATAATCAAATGAATCAGAAATATATATTATAAATAGCGAACCCGGCCACGCGTTGCTGTGGCTAAATTGTAATATGTTAAATTAACATTATACTAAACTATTCAGTACAGTAAAGTTAATATTCACTTATAAAGATAAAAATGTTTTAGCCGATCTAAAGCCCTACGGGATTGAGAATGGAACGTTACGTTAAAATTTGAAAGAGATTTTTTATATATATCGATAATATAGCCCTTCATTGTAATCATTGATTATAATCACTGCATTAATAAATGTCAGTGAACTCGTTTATATGTATTGTTTTTTGTTTTCGAGATATTCTAATAGAACGTTCTAACATTTTCTGTTAAATATTAATATATGCACAAACACAGAATATAATAACTATGTCTTAATTTCGCTATAATTATTGTTATAAATATTATTCTAAAATAATTCGCCAGAAATCGTCCTGATAGTATACTAAACAACTTCCCAAAGTTTCATGGCAAACATCTAAAATAAAATAATACTTTTAATACTTTGCTACAATATTAAAAAGAGGGGGGCTTAGGTGTTTAAAATGTAAAATGTGCCTTAAATAGTATTACATAGAGCCTTCATAACAAACATATTTAAAATAAACCAATTAAAATATAATAATGCTGTAAAACAGACCTTTCTACAATAATATAAAAGAAACGAAAATAAAAAAAGACACCCACGCTGAGCCTCGAACCTAGGTTTGTTACAAATATTATTAAAAAATTGTGTATGTTAATTTTTATTTTAAAAAGCCTACATTTTAAATAAAATAATATTTTTAATAATTTGCTACAATAATATAAAAGAAATGAAAAAAAAAAAAAAAAAAAACACCCACGCTGAGCCTCGAATCTAGGTTGCGGGGGTACGAAGCTGCGTACCTAACGTATAGGCTAAGCTTGACGTTACAAATAAGATCATGCGAGGCTATTTAAGGCCATACGTCTGCCGCGAGGGGGCGCTGATTGCGAGTGAATCTACGTTTTATCGTAAATAAAAATGCAACGAAAGGTTATTTCTAAAGAGTAATTAGCCAGAAACCATCCCGGTAGTATACTAAACATCTTCCCAAAGTTTCATCACGATTGGTTGTAGTAATAAGACAAAAGAACGCATTTCAAAACAAAAAAATTGATGATGATAAATGCAAAAAATCTACGATTGTAAAATAGATTAAAATAAAAAATAAAAATAACTGTTAACATTAGGAAAATAAAAACAGGCCTATCATATGAAGAAAAAATAACGAAAATTTTGGTATATAGATCGTTATGTGTAGTTCAGAATCTTCGGAGGAGATAGCTCAGGACTTTACAATGGAAAACTCTGTTACGGTATTATCTATATAGAAGGTAAATAAAATGTAGGGAAATATATATAGTTGTGTATGTGTACAAATTTCTTCAGCAAGGAAGGTTTCCCCACCTTGAGAGCGTCCTCCTCCAGACAAGGTCTTCTTGAACCCTCCTCAGTTCCACGCCGAGGAAGCATCGTTTTTGATAAATCATTATTCGCGTTTACTTCTTCAATTCTTTTCCCCCTAATAATCAAACTCCAATTCTTTCATATTTCACATTCCCAGTGAACAACCTTAATCCTGGTTTCGATACCTAATCCTATACTTATACTGGATGTGGTCAGTTTAGGGATCACATTTTGTTCTACCATTGCTGCCAGGGTTGTCTGTATAGACGCTGGTTTAGAGAACACCACGAGTTCCCGGGTGACCATGAATCCGGGATGGTACAATGTAAGATGGGGCGGGAAAGACAGATAAAGAATTCCCACCAGAAGCACGTGGACAACCTGGCTGTCAGTGTTTCCCTCCCTCAGAATGCCGAGATTAGATTATTCCAAGCCAGACGATAACCTTGCGGGTCTTATCCTCGCAGCCGACACCGTGGAAATCCCAACCTGCATTGTTCACACTTTACGGTCGTGGATTCATCTCTTTTATTCGGTACAGGTGGATAATGTGGAAGAGGTGTCCTCTTACCGGAGAGTTGATAATTAGTAAAAATGATCATTTTGTCAATGTAAATTGACCTTTATAGTGTCCTCTTTATTGTGACCTCTAGCGAGAGTGTCCTCTAATTGAGATACTACTATATTTGACACTTTGTCTATATATTTCTATATTTTTTATTAATAATCTCTAATTATACACTCATAGACGAAACTTGAGACAGTGGGATGTCTTTGCTATCACTGGCCGACTGTTTTTTTTTTAAGGAAACAGAAGCAATTTTGTTCACACTTGGTTATCTCGTGTGTCTTCAATAAAGGTCACTGTAATATCTTCAAGAGTTATTGTCTGAATCCGGATATACATGCTAAAAGGTACAACTTCCTTAAGTTTTGTCTCCATGTGTGTATTTATAGCATGCTGGTATTTCATAGAGTAGCTTTGAGATTCTCAGAGTGAATTATGTTTTCTTTGACTTGTCTTTCCATTTACCGCCGTGCTTAATTTATTTGCATAACAAGAATGGGATTAACTTCTACATGAATAATTCAGTCGACTGAGGAAGTTCCTAATCTTCTCTTCAACGCTATAAATAGATTTCCTTAACCATAGTTACAGATGACAATATGATTATTACCACAATCTACTAGATTGAACTCTTCATTTTTTTTTGCTTATTCCTAGTACACATGGTACAGGCCATGATAATCATGGTGGGTAGTTAGCGACTGCTTTTACTGTAAGTATACCACATGTCTACACATGTGAAAAGCAGTTCGACTTTGCACTTACAAATGTTCCAGATCCCCGTTTGGTTACTTGCACTCGCTTAGGGGTTGGACTTTTGCAAGAATCGGGGGCCAATTGAGCATTTTTATTTTAAATCAGAAAAAGTGTCCAATGCGGGAATCGAACCCGTGTCGTAGCGGTCGAAAACCAACGGTTTAGACTATCCTTCCACCGACCCCCACTCTTCAAATTAAAATAGCAAAATAAAACGGAGATTGAAGAGTGTTGTACGATCTTTATTAACAACTGTGTGTGACTATTTACAAAAGAAGTAGTATATATCGGGGATATCTATTTTCCTGTTTATACTGTTATACTTTATGGAATGATTCTTGAAATAGTCTCTGCTGTTTATTATTAATGTGGTGATAATGTGTTGTTGGGGAATTTAAATTAAAATTATGGCCTGTTTGAAATATATGTTGAAAAATTAGAGATCTACGGTCCTTGTTGGTGATATTCCTGTTATACTCCGTCATTCTCACGGAAACCAATTATTATTATTGCGTATGATATTGTTTTTTACAGCACAATACAACAATGTTGGCAAGTTTCTCTAGAGTGGAATGTCGAGGTGACGAATCCACTCCAGGGCCTCCTCTGTGCACCGGTGGATATCCCCAAGTGTTCCCTGGAAGAATCTTCGAGGACAGTCCCTTAGGATATGGTGCATTGTTTGTATTTGTCCACAGTCGCAGTTCTGGTCTGGACTCACGGAAACCAATAAAGACCGTACAAGACACTCCTTTTCAATCCCCGTTTTATTTTGTTATTACCACAATCTCTAACTATATCTGTTTGCGCCGATTATGTAAATTTTGTTACTTTAGCTAAATATGCAAATTTTGATTGCTTAAAATGCCAGCTGGCCAATAAAATCTGTTTGTAGTTAGTCTTCGAATCAGTCTAGTTCTTTGAGTCTGTGCTCCAATTATTTAGTGTTTAGAGATTCACCTAGTCGAAGAGGTTTGACGTTGTTCATGTATTCAGAAGGTTATATAAAGAATCAAACGGTTCTAATTCAAGGATATTAATCAGCTGAAAAGGCCTGGCTTATCTAGATACAGTCTCTGCCAAACCAAAACAAAGTACCAGCCAGGTTTAGGAAGTGGTAAGGATTCCTAGCTATCACTGCTAGGTCCTCATCCGCTACCGCCCAATATCTTTTTACAGTTTTTTTTATATATTTAAAAATAATAAAAGAGGTTTTCAAATCATATATTGAGAGAGATGTAAAACTTAAATATATATAGAAATGGAAAATGATCTATTTGAAAGAGATAGAAAATACTCATAAATGCTCAAAAACGAAGAAGAAAAGGAAAAATGATAACATCATAATTTGAAACTCAAAGGACCAGAGAAAAATTTCAATTTATCAAGACTTCAAAATAACAATAGTTTAAACAACCAAGAGGGAGGGAAAAATCAAGTAAACATTAGTTTGAAGTTTTGGCAGTTTTGGGATATACATACTATGTTGATACAAGATTGAACAAGTGACTTACCGCAAGTTTTTAAAGTAAATTTATTGGGAGCTTTCAAACAAGAGTTTGATAAAAAAAAAGTATTTTATTATTTTAAAAATTTGTACAGTTATTTACAAATATTTATTTGTAGCAAGATTCCTCCAACTTCAAATTATCGAGAGGACCAATTAATATTGATTTTATTCAACTTATCGAGTATTTTTCAATGGACCGGGGGAAAAAATTCAAATTATCGAGAGATTCAAATTAACGAGTTTCAAATTTCGATAAATATAATCCCTTGAATTAAGAAACTTATAATACGATGCACTAGCGCGCCATCTGTTATCAAAATTAGAAACTATTTTAAGTTACTATTTTAAGAAACTATTGCAGTAAGGGCAGTAGAAATTGTTTAATTTCAAAAATAATCTTACGCGTTTAAAATAGTTTCGAATTTCGATAAGAAACTTTTCCCTGAAGGCTTAATGTTCTTGATTTAAGAGTTTCAAATTATCGAGAGTTGACTGTATATACATTTCCACATTTTTAAATTTCGAATTTTTGAAATATATTTGGAAGAAATGCCTGTGTAGAAGTTCTTTAACTCGAGAGAAACTTGCCAATCCTAATGAATTGGAAACGACATTTTTTGCTGAGTATATTTGATTAAGTATTTAAAATAGATTGATCTTCGAAACTACCTTCTGTAACGACATTGTAGTTTAAAGATTAAAACACATCAACATTTTCCAACTTTTCCAATGTTTAGGTGCCCCATCATTGCTCGTCTTTTTCAATATAATTCTAGCAATGTCATAGAAACTCTTTTTAAGATGTCCAACTCTTTCCAACCCGCGCACGGCCAAGTGTGCTAACTGCTCAGCCAAGGGTCTCTCTGCCAACCACGAAGTAAGATCAATGTCTTGTCCAAATGCCAGAGCTAGAGCTGCAAAGTTCTAGTCCTCCCGCCTTCTTCCTGCCTCCTGACCTCCGCGGACCCGATCCGGCCTAACCTGCCTCTTCCCTGACGGAGATCCTGTCCCTAGTCTCCCCAGCCTGGAATCTAGCTACCGCCCCTCTTGGCTTCTCTCAGCTCTCCTTAGTGGATGGTTGAGTCCTGGAGTGCTGTCACCGGTGGTTTTGTGTTCGGTTTGCTTGGTTCAGTCATGATGTAGGGGGATAAAAGACCATAAACATTGGACAATTATCCCGTAAAACAAAACTCATAGCAACTCTAAAGTCCTAAAAAGCGTTATCTATTTGATTCTTCAATGGTAAATTTTTTTTTTTACTAAAACTGAACTTTTTCCAGTAAATTAATCCATATTAGCTTTTTAAAATAGAATTTGGCCCTGTTAAAGAAAATTATATATTTTTTAGTCCCACGTAGTTAGTTTTAGATTTAATAAAAAAAAGTTGTTATAAAGAGAGTTGTTAAACGATTTATTGATGATATCATTGATTCAGGAACTTTGTCAATGAATGGTGGGTTGTTAGTGTGTTGGTTGGTTTATTATGTAAGTTGGACATTTCTTTCAATCGCACACCTTAGAATTTAGGTAAGATTTGTGGTGTGTGTTGGAGGAGACAAACTGAGAGATCAAGAGAGTTTATCATCATCATTTCCATCTCGGTGAGGTAGTGGTGAAGGAAGCTTAGCTGAGAGATCAAGAGAGGCTATCATAATCATTTTCACCTCAGAGTCTGAGTGAGGATCGAGGAACCTAGCTGAGAGATCAAGAGAATTTATCATAATAATTTTTTATCTCAGTGAGGTAGTGGTGAAAGAAGTTTAGCGCTGAGAGATCGAGAGAAACTATCATCATCATTCCGATCTCAGAGTCTGGTGGAGGATCGAGGAACCTAGCTGAGAGATCAAGAGAGTTCTTCATCATAATTTTAATCTCAGTGAGGTAGTGGTGAAAGAAGCTTAAACCAGATAGATCGAGGGAGATTATCATCATCATTTCCACCTCAGAGTCTGGGTGAGGATAAGGAACCAAGCTAAGAGATCAAGAATGCTTCATCATCATGTGTCATCGTCGATCCAAAGTTGACAGTCATGGATCTTCATTTTCCTCCATTCTGGGTCTTACTCTTTTTAGCAGCATGTAGTTCACTTCACTTCAATCAATGATCCACATTCTTTCTCTTATATATTCTCTATAAATGTCCGAGACAAGATAATTTATTGTTTATTTTTGTGATTAAAGGAAGTATACGCACGTAGTATAAATTTCATACGATAGATTGGTACTGTTCATTTTCTTTATCCCCATTATTTGCTCATGAAAAAGTACAGTTAAACCTGTCTATAGCGCCCCCCTCTGGGGACTCACCAAAATAGGGTGTTATAGAGAGGGGGTGCTATAGACCGGTCACTTTTAATGTAAATCACATCGAACTACGTATTTAAAATAGGGTGCTATAGAGAGGAAGGCGCTATTTAGATGGGGCGCTATAGACAGGTTTAACTATAGTTTGACATTGTACCTTTAAAAGAACCGTGCGCGTGATGTGAGTAAATTTATAGAAAGTTGTTCTTATAAGGATTTGAACCTGAGCCCTGGAAGACCTCAAAATGCGACAGAACAAGAATTGTTATAAGATATGTAGGAGCTGACTCTACAGAACAACGGGTGGAACTTTATCAGCGGAAATATAGCAATCGTCTTCAATGTAATTTATAATCAGAGACAAGAAATTCTGTGTGAGAGCACCAATTATATCTATTGTATAAAGGAATATAGTGTGATGAATAAGCGCGCTGTTATCAAAATTCGAAACTATTATAGACCCGTATGATTCTTTTTTAAAATAAACAATTTCTACTGCCCTTACTGTAATGGAAAAATTATATGGTAGATTAAACTGGCAAAACCGCTTGGAGGGTTCACCACTAATGAGTCAGGCCCTCCCATTAATTTTTACATTGCAGTAAGGGCAATAGAAATTGTTTATTTTTTAAAAAGAATCATACGGGTCTATAATAGTTTCGAATATCGATAAAGGAATATAGGATTATTATTTACTTAGTTAACCCAGTAGGTTCCTGGAGCCACGTACAGAAGTCACCCCGGGCTGTCACCTTCTTGGTTTTATTTACAATGTCGGTGGAAGTCCAATTACTGAGGTGACGTCAGGCAGATTTATTTTTTGGAAGATTTTCTAGAGATCCTGTAAGGTTAGTGATCCCTAGGAGGGTGGCCGTCAGGAATCTTTGGTATTGGTATGTTGGGCAGACGAAGAAGAGGTGGTTCACGGTTTGGTCTTCATCTTGACAATGGGGCTAAGTTGGGTCTTCTTTCAATACCTTTGCAAAGTCTGTCTGAATGTAACAATGTCCAATCAGAATTGTCGTTAAGGTAAATCCATTTTTGATGTTTGAAGCATTGAAAGCAGTAGTTTCGGTATGAAAGAATACAAAACAACAGGAGTAACACTCTTAATCTATAGATAAGGCCAGTGTTAATGCCATTTTCTTAGCTATCTCCTAAGGCTCTCTGATTGTTTTATATTCCTTTCATTCCTGCCCAACCATAAATAAAAATTAAAGAATAAAAAAATATTTCACACAAATAAATACAAAGCATGTTACAGCGATAGATAAAAGAGCGGAATCTTGTTTAATGCAGTAATTTATGTAATATTATAAAGAATATTGTCTAATAAATAATTATGTACCATGTATTCTGTATGGATTCAAATAAAGATGGCAGTCAAAGGACGTGGGAGATGGAAGGAGTAGAAGAGAAAAGAACGACAGATCCAAGTCGAGTATCTAGGTCACTTAGAACAAAGAGGCCCTCATATTCCAGAGTTGAATGTCCTGAGATATCGGGATGTTAGGCAGCTCCTTCCCCGACCAAATTCACCATCATGGCCGACAGAGACAGGGGCCAATCAAAGGTCAAGCAGGGTCCCACATGACCCAAGCCAGGGGGCGGGGCAACCACAGTTTTTCGGTCGGTAACGTGTGTATCCAGACGTGTGTGTGCATCTTCTCAAAGTAGTGCCTCGAGGTCCAAGATGTGAGTCATCTCAATCCAATTTAATCGCGAAAATCCTTCCATCTCCTCTCCCGAGCCGCCAATAATTAATATTCCGAAGTGTTTTGTGATTCATTAATCGATATAGTGTGCCGATTTTTTCATCCACCGCCATCGACAACGACTGCCCAAACCATACAAAACCCCATCCACTCCCGAGGATTCTCAGGACAAAGCACTTTAATATAGAGAGTCGATAAGATTCTCAGGATCCTTTTCCCTTATATCACAGAGAGTCGACAGGATGGACGAGAAAAACGAAACGCAAGACGCGGAGGAATACACCGCAGAGGGAGACAACAACCCCGCCGTAAGTTCTCCCAAAATAGAACCACCCCCGCCGTCGGTAGAGTTGCCGGCCGTCTTGGCACGCCTCGCGGCGTGTTTATCTGCCCTTCAGACCACCAGCGACCGCGTGACCCATCGGACGGAGATAGAAGTCCAGAGCTTCGACGGGACTTACCCAGCCGCACAGTTCTTTCGAACATATGACCAGAAAACAGACTGGGATGGTCTCACCAACACGGAAAAAGTGCTCCGCCTACCCCGTTACCTGAACAACAAACCGCTAGAACACTTCAGGAGGCTTCGGATGGAGACCCAACATTACATCCAGGTGAGACAGACCTTCCTGGATCTCTATCCGGAGACCAATGAGGCCACGTATACCCAATACTTCTCCATGAAGCTGGCCGGACAGCCCAACCTGGAAGAATACTATCGGAATAAGACCGCGCTGGGTCTACAACTGGGCCTCCCACAAGAGGTCATCTTGGAGACGCTCACCGAGGGGCTGCCACCCTCCGACCAGCGCCTCGTCCGCATTGTGCCGCCAGAGAACCTAGGTGCATGGTTCCGGCTGGTGCAGCGGATCCGCGGCAGCGGCGCACCATCTCCAAGGCACCCAGACGAGCACGCACCACCCCTACTGGGCCCCTACGCACCGGTGCGACCTAGTCCAAGAACAGTGCCAACCAGGTCGACCCCGCCAACAGACTGCCGTTTTTGTGGTGGACTACACTGGCACTCTGAGTGTCGTCTCAGACAAGCCCCGCAGTTGCCCCGTGCCTCCGGAGACGCACGAGCAGCGCGCTCCGCGCAACTAGCGGAACAACGGCCGCGAGCCCAGCCCCATCACCAAGCGTCACGCGCACAAGCCACTGGGATAACCAAGGGAGCCCCAGACCAGCAGCCAACAGGTAGGCCTACTGACCAGGCCTTTCGTCAACCTGACAATTAGATTGCCAATCTCCCATGGACTGTCCCTACCATTCCTGATAGACACGGGTGCGTCCGTTAACCTAGTGTCATGTGCCATATATAAAAAATTAAAGAATAATTTCCCTGACCTAAATTTAATAACTAAAAAAATAGTAAATTTACAGACAATAGATGGCCACGTGCCAACAATAGGCCAGATTACCTTCCCCCTATCCATTCATGCCATAACCCAAAACGAAGTATTCCACGTGGTGGACGCCCCTCTACCATTTGGAATACTTGGTATTAATACCCTCCGTAAATTCAAATTAAAAATCGATTTTGCACATGGCACTATGTACCAACTCGATGCACCTTTGTCGCCCCTGACCTACCACTTTGCTGTGTTGCCCGAAAGGTGCACATATTGGGAATGCCAGGCGGACCTATGCAAGGCCCACACTATTTTTCCGCCTTCCGCCAACAATACCCAATATGCGCATTTTTCGGACAACACGTCCACAACCCAGGGACTCACCCAACCACCGCACCATGTCCAATCAAAGAACTTTTTTAGAGCCAACTGCTCTTATTATAGGGTCAAGGTACCAGAACAACCACCCAATGCCAACCTCTCACACCCCACCAAGGTCCAAACGGATCACCTTCACCATACACCCAAACATCCCCATTCCACACACCATTCCATGTACCACACACACCACCCATTATCACCAGAACACCTCCCAGGGATCCCCATAGACAATCAACCGCAGCCACCGTATCCACCTCAATTCCCGGCGCTATTGCGCCAATACCAACACGTGTTCTCCCGGAACAAATTCGCGGTCCCATGCCTAAAGGTTCCCCCAGTAAGAATCGCCACCAACTCCGACAAAGTCGTCACCATCCGCCCATATAGGGTACCGATATGCGACCAACGGGAAATACGCAGTCAGATCCGACAGATGTTGGATAATGACATCATTGAGCCGTCCTACTCCCCTTTCTCTAGTCCGGTCACCCTAGTGACCAAGCGAGACAAGACCAAAAGGTTTTGTATCGACTATAGGAAGGTGAACGAGGTCATAAGCTCCGATGTCCATCCACTCCCGAGGATCGAAGATATACTGGACCGTCTCGCGCGGGCCAAGTATTTCTCGACTGCCGACGTCTCCTCCGCATATTGGCAAGTGCCGATACACCCTGATTCTCGACCACTGTTGGCCTTCGCCACGATAGACGGGTTGTATCAGCCCACCCGATTGCCTTTCGGACTTAAGACCAGTCCACAGATCTATGAAAGGGCAATCAATCAGGTCCTGCAGGGGCACGGACTTGATTGTGTGGCGCACTATTTTGACGACTTTGTCATATATTCGGAGACACTGGAGGAACACCAAGAACACCTGCGCAGGTTTTTCGCGTTCTGCGACGCGGAGAACTTGCAACTCAACCTCACCAAATGCGAGTTTTTTAGGCAGACCATCGAATTTCTGGGGTACACAATCACCGCTGGTACCACCACCCCACTTATCCGCAATACCGACGTAATCCACGCTATCCCACCCCCGAACAATCGCAAAACGCTGCAATCCTTCTTAGGCGCCGTGAACGTCTATAATAAGTTCATCCCGGACTATGCCCGTTTGCGGACCCCACTCAACAACCTTCTCAAGAAGGATGTGACGTGGGACTGGGATGACAAATGCCAAAAGGCGTTCACCAGCCTGAAGGAAAGCCTCACACAACACCCCGTATTGCACCTCTACAAGGATGAACTACCATGCCAGGTATATTGCGATGCATCAACACTTGGCATTGCAGGCGTCCTCAAACAAGTCCACTCCACTGGGAAGGCCTACCCAGTCCAATATTTCAGCCGCGCTCTGCGTGTACACGAGCGGAACTACACCATCTCCGAACTAGAATGCCTCGCCATTGTCGAGAGCGTGGAGAAGTTCCGTGTGTATCTAATGGGCAGAAAATTCACCATATTTTCTGACCATCACGCACTGCAGTGGCTGAAGACGATCAAAAACCCGTCAGGCAGATTATTCCGATGGAGTTTGAGGTTATCGTGTTACGAATACGAAGTCCGCTACATAAAAGGATCATTACAACATGAAGCGGACCTCCTATCCCGTAACCCGTTTTGTGGATTCTTAGACGCCACCATCATTAAGAACCACCAACTCACTCCTTCGGGAGAATCTAAACTGACCATTGATCGAAACGGACTGCAAACCCTAAAGCGTAGAGGTGTAACCAAAATTGTCGTCCCTGACGCCCTCGTTCCCGACCTACTAACAAAGGTGCACAGTCGGTACAACCACCCGGGCATATCCCAGATGACCAGGCTCATCTCTACCCAGTACTACTGGAAGGGGATGGCAGAAGACATCTCCAAAACCACCAAAGCCTGCGCCATCTGTCAGTCAACAAAACCCCCTCGAGGTCCCACGTTTGGGGAACTAGGACAACTTCCTGTGGCCACTCAGCCTTTTGATCTGGTCGCCCTCGACACCATAGCTGGGCTTGCCAAATATGGTAACGCCAAAACTTACCTCCACGTTGTGGTGGATCACTTTTCGCGCTACACGTGGACCTTCCCCTCAAAATCTACCAGCATCACCACCTATCAACAGGTGATAAAGCGAGTGTTGCAGGACGGCTCTCCGAAACGCCTACTCACGGATAGAGCGCCTGCGTTCACCTCACCAAAGTTCAGGAAGTTCCTGATTAACAGGAACATCCAGCCCCTGCTCACCACCAGTAACAACCCCCAAGCTAATGGTCTATGCGAGCGCCTGAACGCTACCTTAACAGGCAAACTAAGGTTACTCCACTTGGAAAACCCCAAAGCCGCATGGACTAAGCTGGCGAAGCGCGTTACTGTGGTGTATAACAACACGCCCCACTCAGTTACCGGGTTCCCACCTGGCTACCTGATGTTCGGCGTTCTACCTCCCGAGCTCACTGAGCATGTAAACCCCTACCCCGTTTTAACCACAGCCCGACGGATAGCCCATGAACGTACCCAGGCCAAGCACCTCAAAGACAAACATGCCTACGACCAACAACATAAGACACCCCATTTTGAACCCGGAGATCTCGTGTTGGTAAAAGTTTACCATCACCCCAATACAGGCAAACTGGCTCCGTATTTCACGGGTCCCTACGAGATCTTAGAGATCATCTCTCCCAACGTGGTGAGAATAAACCGACCCAACCAACCTCTAAATCGGAATACCGACACAGTCCATGTAAATAAATTACAGTACTATAACGAAAATATTCGTTATATCGCACCTCCCACTCTGATACCACACCCTGCTAAACCCCAATCTAGGACGCTACCACCACTGTTCGAGCACCTCACCCCAGACCTCTTTACAGTTGAGCGTTTTGCTCCTACAATAGGCAATTGTACCACTACCACCCCTGTTGACCCACGATGTAACATTATCGCCCAACGCGATATTCCCCAACCTGCAATATCCCGTCCAACCCATATAACCAAAGTTAAAACCCCAATCCCTACAGTTAGGGCTGATCCCAAACCAATTCCCTTACAGACAAGGTTTTTTCGTAACGTGAAAACCTTCCCCTTGTTCCACCTCCTATACCTCATCAACCTTTTCATCCTACCCACTGTACTATTACCCATGGCCACCCTACTGTATGTCAGTGTCTATACACTGCAGCCCAACCGTCTCTTCCAACTACAGGAAGCCCTATTTGAAATAACCATCGCCGTAGTGGAACTAATCCAACGAGCCATAGGAATAATTCTCCCGGAGTTATGGACCATCCTTGTCCACAGTCATGCCTTGGTCGCTCTAATAGGTGAAATCATAGGAGAGATTTTCCAAGCCCTCTTTAGAGCGCGCCAAGTCGAATAGCAATCTCCCCACCTTCAAACACTCGTCGATCACCCCGCTGTCAGCTGGCGTCCACTTTACGTCACGTCCTTTCCGATCACGTGACCGACGTCACACCCTCCCTGCGGAATGTAAACAAACCCGCCGTCACTTTTCGCGTGTCACCACACTTAAAGTTACTTTCTGGAACATACACTCACACACACTCGCATACATTCACGCACCTATATAGTTTTGGCAACCTTATGACCTACGACCCTATAATAAACAAAGATTGGATATTGTTATGTAAAAAAAAAAAAAAAAAAAAAATATTCTTCTTTTGTGTATATTTTTGTTAACCAATTTTAAGGACTTGTACACAACCAGCACTTTTATTTTTTTTTATTTTTATTTTTTTTATTCCCACCATCCATGTCTATCACCCTTTCAATTTTTTAATCACCTCAAGTTTATTTTTTCCTTTTATTGTTTAAACCTTGTTTTGTCCTAACTGAATGAACAACTGACCTGACGCAATACTTCTCATGTATCAGCCTTCAGTTATCATACAGGAGCTTTGATTTCTTTTTTTTTATGTTTTGTTTATATTTTTTCACCGCCCCAAAGGCTAATCAGATTTCTTTTTCTTTTTTTTTCTCCCTCCATCACCAAAATTTATTGTCTATAGTTTTCTTTTTATTTCTGTTAATGTTTTATATGTTTTGTTTGGATTGCACCTCATAGAGTTTCCCTTGCTGTGGCTTTCCACACAGCAAGATTGAACACCTATGCAGGCAAGATTTTTTTTTTTTTTCTTCTCCAAAAAATTATCATATTTTTTCCTAGTTTAGCAAGCACCCCTATCTACTCAAATTTCTTTTTTTTACTTATTTCCATCATTTACTTTCTCCCCAATTGTATCTAACCACTCACTATTTTAAAAAAATTTTATTTTTTTTTCTTTCCCAAAAAAATTATTTTTCCTTTTTCAGAATTTAATACAGATCCCTTTTAAAATTCTTATTCATAGGGGGCGCATCTGTAATATTATAAAGAATATTGTCTAATAAATAATTATGTACCATGTATTCTGTATGGATTCAAATAAAGATGGCAGTCAAAGGACGTGGGAGATGGAAGGAGTAGAAGAGAAAAGAACGACAGATCCAAGTCGAGTATCTAGGTCACTTAGAACAAAGAGGCCCTCATATTCCAGAGTTGAATGTCCTGAGATATCGGGATGTTAGGCAGCTCCTTCCCCGACCAAATTCACCATCATGGCCGACAGAGACAGGGGCCAATCAAAGGTCAAGCAGGGTCCCACATGACCCAAGCCAGGGGGCGGGGCAACCACAGTTTTTCGGTCGGTAACGTGTGTATCCAGACGTGTGTGTGCATCTTCTCAAAGTAGTGCCTCGAGGTCCAAGATGTGAGTCATCTCAATCCAATTTAATCGCGAAAATCCTTCCATCTCCTCTCCCGAGCCGCCAATAATTAATATTCCGAAGTGTTTTGTGATTCATTAATCGATATAGTGTGCCGATTTTTTCATCCACCGCCATCGACAACGACTGCCCAAACCATACAAAACCCCATCCACTCCCGAGGATTCTCAGGACAAAGCACTTTAATATAGAGAGTCGATAAGATTCTCAGGATCCTTTTCCCTTATATCACATTTATTCACTCTACGAAATATTAAATGAAGTGTTCATATTGTAGTGTAGAAATCAAGTCTTAGAATAATCTGAAGGTGTGAAAGTATTTATTGAAGACGTCACGGCGACTAGTCGACAATTATCAACAAATTAACCCCCAACTATCTACAGCTAGGGAATCTTGAACAAGCAAGCAAATAAATATTATAAAGAGATTTCAGATTTGGTTCTCCAATAAGTGATTAAACTAGTTCGTATATAACTTTCAATTTCATTGCAAAACTATATTTTAAATAAGAAAATGAAAACAATCTATATTCAATGATTCTATTCCCAAACACTAATTTAAATATAACACGTGGGAGGGATGTGTAGATATTAAAAGATATTAAAAAATAAACAAACGTATTTTAAATCGATCGAAAAAAAAAACATCACTCCATACCGCAGAAGATGACATCAGAAGAATCAGTGAGAGAGAAAATAAACGATTTGACCTTGACCGGTGGTGAATCAGACGAACCTCGTGACTTACACCGCCACGTTGGTTTCCGTTGACGTCGTCTGGAACACATGTAAGGATCCACCTGGATGTTTGCTGACTTGGCAAACGATGCCAAAAATGACACATTTTGACACACAATTCGTTGTAGCCCATTCTAACAAGAATATATTTTTAAAATAATAATTGTTAAAATGTGTGTGTAATAATTATTTTTGACAATGTGGTTTATTTTTATATATAGGTTTTTAACTTTTAATTAGACAGTTTTAATTTATATTTAGACATTTTTCATTTTAATTTAGACACCTTCATTTTTATTTAGACATTTTCAATTTTAATTTAGACACTTTCATTTTTATTTAGACATTTTCAATTTTAATTTAGACACTTTTAAATTTAATTTAGACATTGCTCATTTTAATTTAGACACATGGACTTTTAATAGAAAAGTCGATGTGTCTAAATTAAAATGAAAAATGTCTAAATAAAAATGAAAGTGTCTAAATTAAAATGCAAGACGTCTAAATATAAATTAAAATTATAAACAATACTTAAAATTATACCGCAAAAAAATTCAAAAAAAGTTAGAAATAGTAAATATTTCTCTTTAAAATAAATATTGATTTTTCATAGAAAAGAAACTTATGCGGTATAATTTTAAGTATTGTTTATAATCACACGCCGCAGTCCTTTATAATAAATTAAAATTGTCTAATTAAAAGTTAAAAATCTATATATCATTGAATATTATCTCTACAGATCTTACTACAATGATAAAAGTTATTGAATGAGAAAGGTTAACTCATCAATATATACTACATCAGTATTGTAGCAAAATATTTATTAATTTATGAACTGATTATTAATTTTAATATTTATATTTTGCTACTCTATTGAAAAAAACACACTCAAGCTATAAATAATTTAAGAAAAATACATCTCCTTATCGTGCAACTGAAAGTTTCTAATGGCTTACGCCCATCTATCGAAATAAATATAAACTATTCTCGTTGATTTTTAATTATTCCAGAATTGGCCAAATACCCATTCTTGATTAATCAAGAAAAGCTAACCACGGACGCGTTTGGATAGATGGCGCAAGCCATCAGCAACTTTCAGTTGCCCGATAAGGAGATGCCTTTTTCTTAATTTATGCACTTTATCCCAGTACAATATCACATTTGTACTATTTTTTCACTTTATAAATAATTTGTTAGCAGCTGCCCTCCTACAAGATCTGCCACCTCTACTTCACCAACTGTGTAAACAGCCAGGACATGGTGACTCGAATGTAACATCTGTAAATAGAGACGAAATAAATAAACAATATTTCTATCATTGATTTTCTGGTATTTTATAAAATTTGATTTAGTTTTTGTATTAAAAAAAATTACTGTGTCACATTCTGAGGTTGTAATTCCTAATTTTCTCTATGTGACAGTAAGATTCTTCTTACAACTACATACGCATTCTCTCTCTTGACACTATTTTCATATCATTCATCAATTTAAAGTGTTTATATTGCGAACACAATCCATCTATATATAATCTATTTAAATAAAGTAGAAATGATTGTGCTTACTTCTTATAGCCGGTATAAGAATCGCCAGGGAGATCAGTGTTCATGTCTTTACCGATGACCTGCATTCCTCTGGTCGAAGGATTCTCTGGATGAGAGGCCTGGCAGTAACGATGGGCTAGCGACAGCTGCCTAGACTGCAGGCGATGCAGAACGGATAAACCGCTGTCAAATTATATTGACAAACATAATCAGTTTTATCTTAACTCAGTTTATAGCAGGCTTAATGTTGTTTTTGTTTTCTTCTTTCTTATCTCCACTCAATCATATTATTAGGGTATCAAGCTTGTAAAACAGGGTGAAGTAGAATGCGTCTGCCTTTGCCATTAAGACTGGAAGCACCACTCAGTGGCAGGCCAAATTAGCTCCAAAAGAAATGGCCCCCTCTGACATGAGGAACAGACGCCATGTGTAGCCGCTCCTAACATGGAGTACAGACTTATCCTGTATCCCTGGATCAGGAACCCTTACAGGGTACTATCAGCCGGGCAAGCTGAGCCCAGGTTTTTAGTGAGCTTGTTACTGCTCCCCCTCCTCCTTTTTCATCCGGGCTTGGGACAGGCAAAGGCGGTTTGTTGTTTTTGTTCGTTAAGTAAACCGATCTTTCATGCATTCTAATTGGACGGATGTGGCCATGTTTGTATATAAGAGGGGGCTATGGTATTGCGAGAGGCCAGTGTGGTGGATTATTGTGTGGAGACGCCCGAAAGTGTTCTCTGCGTGATTTATCCGTGTCTGGTGATCTCCTCGCATACCTGTGTAACCCCGGTCCGATCCTTACCAACGCTACAATAAAAGATAAGTACTGTTTTGTTTTTATATAGCAAATTGTGAGTTTTTAAAAATTTCTTTTTTGTTATTGTTGTACTCTTCAGTATACGCTTTTAGATGTGTTAAGTTACACTTACTTTAGGCCCTGTAAATTGAATTTTTGTGTGTCAACCCGTAATAGTAACTTTTGTCAACGCTTCAGAATTTAGACTTCTTGAGCAACGCCAGTCTCTTTCCGACTTCGAGAAGACTGAAGCCACCCCACGGAGACAGGCATCACCACTACACTATCTGGCAACCCTGCAGTGCATTTTTACTTCAAAAACGAAAGGCACGAGTCGGGATTGCAGGTTAAAGTGACAAAAGTTAACTTTTACTGGTTAACACACAAAGTGCAATTTACTAGGGACTAGAGTAAGAGTAACTTAACACACACAGAAAAGCGCACACTCAAGAGTACAACAACAAAAACAACAAAAGGGAGTTAAATAGAAACTCACGATTTGTTATATATAAAAAACAAATACTTATCTTTTATTGTAGCGTTGGTAGGGATTGGACTGGGGTTACACGGGTATGCGGAGAGATCACCAGACACGGATAAAATACACAGAGAACACTTTAAGCGTCTCCACACAATAATCCACCACATTGGCCTCTCACATTCCCATAGCCCCCTCTTCTATACAAACATGGCCACATTCCGTTTATCATTACTCTTCACAATTCACCCTTTCATACCTCATCCCAAAGGTTAGAAATAACCGTTCTTTCTCCTTGAAATGAATTTTGATTTTTCGTTGAAAAGAAACACACGCGGGATGGTTTTCAAATGTCGTTTTACATGGCCACATTCGTCCAATGAGAAGGCGTGAGAGATCGGTTCACTTAACAAACGAAAACAACATTCTTCCCGCTAAATACTGAGAGGCGTAAAACTGCTTATGTTTGACAATATAACTTGACCACAGATGGACGTGCAGAATCATGGAGGATAGCTATAAGGAGTCGGCTACAATTAAATAGATGATGATGTCCCTGCATTTGTTCAGCCAGACCGAGTGTGGAAACTACTCCAGTTGCAGTCCCGGAAAGGTCTGACCCAGCGAGGGAACCCGCTACTCACACCGAAATAACGGGGTCCTCACCGTCGCAATTCATAGACGGGATTCTGAATTAGAGACGTCAGACGTAACAGTCTCCATTAGCGATACGAGGAACGTCGAGGGATTTGATATTCACAAGAAATCTGCTTGATGTCATCCAGCAGCTCCAATGTTTCTTCTGGACATGTCTGAGATGGCCTTGGAGACGTCGTCGATGAGCGTTCTCAGCATGAAATAATAAAATAAACGACCGACCTTGAGTAAAAGATAGCAGAAACACAGAGTGGAGCAGGTCATTCTTCCAGCTGGAGCACAGCGGTCCAAGATCCTTTAGTCCAGTAGCAAGTGATAAGGTTGGAGAAGTTTCGCTGAAGTGAAACTCGATCCAAACGAACCGGCCTTGCATTTAGCAATCCGGATTGGAATGTGCTAAGCGTCGAATTTGGCGTCGACGAAGACGGTTTGGTCCTTTTTGACCTCCGACTGAACGAGACAGTATCTCGATCTCAGATTCCTTAGAAAGTTCAAATCTCCGAAGACTCACGCATCTTCTTGGGTGAAGACAACAATGATGGTTTGCAACTGTTGAAGCTGCTCGCTAGGAGTTTGAACAAGTTGACTGTTGATGAATATCGCCTTGGGACTCGAACGTTGATGGCAACAATGGCGATGTTCCCAAGATCAAGATACAATGCTAGAGGAGAGAGAAGCATAGAGACAGGAGAGGCTGGATTTCTTAGTGGCACGACGACGGGGTGTAGCTGAAACACAGAGGTCTACAACATAGTTCAAGGTCGATACGCCGTTCTACTGGATGACGTTCACTGGGTTGAAGCAATGCAACCAATGTTCCTCTCACGAGTTCATGCACATTGATTAACGCAATGCGGAAGTTCATTGGCATTGTTTACGGCTATAGTCTATCCAGGGTGGAAATTGGAGTTTCCTAAACCCTCGCTCGCTATCAGTTTAGCGATAAGACGGTGGAATCCGGTCGTTCGCTCCCCATTCAACCCAGGAATTCCCAAACAAAGGGAAGATGAGTTTCCTCCTTCGCAATAAGTTTAGTTTCGGCTGTGAACAATGAACTTGAGCCTCATTCTAGAAAGGCCACGAGCTGCTAAGTCATAGCGCGTTGGTAGGATGAATTTAAGGCTGATTCACATTTAATGAATGGCTTCCTCTTTTCTCCATTAGCGCAAAATGACTTATACAGGGTCAAGTGTCTTTCTTCCAGAGTCAAGAAAACAAAAAACACTTGTTTGAAGAAAACTAAAAGTTTGGTGACGATATTGGAGATGCAACTGCGTTCTAAGGCTCAGCGCTCCTGGCTGTTCTGCAGATAGACCTTGAGGATCAGTTTGTCATCCATTGCCCCATCTTAAAACATTTAGAGCATTTAATCCTTTAGCAGATTTAAACATGGGATTATATCTTCCTTAGAATGGACGTCCAAATGTGAAGGAACTTGTTCCACTCTTTTACTCCTTCATTCACCAGTTTGAAAGTAAAGGGGCGGCCGTCCTTGAAGGGTTAGCTCTTCCAATATTGAGTTAAACCTTAAATGTAAATTGCCCATACAGCAGCAGTGTCATGGGGATGTCGGGGTAGTCCATCCAAAATGCCAGGCTGATGCTGATTTTCAGTCCACTTTCAAAATGGAAAGGTTTTAATAAGATTGTTCTCTATCACCCAAACTTCCTCAACAAGGCGTTCAGCGTGGAACCAGAACATGGCCATTCAATCATCAAATGTAGAATCTTTTCCAAGTAATTTGTCTAGAGTATGTAGATACCGTAGCTGATTGACATCTCGGCAGTACTACACATGCACGCACTGTTCAAATGATGATTACCCAATCTTGTTGGTCTTCTTCGATTTCCTTGTCAGGCGAAATTTAAGGCAAAACCTCTTTAACAGATTCCTCGGCGGGTATTTTAAGCCAGCTCATGTAAGAGAATAGTAACATTTAAATTCATTTTTAGAGAATTTACGAAAATAAAAACCATATAAATATTTCCCCTATAAACAGCAGAAAATTTCTAAGCAGAAAAGAGGTATGGAGTGGAAGAGTGAGCTTGGACATCAGCGTTGCACGGCAGAAAAAGAGAGATGCATTATCTATTTTACTTTCTACTCAACTGGCAGGGCCTATGTAACCATTAACAGTGACTGTGCAGCTACTTGCGAGATATGTGCAAAGCTAAATATGGGGAGAATTTGATCTATTTGTAAAACGACATTTGAAAATTATCCCGCATGAGTTTCTTTTCAACGAAAAATCAAAATTTATTTTGAGGAGAAATAACGATTATTTCTAACCTTAGGGATGAAGTATGAAAGGATGATGTTCGTGTTCGTTTAAAAAAAAAAAAAAAGGGTGATCGATTGAAAGGAAAAACAATGGGGGAAATAAATGCACAGAAACACAGTATAATAAAAGGATTTATTTTAAAAAATTAAAAACAAAAGGGATAAAAACTATTATACTATTATTATGGGTAAAAACAAGAAAAATGGTTAAGCTAAATTATACTTATATCTAAGGGATTATGTATAAAAAACAATAAACAAGGTTAAGCAAAAGAGAAAGTAAAAAAATTAACTAATCTCAGGGAAGGGAGATAAAAATAAATGGCGGGGGGGTGTCGACACAGTACCTCGTGGCAGCACCGTCGCAGGCTTGGCTTTCTCTTGTCGCGATGTCCAATTGTCGCGCGTTGGTTGTCTAATTGTCACGACTCGTTGGTTGTCTAAGTGTCTTTTTCCGTCCTCAAGTCGCTGCTTGAGGGATACTCCAATGCGTCCTTTCCCGTCCACGAAACTCTGCTCGTGGGATTTTCTTCGACGTCTTTCCGTCCACGTGACTCTGCTCGTGGGATTTTCTTCGACGTCGTTCCGTCTACAAGACGCTGCTTGTAGGATTTTCTTGGCGTGTCTGCTCCGCCTGGCAAGGGAACTCAACTTTCCCCTCCGCTTCTAACAAGGGAATCCTGCCAACTGACCAAAAAAAGAATGTAACATGACGCTCCGTCGTCTCCGCCCACGCCGACCTTTGCCCTCGGTCGGTCCAAGCTGGGGCTATCTATAGATATAGATGTCTTGCTCGTTGTCTCCCTTCACCTAAGACCTTCCTTCTATGTACAAAAAGTAAAGGATCTATAAAATAGTTTTAACATTCTCCCACATAATTTTGCTCCGAAAGAAGCCAAAATTAAGTATAAGACAAAAGAGCATATATATATACACAATACACACAAGAGTAGATATGCCTATTACATTACATAAAATACACATAAAAGAATACACATATTACACCCCTTTTTTTTTTTCTACAGGTACTTTCACTAGTCCTTCGAGTCATACCTCGCAGGCTTTCTGATTACCCTACCATATCTATTTCTAGAGTCCCTGGATTCAATATTGGGCCTATTTCCTAAAAATGCTTCAGATTGGGGTTCGGTATTTGAATTGCCCTTTTGAATCGTCTCAAC
This sequence comes from Cordylochernes scorpioides, assembly GCA_030710605.1. NCBI lineage: Eukaryota > Metazoa > Arthropoda > Arachnida > Pseudoscorpiones > Chernetidae > Cordylochernes > Cordylochernes scorpioides. Next base: position 129,593,634 of record CP092865.1, on the reverse strand, counting down.
CTTCGAGGATATTTCAAGAGGGTGTAAGCGTTGTAGAGCCCTGATCAAGGTTCCTGTGGATGTTTCAACATGGGCCACTCTCACTATTCCATCTTTTCCTGGAATGAGATTTACTATTCGCCCTTTAGGCCAAAACATTCTTTTAAGATTTATCGAGAACTCTGAATTGGGCCAGAATTCTTTAGGTTTTTTCAACCATTCGGGGCCCTCCCACCATCTGCTTTGCACAAACTGGCTTGGAGGGCAACCTCGAGACAGAAGATCGGCCGGGTTCAGCTGACTAGGAACGAACCTCCAATCGTTCAAATTGGTAGTGGCCTGTATTTCTCTGACTCGGTTTCTCACAAAAACTCTCCACTCAATTTCTCTCTTTATCCAACTTAGCGCGGTAGTAGAGTCAGACCAAAGAGTTGTTTCACATTTTCTCTTCAAGGCAGCTTGGATTGCATTGGCTAGTCTAGCTCCTAGTACCATGGCCATTAATTCCAAGCGAGGGATCGTAATACTCTTCATAGGAGCTAATCTGACTTTGCTCCAAATCAAAGTTAGAGTATTTTCTCGTCCCGTTTCGCTCCTTAAATAGGCTACAGCTCCATAGCCTATTTGACTAGCGTCACAAAAGATATGAACTTCTGTAGGGAAAATGAGATCATTCCACATATATCTCGGTATCTTTATTAACTCTATTAATTTTATTTGATCCAACCAGGTTCGAAATTCCTGGGCCATACTTTCGGGTAGAGGTGTATCCCAACCTAGTTTCAGTCCCCATGATCGCTGCAGTAACAACTTTGGTGTCAAGAATACTGGAGCGCAAAATCCAAGTGGATCAAATATCCGCTGAACCATGGACAGTACCAGCCTTTTCGTTAATTTGGGTTGAATACTCAAATTGTCAGGGAGTTCGCATTTTAATGAATCTTCCATTTTATTCCAAACAACACCCAATATTTTTGTACAAGTCCCTTTTTCAGGGTTTTCCTCCAGAGAATATTCCCACTCTCGTAAGTCCATTTTAGCCCTGTCCATAATTTCAATTGCGGCCTTTTGAAATTCCTGCACTTCCTGCTTTGTTTCCAGCGAGGTAATACAATTGTCCATGTAGAAGGATTGAGCTAAAATCTTTGCCCATTGAACAAGTGGGCCTCTTATTGATTGAAGATGGTATTCTATTACGGCGTTCAGCACAAAAGGACTACAGTTTAAGCCAAATACAAGTCTCTTATGCCTGTAAGCTATTAGTTCTCTATCGCTCTCCTTTTCCCACCAAAGGAATCTAAGGTAGTTCCGTTCAGATTCTTCAATGGCCACCATCTGGAATGCTTTTCTTATATCTGCCGTGACTCCAAATTTATTTTCCCGAAATCTTATCATCATTTCAGGGATTCTTTCCAATAAATTCGGTCCCTTTTCTAAACATTGATTCAAAGATAGTCCATTATGGCCTAAACAAGAAGCATCGAAAACCGGACGTATGGGCGTCGTTTTAGATTCCATCTTGTACACAGGGCGGTGAGGTAAATAATAGCCTCTTCTCTCGAGAGGATTTTCCTCGACTCTTTCAATGAGTCCTTCAGTCAGCCAGTCTCTAAAGATCTGACTATATTCGGTCAACTTATTCTGCGAGGTCATTTTCTTAGTGCTTATATCTAACCTTTTTATCGCTATGTCAAGATTGCTGGGGATTGACTCCTTTTCTACCTTCCAAGGTAGACCTACAGAATATCTCTGATCACTTTGTCTTTGAATTTTTGTTATAAACTTTTCTTTTATTTCCTGGTATCTGGTCTCTTTGGAGCAAGTTTCAACAGGATCCCTAATGCCTAGTACTTCTAGATCCCACAAATCCTTTAAATCGCATCGCGTTGTTAGCAGATTCAAAGTCTGCTGCACATTGTCATTGCTATCAATAATTGGCGAATTGCCCATTAGTGTCCAACCTAATTTCGTTTCCACCGCAGTTAAATCTGCTTCAACTTGAACTATTTTTCCTGTCAAAATCATACCTAGATAGTTAGCACCAATCAATATGTCAATCTCTTGTCCTTTAAAATTGTCCTGAGACAATATTATGCCCTTAATCTTCAATTTTTCTAACCAGTCTCCTTTTGGCAAAGGTGGTATGGCGTCGCAAATTTTACGTTGATCCAGCGCCTCAATATGGATCACATCTCTTTTATTACCTAAATTCTCTAATTCTAACATAAATTTACCGTGCTTTTCTTCACCAATCTTATTACCTCCAAAAAGACTTTTAGCTATAGTTATTTCGCCTTTTCTTTCTATTCCTATACTCCAGACTAACGACTGTTTGATATACGAAAACTGACTTCCACTGTCGAGGAGAATTCTAACCCTTCTAGAGGCATTTGGGCCTCTTAACAGTGCTACCGTGGTCATCAGCAAGACCTGACCTGTGCAGGCTTGACTAGAAAGCGATGCAACGGGTTCAGTTGCATTTTCCTTTGGATTTTCTCTTCCCGGTTTCGTTAACCGGTTAGAAGAATTTCCTTCACATAAAACTTCCAAGTGGTTTCTCCCACAGTTTTTGTACTCCACTGACTCTGTATGTGTCCCTTTCTTAAGCATTTGAAACATAGATGGGCACTACGTATTTTATCATTTCTCTCTCCCGGAGACATTTTCATTATGGAGCGGCATTGATGACTCGCATGATTTGTTCTTTCACAAAAGAAACATTTTATATTAGTTCGCCCTCCGAACAGACTAGACACAGTGGCGGGTCTGAAATTGCTCCTTGTTCTGGTCCCATCATTGTAAGACCTTTTATAGGGTTCCTCCTGCTTAAAGCCTTTTTCCACAAATTTCAGCCGTTGAGCACTCCTTACTTCGGCTTTTAGAAAGTCCAATAATAACCTGAGCCTTTCTTGAGCTCCTCCAACCCCTTTATCTGACTCTTCCCGTTTGGCTAACTCCATACCATAACCCGAAGAAGGATGCCTGTGCCATATTTTCAAAATATCCGAAGGTAATGAAGACTCGACAAGAGGGTATAAAAAAATACCCGACAACTGGGGATCAATACCCAATGTCTCTAACGACCGGAGGTGACTGCTCAGTTCGTCGTACAGACTGCTTAAATTTCTACTTTCTCTCTTTACATTAGATATAACCGAATTCAATAGACGTCTGACATATAGTTCTGTCAGTATATTCGGGTCACCGAATCGCTCCTGTAGGGCTTGTACTGCCAAAACATAGTTGGCGCCTGTAACGGGATAGCTTGCTACAACACGATAGGCTTCTGAATTTGGTACAATTGCTTGACGCAAATATAAAAACCGGTCGCTATCGGATAAATTATTATTTTCGTGAATTTTCGAAAACTGCGCCCACCAAGGCAACCAACATTCCAGAGAGCCATCATAGCTTTTTAGGGCTAACTCTGGTAATTTCACATTTATTACAGTGTCCTCGCTAGCAATCGGGATTGTTTCTTCTTTATCGGGATTCCGTAGTACACTGACTTTCTGTTGAATATCAAACTTTTCCTCTTCATATTTATCGCATTCTTGCCATTCCCTATCAATACTTTCCTCTGTAATCCCTTCTTTCACTACCAATAAAGCCTGATATTTTTCGTTTAGATCTACAAGTTTCGTGTAATAAGACTCTAGTCTATTAAACTTAGAATAAATATCATTCTTATCAATTTGAGACTTTTCAAATTCCCCATTTATTTCATTAATAATTCTAGTGAAAGTACCTCTTATGGCTTTTCTGCGCTTTTTAATTGCATCCATTTCCTCCATATTTCCTTTAAATCGATCACGTCCGGCTCACCAAAATGTTCGTGTTCGTTTAAAAAAAAAAATAAAGGGTGATCGATTGAAAGGAAAAACAATGGGGGAAATAAATGCACAGAAACACAGTATAATAAAAGGATTTATTTTAAAAAATTATAAACAAAAGGGATAAAAACTATTATACTATTATTATGGGTAAAAACAAGAAAAAAGGTTAAGCTAAATTATACTTATATCTAAGGGATTATGTATAAAAAACAATAAACAAGGTTAAGCAAAAGAGAAAGTAAAAAAATTAACTAATCTCAGGGAAGGGAGATAAAAATAAATGGCGGGGGGGTGTCGACACAGTACCTCGTGGCAGCACCGTCGCAGGCTTGGCTTTCTCTTGTCGCGATGTCCAATTGTCGCGCGTTGGTTGTCTAATTGTCACGACTCGTTGGTTGTCTAAGTGTCTTTTTCCGTCCTCAAGTCGCTGCTTGAGGGATACTCCAATGCGTCCTTTCCCGTCCACGAAACTCTGCTCGTGGGATTTTCTTCGACGTCTTTCCGTCCACGTGACTCTGCTCGTGGGATTTTCTTCGACGTCGTTCCGTCTACAAGACGCTGCTTGTAGGATTTTCTTGGCGTGTCTGCTCCGCCTGGCAAGGGAACTCAACTTTCCCCTCCGCTTCTAACAAGGGAATCCTGCCAACTGACCAAAAAAAGAATGTAACATGACGCTCCGTCGTCTCCGCCCACGCCGACCTTTGCCCTCGGTCGGTCCAAGCTGGGGCTATCTATAGATATAGATGTCTTGCTCGTTGTCTCCCTTCACCTAAGACCTTCCTTCTATGTACAAAAAGTAAAGGATCTATAAAATAGTTTTAACAGATGAATTGTGAAGAGTAATGATAAATGGAAAATAAAAGTGTCCAGGGATGGGAATCGAACCCACAGTGTTCCGCTTACCGGGCAGATGCCATGTCCACTAGGCTACCCTGGACATATTTTTTCCGTTCGTAAATAATACATAAAGTAATTTATAATACAATACAATATAATCTTCACAATTCATCTTTTCATACCTCATCCCTAAGGTTAGAAATAATCGTTATTTCTCCTTAAATTAAATTTTGATTTTTCGTTGAAAAGAAACTCATGCGGGATAATTTTCAAATGTCGTTTTAAAAACACAAGCCGCATTATATGGATCTATTTGTGTTTGTAAGATGAAGTCGGCCACAAACATTAAGGCACATCCTGGCGTTCTAATCTCTCATGTGACATCCCTCCAGTGACTCGGCATAGATAGCCGCTTTGTTGACAAACTCCGCAGATTGTTTTCTCTATCTACTCTGTGTGTGCTTTTAACACGAGTTATTTGACACTATTTGAACGGGATATGGAGATGTGCAGTGAATTGATGTTTACATTCTCTATTAACCTTGTAAAGACACTCTACTGGGATGACAACCGAGAAAATAAAGGCCAATTCTAATTTTATAAAACAAATTCTCCATTTAGTTTCTTTTTTTTTACTTTTACGACAACAGAAATTGTTTTCACATATCTTTCAAGCAGCTGCACAGACCCTGTCAACGGTTACATAGGCCCTGCCAGTTGAGTATAAACTAAAATAGATAATGCAACTCAGATAATGCTGAGAGAAGAAAAGAGATTCGGTCCTACTTCGCAGGGCCAGGGATGATATAGACTCCTGTGGTCCTTGCTTCCCAGTTACCTCCTCCAGTCACCCAGCCAAAGGAATGATGTATTCTTGTATATCTTTTTATTTTCAAGCTTTCGGACTTGTCAGTCCTTCAACAGGATTATCACGATGACAAATTAATAATAAATACTATTTTTATATACATATTATTATTTACATATTTTAAACACTTATGATATATTGAGAAAATAAAGGCCAATTCTAATTTATTGGAAAAAGAAGATATCGTTTAAGATATATCAATTTGAAGGCAACTATGTTTGTCTTATGAAGTTTGAATATCAACGAGTGATGCAGATTGAAGCAAAGGATAAAAACCTAGTGAGGAGATGGCTTTCAAACTTCACTATGGTATTAAGTAAACGGTAATTCCCCATTTTTGACTAAAAAGAAAGAGATGGACACTAATTTTATTACATCGTTGATTAAAAAACATATACGGACAAATGCATAAAATGCAAATGCATATGAATAAATGGGATTAGATAATAATATACATAGATATAATAAACATATTTGAGGTAAAAGTACCAGAGTAGCCTTTGTTTTACAAATATCCTTTTAATTTGAAATAGAAGATTAGAGATCAAGACGTCATCAGTCATATATCCCAAATTTGATCATCATTCTTGTTTATTAATCTGCAGTTCTGGATCTTCGTGTTGGGCTTCGAGGATCACCGTAGGGTCTGTCGTTGGAGACCCGCTGGCGATTTTTCATCGAACTCTGCCGCGGTGGCAAAGACGCATGTACATATTCATTATACATAGTATATATGCACTTTTATAAGATGTCAATAAAATTGTGTCAATCGTCTTCTTATTTCTTATCTCCACTCAATCATATTAGGGTGTCAGGCTCAGTGGCAGGCTGACTTAGCTTCAAAAGAAATAGCCGCCTCTCGCATGAGAAACCAACGCCATGTGCAGCTGCTCCTAATATGGAGTACAAACGCTGCTCATCCTGTATCCCTGGAACAGGAGCCCTTACAGGGTACTATCAGCCGGGCCAGCTGAGCCCAGGTTTTTTAGTGAACTTGTTACTGCTCCACCTTTTTCATCTGGGCTTTGGACCGGCAAAGGCGGAGTTATGTCAATCGTGTTGTTTATTAATTACTAGCGGATGTACCCGGCTTCGCCCGTGTTTTACCCGAGTAAAGGTTTGTCTAACGAATCTCTCGATAAAGTGAACATTTTTTCCCGGTCCCTTGAAAATTACTCGATAAGTTGAATAAAATCAATATTAATCGGTACCCGAGTAAAGGTCTGTCTAACGAACATTTGTTAAAACAATTCTCTATAAACTTATAAAAAGAAATAGATATATTTTGATAATTTGAAACTGATAAAGTGATCATTTTTTCCCGGTCCCTGTGTGCCGTGTCATTCTGAATTTTGTCTTTCCTAATTTTCTACATTACAAAATCATCGTTTTATCTAGTGAACAATTTTTCCCGGTCCCTTGAAAAATACTCGATAAGGTTGAATAATTTCATGGTCGTTTATGGAAGATGGACGAAGTTCCCGGAGGTCATCTTGGGCAAGCTCCCGCGAGGCTTTTTTTCTTGTCTACTTGGCACAGCTGTGTCACCAACTCTGCCCTGATTGGTCGGTGGGTACTTGGACTGTCGGCCGGCGGCCGGACGGATCCATTCTCTCACGGGGTGGGGCAGACCTAAGCCTATATCCGTCGCAAGGTGGCGCTGCTTGCGAGTTAAAGCTACAAATCTGCAAATAACTCTAAGGATATTAAAGATATTCAAGAAATTATTTTTCGTAAACCTTTCCGGGGATACACCTAATAATATCCCAAAAATTCACGGCGATTGGATGTATGGTTTTTGAATCCATAGAGGACCACACACATTCATTTTTATATATATATAGATAATAATTTACAGCTTCAAGCGGACACATGATAGCGCAATTATATAACAAGATTTAGGAATTCATACACACACTCTCCACTGAGTAATTACGGTATGTCCACAACCAGATTTCACAAATATGTATGGAGTCTTAAGCAAACATCCCCTTCCCCCCCCCCCCCCCCTTAAAAAAATATATCTTAAAAATGTGTGCCAAGACAACGGCACAGACTTGTGGCGCTGAGGGGCCGACGGAGATAAAAATGGAATGACCATGCTCATGCGTCATTTAGATAGCACCAGATGACGCTCAGAAACATGAAAATGACCAACATTCCCTCCTCCCATATATACCAATTTTACCAACAATTCCTTAATGATAAATACTCACTAGAGAAGGTATTAAAGGGGAAAACACAAATAAACTATCAAATATTAAATTTCAGTTATAAATATTCACACTGTACGCGTATATTTGTAAACACTTCTTATATGAAATTGACGTTATTTTTTTTTAATTAAGCCTGTTAAAGAGCGATTAAGAGTTTGAAAGCTAGTATTTTAAAATAAAAATAAACTCATTGTAAGAAAAATGTATAGTTTTTAAACGAAAATACTATGTACACTCAAGGAGGCTTCCCCAATGACAAAGATTTCTTCTCCAGACATTATATGAGGGTCTTTGTAAACTCCCCTGACCTAAAGGCTCAGAAAAAGCCTATAGATGAATGCCTTGGTTGACATGTAAAATTATTATAATATTAAGTAAGGTTAACTCAGATCTTCCTGTGCTATGCCTAGACATTTTTCAGTAAGGCAATAAATTGCAGTAAGGTGTGTAGAGATAATATTTGATGATATTATTGAAAAGAAACGCTTTGCCAGTAAATTTATCTGTTACATTTTTTTTTCGATAGGTAGAAATTGAATTTATTTATTTAATGCTAATACAATGTTAATATAAAACAAAAATACTTCATGATCATAAATTTAATAGTTTGAAATGCATTACATGCGATTTATATTTTATTTGATATAAAAAATAACACACTCTCTCTCTGAGGATTATTACCTGTGTGAAATTTTCACATACAGATTCAATTATTAAGAACACACACAATGTATTTAGAATAAATTTTCATTCTAAACACACTGTGTGTTCTTACTGATAGTCTGAAATACAGGGAATCGTGGCGCCGTGGCTTAGTTGGTTATAGCGCCTGTCTAGTAAACAGGAGATCGTGAGTTCGAATCTCGCCGGTGCCTTCTTTTTTTATTTGCATAATAAAAAATAATCGTCTGACACGCATCACATTCTCTATCTCTCTCTATTTGAATTTTATTTTTAAAAAAATAAAAAACTTCTCTATGCGATAGTGTTTTTCACCTAGACAAAAGATTCACACAAAGATTCAGATGATCTTTAGGAACACACAGATTTTTTAAAATGAAAAATAAAAAGAAAAGAGCCTGTATTTGCAATTTTTTATGCAAATAAAAAAAGAAGGCACCGGCGAGATTCGAACTCACGATCTCCTGTTTACTAGACAGGCGCTTTAACCAACTAAGCCACGGCGCCACGACCTTCGTGTTCCAGACGATCATTGAGAATACAGAAGTTTAGTTTTTGTTTCGTTTTTTTTTAAAGAATAATTTCAAATGGAAGATATATTTATATATGGATGGAAAATTTGTCAGGTGGAATTTGATCTATAAATGCATAGGGCGCTTCTCCCGTCAAAATAAGCGCCAAAACAAGACGCCATCTATTGACCGTCGCCGCAAACTAGCGGACTCAGGTTGGTAACAAAGCCCCAACACTAGCTTTAGCAAACTGAGAAGCCTTCACCTAGAGACCATGGTTTCGGGATGAAGGCCTTCGTCAGTACATGCTTCGTCAGTTCATCCCGAAACCATGGTCTCTAGGTGGACGCTTCTCAGTTTGACAAAGCAGGTGTTGTGGCTTTGTCACCGACCCGAGGCCGGTTGTTTGCGGCGACGGTCAATAGATGGCTCTTAGTTTTGACGTTTATTTTGACCAGAGAGGCTCCTGTTCTTTTATAAATCAAATTCTATCCGGCAAATTTTCCATAAATATATTTTTATATATATCGTAATTTAAACAAGGTGATATGTAAGTAAAAAGTATGACGTCTTTTCTAGTCGTCTCAAAGTGACACCAGCTTGCCACCGGACACCCGGGGGATCCAGAGAGGGACAAAGAAGGGGCGTTGGTCCGGATGTTGACAGTTAGTTAGGTTACAGTGAATATTTTCGGAGAGGCCCGCTCAGTGCTAGGTCTCACGGCGGCCCTCGTGGCCGCCGTTTTGGCTCTTCTCTGCCTCCGCGGCTTCATGCAAGACGCCGAGCTTTCCTCGGTTAATCTTAAACTTTCCCCTAGTCCTGGTGCCACGTGAGACGTATTAGGAGAGCGTCTTTTGATCCCAAACTTTGTCCTTACTGTCCCGTGCGGACTTCCCACTCTGCACGCCTTGCCACTCAACCCCGAATGCCTTCAACTCACTTGTTGGCTTACCCGGGCTTACGACATATATATGCGAAATTTCACAAGTAGGCTTCGCTAAAAATTTCGTTAGAATGCGCCAATTTTAACCAAATTTTAAACACTTATGTAAAACAAGATAGAGACTTTTTTGGCAAACATCAAAATATGTAAATTTTTAAAATTACCTCAGAATTAATACTTTCATTTAGTTACTAAACAAACATTACAAATGCCCATTATTACCCTTTTCCTTAATAGGTTTGGGCTTTTGTTTTTTATATATATCAGCATTTAATTCCTATCGACCTTTTATACTCGTGAGTTTTTTAAATATAGTGTTGAACTGATACATTCAGTGCCCTTAGCTATTTATATTTTACTAACATAATCATAGAAATATTTGTTTTACATAACTTATATTTTGACATTCGACTTTTGCTTCTATTGCAGAAACAATTGGATCTTTACTGTAACATGTGAGCTGGCTCAATAACTTTAATGTACCTACCATTTTACTTTGTTAATTTATTCCTTTGTTTGTAACAATTAAATTCACTTGAAATATGTTTCTTTTCAATAATATCATCAAATATTATCTCTACAGACCTTACTGCAATGATATGGTGGTGTCTTGTCCATGGGTTGCTCCATGGAAAGGGGGGGTAGAGGGGTGCCATTGCCCCGTTAGTCAGCCACATTTCAGAGTTCCCTGTTCACGGTTACCATAGCGGCTCACGACACCGTACTTCACCCTACAGTCACTTGTGCTGCTTCTCCCGCCTGCCACGCAGAGTAGGGGTTGGACTTCTGGGCAGGCAATGCAATGATATAAGTTATTGAATGAGAGGGCTTGGCTCATCAGTAGTGAACCCTCTCAGTAGTTTCGCCAAATTAATCTCCAGACCGCTCTACTATTGTATTGGATTGGGATATACCCTGCATTTTCTATGGAAGCTTAGTGAACCTATGGACATAAGATTATAGGTCTGTAGAGATACATACTACTCTGATCAAAAAGTTTCGACACTTTACTCATAAGTTAAAAAAAACTTTATTATTCTACCAAATTCAAATAGTCCCCGTTGGCCGCGATGCACTTCAGCCACCTTTTTTTCCAGTCGGTAAAACACCTCTGGTAGTCTGTTTTCGGGATCGCCTTCATGGCCTTCTTCGATTCCACTTTGATCTCTTCTATGCTCTGAAATTTCCGACCCTTCAACTTTTTTTTTTGAGCTTTCCAAAAAGGAAAAAGTCGCAGGGGGCCAAATCGGGACTGTAGGGGGGTTGGGGGAACACAGAGGTTGAGTGGTCCTGCAGGAACTTCGAGATTTTGAGGGCTGTGTGCGCCGGTGCGTTATCGTGGTGGAGGATCCACGACTTGCTCCTCCACAGCTCCGGCCGTTTCTGCCTGATCGCTTCCCTCAATCACCTCAAAACTCCCAGGTAGAAGTCAGCAGTTATTGTAGAGCCTTGTTGTTGAAATTCATGATGAACGATGCCCGGGTAGTCGAAGAACACCGTCAACATGACCTTGACTTTGCTGGGAGCCTTCCTCGCTTTCTTTGGTCTCAGCTCATTTTTGAAGCGCCACTCCGATGCCTGTTGGGTAGTTTCCGAATCAAAGCCGTAAATCCATGTTTCGTCTCCAGTAATGATCCTCTTCAGTAATTCGGGGTCGTCAGTTGTCGCTTCGAGATTGAGACTGGCCGTTTCTTTCCGGGCGTTCTTTTGATCAAAAGTAAAATCTTTGGGAACGAGAACGGCGTTGAGTCTTCTCACTCCCAAAATGTCCTTAATTATCGATTGAGTCGACCCGAATTATATCCCTGCTTCTTCGGCGACCTCCCTGACAGTTATTCGTCGGTCTTCACGCACCAGTTCCAACACCTTGTCCAATTTTTCAGGCGTGGTTGATGTGGACGGTCTCCCGGAACGCTCGTTGTCGGCGGTCTCTTCCCGACTCTCCTTGAAGCGCTTGTACCACTCGAAAACTCGTCTTCGGCTCATGACGGCATCCCCGTAGGCTGTTTGCAACATCCAAAAAATTTCGGCACCCTTGAATCCGTTTTTCACACAGAACTTGATGCAAATTCGATGATCCTCCATTTCGGTGACTAACGAAATCGAAGCACGGGCAAAATGGCTTCACTTCGAACAGCCGCTGCTCGCGCTGTTGTGGCGCGTGATTTTTGAAAATTGGCATTTCTCCAAGCCAAGGGCGACGCTTGCGTTTGCCACAAACCGGGAGAAAATATATTGAGTTTTCAGGATTTTATGAGCAAAGTGTCGAAACTTTTTTTTTTTTTTTATCAGAGTAGTACATATAATTTCAAGGTATTGCATCGAGCAAAGCTCTTCCGTAAATATGATTTATCATCAAATATTATATCTACAGAGTTGTCTGAGTGTATTATTTTGATATTTAAAGATTTGCTTACAGATTTTTTATACATGTGAAATGTTCACAATTCTGTAGTCTTACATTTGTTAAGAATACTATTCTCATTGGGTGAATTTATACTCAGGTAATATCTGAGCGGGTCACTCGGCAGTTTAAAATGAAACTCTTTCTTTCGCTCTGAGGATGATATTTTTATCTGGGCAATGATTACACACAGATTCAAATGATCTTTAGAAAGTTTTTTTATGCGATTAAAAAGTGACTGTAATGAAACCATATTTGCGGAAGAGCTTTGCTCGATGCAATACCTTAAAACTATATGTATGTACCTCGACAGACCTATAAGCTTATGTCCATAGGTTCACTAAACACTGTTGGACTGTTTTTGAAGACAACTCTCAGATTTATAAAATTAATTTATTAAACTCCAAACATTTTTAGATATAGAGAGAGAAACGAGTTAATTACCTCGTATTTAAGGCAACAAAATAATCATCTAATTTACATATATCGTTCTAACCAGATTCAACTTGTGCAAAACAGACGACAAAGAAAATAAACAAATCAATGGTAGAGGGTAAGTTCCACTCAAAGCTTTCACACTCAAAGAATAATCATGTTCTTGCTTCAAACACCCCTAAATTTCCTTCCATAGAAAATACAGGGTATATCCCAAACCAATCCAATACAATAGTAGAGCGGTCAAGAGATTAATTTGGCGAAAACGCTGAGAGGGTTCACTACTGATGTGCCAAACCCTTCTTCTTTCTTATCTCCACTCAATCATATTAGGGTATCAAGTTGTGACCCTTGATAACGTCTGTTTGACAACCATCATGACTGGGTGAAGTAGAATGCGTCTGCCTTTGTCATTAAGACTGGGAGCACTACTCAATGGCAGGCCGACTTAGCTCCAAAAGAAATGGCCGCCTCTGACAAGAGGAACAGAGACCATGTACAACCACTCCTAACATGGAGTACAGACGTTGCTCATCCTGTATCCCTGAATTAGGAGCTGCTCATTCAATAACTTATATAATTGCAATAAGGTATGTAGAGATAATATTTGATGATATTATTGAAAAGAAATACATTGCCAGTAAACTTATTTGTTACAAAAAGAGACTGTATTTGCCTTTTCTATATAAATAAAAAAAAAATTAAAAAAAGAAGGCACCGGCGAGATTCGAACTCACGATCTCCTGTTTACTAGACAGGCGCTTTAACCAACTAAGCCACGGCGCCACGACCTCTGTTTTCCAGACGATTATTAGGGGAATACAGAGTTTATTTTTATTAAGAAGGAATATACAAATAATTTATTTACTAATATTTTAGTTGGATAAAAGCCAACCTTTTTTTAAAGGAAAATTTCAAAAATAGAAGAGATATACAATAATAAATTCAAATATTTAAAAAAATAATGTTATACAATGACTTCAACGTTCTTTCTTTTATTATCACAAACACATCAGGTGACGCGCGGCCCCAAAATATCCCAAGGTTTGATATTTATTTCTCTCCAGTAAATCAGTCCTAAGACTAGTGGATTTATTCAACCATGTTCCTCTAAGGATCTATAGCCATAACCTAGTGAAAATATGATCCATTGTCCTTAACACCCATATCCCTATACTCTATTTATTTTATTTTATTTGTATATAGGTTGAAGTCTTATTTCATGTTTATTTTGTTTGAATAGTTAGGTTCCAAAATCACTTTATTAGGTATCGCTCAACAAGAGCAACCTAGTTTATGATAATTGCAACAATAAATAAAATGTGAAGGTTATTCACATATTAAATAAAATGTTAACGCGGGATTCAATCCCGGTTCATGACTGTCGGGAATCGAGGGTGTTGCCCACTGGTCCACCGACTTCTTTATAAAATAACGAAAGATTCCTATGGAATTTGAATTACTATAAAACGCAGGCTTCGAGGATGAGTTTCCTATTTTTATTAATTTCTTCTCAAGCTTTCGGGTAGTGCTAACCCTTCTACAGAAGTAAATATATAAACGGGATGTTACATAGATATTTGTGACCCAGATTCCTGGAGCACAGAACGCCTCTTAGTTACATAGAATGAAAGAGACATAGATATAGACAAAATTTTCTGGGTAACAAAATATCAAAGTTAATAATAATACACTCATAAACAAAACTTAAGTAAGTTGTACCTTTTAGAATCTATATCGGTATTCAGACACTAACGTTGAAAGATTTTACAGTGACCTTTATTGAAGACATACAGGATAACCAAGTGTGAACTAAAATTACCTCTGTATCTTAAAAAAAAAAAAAAAAAGAAAAACCGGCGATATTAAAGGCTTTCCACTTCCTTAAGTTTTCTTTATGCTCGTGTAATAGTCGCCAGGAAAGGTAAGTATAAAGAAACTTTATTGATACCGAACGGTATACCTCTAAAATTGAAGATACACACATTTATATAACAATGATAATTCAAACCAATATATTCTCAAATAAAATAAAAGCTAAAAGTTAAAATTATGTAATTAACATAAATAAACTCCTAATGTCCACACGTTCATTATACATCTTTAAGCTGCCTTCCATAATAAATACAGAGTATATAAGAAAACCAATCCAATACAATAGTAGAGCTGTCTGGAGATTAATTTGGCTAAACCGCTGAGAAGGTTAACTATTAATGAACCAAGACTCCTCGTTAGGCAACTTTTATCATTGCAGTAAGGTATGTAGATATAATATTTTATACTATTTTAAAAAGGAAACATATTGCCATTAAATATATTTGTTACAACTTTAACGCTACAATATTAATAAAATAATAAATAATTCTGTTACAATCTGTTGATTGATTGAAAAAAATCTTCGACACAATATATTGTTGGATAAGAAACTCTTTCCTTAGGCGAAAAAAAAAAAACGATTATTTATTAGTCATTGGTCAAAGAAATGGTATTTAAATAAGTCAGGAAATGTGACGTAAGTAGGTCGGGCGTAGTGAGAAGAAAGGTCGTCAGGGGAGGATGCTCTGAGCGACATGATGATGATGAGATTCCTCCCACAGATTATATCATCATTACATCATCCCAATTCCCCACACCGCCTCTTACTTCCTATATACCCCAATCTACTGCCCCACATTTTGAAGAAATTTCACCTTTCTTTGATTCGATTCTTTTGAGATCGAATACAAATTTCAGCGCGATAAAAAAAGAAAAAAACTCAAAACACTTTTTCCCTCAAATACTTTTACAATGTTCGAACTTAAATTTTATTTCAAGCAAACGCGATTTTGAAATGTAATACAGTAAAATGTCTCGGTAAAGGACACCTAATTGCAGAACCAAAGTGTCGTTTAGGGAGAGGTGCTAAATTGTAATTGCTAAATAAAGTGCTAAATTTTGCAAATGAAAATTGTCCTTTGTAGAGAGGTTTCCGCTAGCGGGGTGTCCGCTAAAGAGAGGTTCTACTGTATTAATTTTTCATATGTGAATTTTATAAATGGGAGAGAATTATAACAAATTCTTTTCTGCAATCACAGAATGTTTAGAATACGTAAGTTTCTTTTGGATTTTTAGAAGACAGAAATCAACTATATGAAACATATTTAGATAAATATATATCAACTAGCCGAATGACCCGGGCAACGCCCGTGTTTTACCCGATTGAATGTTTTTATTCAAATACTATTTGTTACAATTATAAATTGGCGCCTTAAATAAATGCATATATTAGTTAATAACTATAGCCTATGTGCTTTATCTGTCTATGTACTGTTGGCTTCCGTAGGCGTCTCTTACTGGGAAAAAGAAAGAGAGGATTCCATTTAGTTATTAACTAATATGTGCATTTATTTAAGGAGCGACCCGCTCCAACACAATAGTTACAAAAACGAAAAAGCGAGTGGGGGGGGGGGGGGGGCAAAGGTGGCGTGATCGTAGCCAACCAATAGGAGGGCGCCATTCCAAAAAAAGCAAACGGTGACAGAGATCAAAACTGATTAAGAGATGAAGAACGCATGACACTCGTAACTGTATATTGAACTAGCCGAATGACCCGGGCAACGCCCGTGTTTTACCCGATTGAATGTTTTGATTCAAATACTATTTGTTCCAATTATAAATTGGCGCCTTAAATAAATGCATATGTTAGTTAATAACTATAGCCTATGTGCTTTATCTGTCTATGTACTGTTGGCTTCCGTAGGCGTCTCTTACTGGGAAAAAGAAAGAGAGGATTCCATTTGGTTATTAACTAATATATGCATTTATTTAAGTAAAAAATAAGTTCAAGTTTAAGTAAAAAATAATTTATTAATTATATTTATAGAATGCAAAATGTGATAATAATTTTACAAGTGAGAATCTACAAGCAGGGTGATCACATAGCTAAATATTTATGATGATAAACTGACAACAGATTATTTACAATAATTATTCGATGACAATAATAACAACAAATAAGTCCTGAGACCGCTATATACACTATATACACATAGTGTGATCAATAATTTACAGGAATGCTAAACATTTAAAGAAGCAATAAAACTTCCACAGGCTCACGACTGTTTATTGTTCCAGTAAAACAAAAATTTCTACTGTTCTTACTGCAATGAAAAATATTGTGAGTTTTTACTCATCAGTGAGGAATCCTCCCAGCGGTTTCACCAATTTAATCTACTGTTTTTTAGAGCCCCAATACTGTATCGGACGATTCTGCTTATATAACAGACACTGTAGAGTGGAATCTTGATTTTCATCGCAGTAATGACGATTGAAATTTGTTTTTAGTTGAAGAAACATTCATGTGTTTGGTGGTTTCATTTCCTGATGACGCGTTATTGCTTTATATTTAATTTAAAGAAGTGAAATGGATAAAGTGCGAGATTTAAAATGTCTAAAGATAGTCAGTTTCGCTATTTGTCGCCAAGAACGGACGTAGAGTGTGTGTGTGTGTGTGGAGCAGGACACAAGAGTGACATCCACGGCACTAAAGATCCTTCTGA
>CP092865.1:129558048-129576285 GCA_030710605.1 Cordylochernes scorpioides | reverse complement strand
CAGCGGAGTTTAGAGGTAAGTCCCACTTATTGTATTCTTTCCAGTTTGTACCACTCGAATAAAGCCCTTTATGCATCATTTCATGAACTCACATATCGTTTTTGTGCCATCCTGATCAAAATACACGAACGACGTCCAAATACAACAAATACATTCGGAATCAACTTTCAAAATAGCTTTTTAGTCTTTGCGTCCATAAAATTTTAACTACTGCAACTCTACTATTGTATTGGACGATTGTATATCCGACACTGAAGTACAGTAATCTTTAATGAAGACACACGAGATAACCAATATACACTCATGGACAAATCTTAAGGAAATTGTACCTTTTAGTATGTATATCGGGATTAAGACAATAACTCTGAAAGATATTACAGTGACCTTTATTGAAGACACACGAAATAACCAATATACACTCATGGACAAAACTTAAGGAATTTGTACCTGTTAGCATGTATATCGGGATTCAGAAAATAACTCTGAAAGATATTAGTGACCTTTATTGAAGACACACGAGATAACAAATATACACTCAAAGACAAAACTTAAGGAAGTTGTACCTTTTAGCACGTATATCGAGATTCAGACAATAACTCTGAAAAATATAACAGTGACCTTTATTGAAGACACACGAGATAACCAATATACACTCATGGACAAAACTTAAGGAAGTTGTACCTTTTACCATGTATGTCGGGATTCAGACAATAACTCTGAAAGATTTTACAGTGACTTTTTTTGAAGACACACGAGATAGCCAATATACACTCATGGACAAAACTTTAGGAAGTTTTACCTTTTAGCATGTATATCGGGATTCAGACAATAACTCTGAAAGATATTACAGGGACCTTTATTAATGACACAGGTGATAACCAAGTTTGAACAAAATTGCCTGTGTCTCCTTCAAAAACACAGAGGACTGGTGACATAAAAGATATTCCACATCATCAAGTTTTATCTATGAGTGTATAGAAATAAATTGCGCGTTATTGCCGTAAATTGCATCATTGTCTGTGCAGCATATATAAGTAACGTCATTGAATCTATTTCTACCTAATTACAGCTATCACTCCCTAGGGGATTCTCCCATTGACAGAGAGGGTCCCCTTCACCCCGTACTCCTTTCACTTCTTGACTTAAACATGTAGCTGATATATATCCTAATTTTTATATTAGAGGTGTATTTTCTATCTGAAATCATTATAAATAAACAATAAATATATAAAAATAATCACTGATTGAATGAATAAATCACTGAATGACCAGTTTTCTGGTCGTTGAGGTACAGCTTGCACCACGCTGATGAGGGCCAACAGCCCGAAACGCGTACGTGGTTAGCTTTTCTTGATTACTAAAGAATGGGTATTTGGCCAATTCTGGAATATTTAGAAATCAATGAATAGTTGATATTTATTCCGATAGATGGCGCAAGCCATCAGTAACTTTCAGTTGCCCGATAAGAAGATGCCCTTTTTAATTTATAAACCTTAGCTCAGTACAATATATCATATTAAAAGACGAGAATTAGAACGATTTACTTCTCTATTTCGATAAAACTGGGTTTCGGGCTTTGAAGCCAAACATCTTCACGGTCCTAATACGATAAAAATAGATGCGATTCAAGCCAAAAGACTTTTCTCCAGCGTTTAAAAATGTCATGTGGGTTATTGCTATATAAATTAATATACTTTGATATTAGTTTAAATGCCGAGAAGCTATATAAATAAATATTGTAAAATGGATGAGAAGCTATCCGAGAAGCCAAGATTCCAGAGTGAAGTTGTGAGAAAATAGGTGGACTCCAGTGGGGGGGATGGCCATGTGTCAGGGGGACAGTCAACAAAAACGGAATTCGTGTGTGGGGAAAGACAGAGTCTGGTCATATCTGCGGTGAGTTGTCTTCTGGTGTGTGGATGATCCTACAAGACGGTACCAGGGAAGCTTGCCCGACCTGGACAGCCGTAGACAAGGAGGATCCTTCTGATGGCGGATATTTGAGACAAGTCCATCTAAGTGTACCTTTTTCCCATTACATTAACAGCTACTTGTAATAAATTATATCAAACTAAGCTGAATCCACAACGAACCTACATTGAACCTTGTTCGCAAACAACGACAGCTGAAAATGTTCTAATATTCTATCTCCTGAGTATAATATTCTTCTGATGATTTAATCATTTCTTTTCTAAACATGCATATCTCATCCTCCAAATTTTGTCTCATTTGGAAGACTTATTCTTAGTGCTTGTTTTGTCTTAGAATGTTTAAATTTTGAACTAAGTTATTTTGCTTCCATAGAAAGAGGGTAGCAGCTGACATTCTTGCAAGAAGAAAGGAATCAGAGGATAATCTGATTTTTGATTTGGGCTCATCAGCGAGTCGATAAAAATATCTGAGAACTTATACCCAGGTAAAATATAGGCGAAGCAAGACGCTATTATATATACATTGTTACGACGAGGTCCAAAGGAAGCTAAAACCGTCCACCACCTGTGGATCGAGGCGCAACGGACCAATCATGATGAAGAAGCCCAACGGTTCAGTAGTGAAGTCATGTTCCTCTTTGTTGATGGCGGTTGTTGGATGATTCTCTCTGCATGTTACTTGCTTTGTTATCCATGAATGCACGAAGGTAAATAAAGAAAAGTCGAACAGAGATCCATACCTATCCTACGTGTTTATTTGACCATCCTTGACACAGCAGTGACATAACAATATATGTTTCCATTTCTTATTCAACAATATAAGCTGACAGCGAAGAGTTTCTACGTGGTTCTTTTAAAGAAGCTTCTTCGCGCCGTCAGTTTTTTAGCTCTTCTTATAAATGATACGCGGCGATGCCTCCAATTGTAACGATGTGGTGGTGGTGTCTTGTCCATGGAGCAGATCATATTGGTCCGTGCACCCGGATCATAATACCGGCCAACTGAGGTGCCTTGTCCGTATGGATGTCCTCTTCTGGATTGATGTCTGCCATATAGAGGGTTGCAAGGATGGCTGGGCAACTGTATATATGGTCCGGAGTGAGTTGGGTGTTGTGACAGTTATTGTAGTTCCTGTAGGATCAGGTTATGTCTGGGTTTATCTCCATTCCTTGCCCTTCTCCTGCTCAGAAGTCCAACCCCTCCTCTACGTGGCGGGCGGGAGAAGCAGCACAAGTAAGGGACTGCCCTGTAGGGCGAAGTACGGTGTCGTGAGCCCCGAGCCACTACGGTAACCGTGATCAGGGAATTCTTAAATGTGGCTGACTAACAGGACAATGGCACCCCCCTTTCCATTAAACAACAAATTGTAACAATTTAAGTGAGAATAGAAGGTTCTTCTATGCTTCCTTCCTGTGGTGAATCTGTATAAGATCGATGGTATTAATAAATCTGTATGTGTGTGTGTCTGCGTGTGTGACAATATAAATACGATATCTGTCTTTTTGAACGATATTTGTAGATAACACGTTCTTGAATATCTTCATATAGTCGGAATAGTTGGCATTTCAGTCAGACCTTCGTCACCATCGTCTACGTTTTCTGTGATATACATCTTGAATTATTTACTCAACTACATATCTCCGCCCAACTGTAGATACGTTGTCGCAATGGCATCCAACGTCAAGTTTGTCTTACGTCACTCTGAGATAAACTTTAGTTACCTATCTCTGTTTTTACTGGATTTCTCTGATGGAGATAGTATTACCAAAACAATGGCGAATAATTTTTAAAACCTTCAAATTCATATATCGCGACCTCATTTTTGTTATTCGTTATACGTATTGCCTGTTTTTCTCCGTGACATTTTGATGGAGAGGTACAAGGTTGGGTCAATAAGTAATGCACAATCACACCTAGCAAAATATATAAATCATTTATTATCATAAAATACATGTTTTCTGGTAAATAAAACACTCCGCTTTTCATATCTGCAATCAGTATTGATCTATATTTTGTATTTTTTTCAGATATGGAGCCTAAAGTGAACACAAGAATCCGACAACGGTCGGTGACCTAGTTTCTCTTTAAGTCCGGTGACATTTCATCCACAACAATTCACTCAAAACTTCAGCTAGTATATGGAAACTAAACATTGGATAGAAGCACTATACAGATATGAGTTCAGCGCTTCCAGAAAGGTGATTTTTATCTTCATGACAAAGAGAGGCCAGGTAAACCTTCAACTGTCACAACAGACCAAAATTTGGCTCTTGTTGGGGAAATTGTCAAGAATAACCGGACAATAACGACATATCAATTGATGAAAAAACTTTCAATCTCTAAAGGAAGTGTTCTTAAACTACTTTCAGATCTTGACTAACGAAAATTGTGCTCAAAATGGGTGCCAAAGCTTCTAATTAGAGAAAGGATGCAAACTCGGAAAGAAATTTGTTTAGACCTCATCGAATCTTACCCAGGACCAGCTTCTGAAGACTTTAGAGGAGTCATAACGTGTGATGAGACTTGGATTTATCATTATGACCCTTCTTCAAAGCGTTAATCAATGCAATGGACCCATAAAATATCTCCAGTCAATAAAAAAACAATCTTTCCCTTTCCAAAGACAAAATCATGAGCACGGTCTTTTGGGACCAAGATGGGCTCATATTCGTGGACATGCTTGAAAAAAAATACTTCCATCAACGTGGAAAGATATTGTAAACTATTAGAAAAGCTAAAACAATCCATTTCAACAAAAAGGCCGGGCCTAAAAGACTGTCAAATCAAATTTCATCAGGACAATGCAAAACCTCACACCGTGCAACAGACATTGACTCAATTTCACAGATATGGGTGGACTTTGATGCCTCACCCAGCTTACAGTCCTGACCTGGCTCCTTCCGACTTCTACCTGTTTGGTAAATTAAAGAATTCTCTACGCGGTAGAACATTTGAAAATGGTGAAATGTTACTCCATGAGGTTAGAGGGTGGTTCAGAAAGCAAGATGTAGCATTTTACCAAAGTGGTTTTGTGAGTTGGAAAGAACGCTGGACCAAATGTGTACAGAGGGAAGGTGGATATATTGAATGATGCTGATATATAGCTAATAGTTAGGTATTTATATATACAAAGTTTCATCTTTATGGTTTGTCAAATAAAAAATATTGACCCAACCTTGTATGTTGGGTAGTGAAGACAAACTGAAGCTCGCTAAGCAGACTTTGAAGGCATGGGTGCTTTGATCTTAATTTTTCTGCGACTGACTCCAGGATTCCACCGCCATGTCAAAGGCAAGACTTCCCTTATAAAAGTCGATGTTCCTATAGAAACTAAGGCGACAAAGCGGATCTTCACGCCGCAAGAAAAATGACGCAAAGGTACTAGGGACAACACACGTGACAATATATAGAAGGAATACTTTTAAATGAAGCCTCCGTGTGTTATCACAAATGTATTTTTACTTTTTTCTGCGGATGATTCCTCTACGTATCCCCCTGACCTTCAGGACTGGGTCTTCGGGCGAGGCATGGATGATGACACCCTGGCCATCCTGACCTCTGCCAAGACACACATCTATAAGTACTTCCTCGGCGTGGAACTGAGGAGTGTTCAAGAAGACCTTGTCTGGAGGAGGACTCTCTCAAAGTGAGGAAGTCTCCCTTGCTGAATAAATTTGTACATATACATAAGTATTAAAAATAAAGAAGGCATCTCCTGACCACGAGCACATGTGCTTTTTAGATGGCAGAGCGCCTGGTCAGGAGATGCCTTATTTATTTTTAATATCAACACCTGACCCACTTATCTTTTATTTTTTCTATTGTTTTTCATACATAAGTATACAACTGTATAAATTTCCCTACATTTTATCTACCCTTTATTTACTCCTATATTATATATTATCCTCTATTTGATCTTAATTTACCTTTCTGTAACAATTGGTTAGAATAATCAATAGAATTATTTAAATTGTCAAATTGTCTACATGTCCTTCATACAGTCTCGTCTGAGGGAAGGCGTCTGACCCATTAAACTTGGGAAGGTCAAAGGTCCAGATAAACCTTTCTAAATCATTGATAGGTGATGTTACAGAATCGGCTGATAGCCCAGCAATGGACCGGTCAGGTTTCAATCTTATGATTCTCATATGTCCACACCTTTCTTCTTATTGCTACAGAATTACACTCATGGACAAAACTCAAGGAAGTTGTACCTTTTACCATGTATACCATAATTCAGACAATAACTCTGAAAGATACACTCATGGACAAAACTTAAGTAACTTGAACCTTTTACTATGTATATCGGGATTCAGACAATAACTCTGAAAGATACACTCATGGACAAAACTTAAGGAAGTTGAACCTTTTACCATGTATATCAGGATTCAGACAATAACTCTGAAAGATACACTCATGGACAAATCTTAATGAAGTTGAACCTTTTACCATGTATATCAGGATTCAGACAATAACTCTGAAAGATACACTCATGTACAAAACTTAAGGAAGTTTAACCTTTTACCATGTATATCAGGATACAGACAATAACTCTGAAATATATCACAGTGACCTTTATTGAATACATATCTAGTGTGTGATAACCAAGTATGAACAAAAGTGCCTCTGTCTCCTTCAACAAAATAGACAACCGGTGATATATAAGACTTTCCACTTTCTTAAATTTTGTCCATAAGAGTGTAGATTGTATCTACATAAAACTCTTTCCGTAGATTGTAATGAAATCGAAACCGCCTCTGTACTGATGTGGGCCAAAGCCCGAAACCTTGATATAAACGTTGGCTTTTTGTCTGAATTTTCCAAAACTGGCGTTGTAGCACATCCTTTATCGTCTCATTACATGTGATGAATAAATTGTATTATTTTAATGCATTTTATAGGATGAGGCGTCTCATTTGGAACATAAATACCATCTTCCTCTAATTGTATAGTGTTATAATATAGAGATTCAACATCAATACCCAACTTAGACCTTGATTTCGACTTTTTTAAACGCATACAAAAAAGAAATATCCAAGCAAAAATACAGGAGTCAACATCCAATCATTGGTATCTGAGCCAAAAGCCTGAAGCTATTCTGGAATGTGGGATGAACCGAGAGGCAGAAACCTGTATTTCCAAGCTCAAAACTGGCCATACAAGACCGCTCCTATTCTAGGATGGTGTCAAGACCTTCCTACAATGCACCATCTGCATGACCAAAGAGGCCTCATCAGACCACCTCTTGGAATGTATGGGAGCCTCAAGACAGGATCTGTATTACAACCCTATCAAGATGAATTTGGTCTATGAATTTAGTCTCCATGACCTTGTATAATTATACAATGGAATAAAATAATAAAAATAATACAGAATGTATATATTAGCTGATGAATATATGTCTGTTGTGAATTCCTGTAAATAATTATCCATTATATTATTGAACTAGGTTGCTCTTGGAGAGTGACATCTAATAAAATTAATTTGATCTCAATTCCTATAATCTCCAAGATAAAATTGTGAAAAGCGTTTAAAAAATACCAATGTTTTCTCACAATGAGTTTCTTTTTTTCTTAAATACGCTGCGCGCGTATATTTGTAAATATTTCTTGTAAGAAATAGTCAGTGTTCTAATTAAGCTCGTTGAAGAGTGATTATTACTTGAAAGATTGCAATTTAAAATAAAAATTATTCTCATTGTGAGAAATATTTCTAGTTAAAAAAAAAAAATTGAACTGAGAAGAGAGACTGGGAACATTATTTTTTTCTCGGTAGCTGCGTCTATATTGTGGCTTTTAATATCGGTTTGCCATTCTTATTGTCAGTACTGAATGTTCCCCAGCCAGTGACCGACACTGCCGGATGAATGATCTGCGGTTGAAGTGATCGACATTGGAGTGCTGAGTGGCTAGTTGACAACATTCACCCGGTTGACAATCCACAGAAGGACAAATCCACGCGACAAGTATGTAAATTACTTTATGGTCGTCTTGCTATTATCATTGATAACCACACGTCAGAATTTCAGTGTGTGTGAAATAATAAGTTAAATAATTATAACTATTATGATGCATCATACGCCTCTATAATAGTTTCGAATTATAACTATTAAATAAATATTTGTTGTTTTAATACAATTACAGCATATCGAATAGTAAAGGGTATCTTTATTCAAAGCTGAAAAAAACAATCGAAATTTTGAAAGAATAAACGTCTCTTTCTCTCTGTTGGCTTTTTGGGTCTAATTTTAGTGTTAAAAAGCCAAAAGACGAAGAACCGATTATTAATCACTCGAGAGCTAATTAGTTTTTAGCTATTAATTAAACTACCTATTACTAGTCCATGTTGTAATAACATCAAGTATTTTATCTAGAAAGTCTAGTACATTTAAACCTGTCTATAGCGTCCCCTATAAATAGCGCCCGATTTTAAATACGTAGTATGATGATTTTACATTAAAAGTGACCTGTCTATAGCACCCTATTTTGGTGAGTTCCAAGAGGGGGCGCTATAGAGAGGTTTAACTATATTATTTTATTCTTTGGTTATTTTTGTATATCCCGCTAGCTAGTTGGTTTTTAAAGGAGAATGAAGATAGTCCTTTATAGTTGAGAACAGTATCAAGATAATCTTTTGAATATAGTTCAAGGCACAATAAAAAAAGATTACAGAGAATTGATAGGAGTTTTTTTTCTAATCTTTAGTGATTCTCGCTCTTATCTGTTAAGTCCAGGGTGCGGCCTGAGGCTTGTTTGACGCCCGGGACGAGATTTCTTGCTGCGTTCCTATCCCATACATGCGCTTCCTCTTCTCTTTCAATTCTTGCAACGAATATTTTGATATTGTCAAGACGTTTTTCAACCGTCGTTGTTTGCGTACAAGGTTTCTAATAACAAGGGGGGTTCTATGTAGATACCGCGCGATGCTCTTTTCACCAGTAGCTGCTAATAGAATTAAGGATTAGATGTCTCCAATGTCCGCCACCAGAAGGATCTTCCTCGTCAACAGCCGTCCAGGTCGGGCAAGCTTCACTGGCATCTTCTTCCAGGATTATCCACACGGCCACACTCCCGGAGACAACTTGTCGAGTCTTCTGTCACCGCCGATGTCACCAGAATGTCTGTTCTCCCTCGCACTGGAATACTGTCATGACACCTGTCCCCATCACACGTGGGCCATGCCCCCACAACTGGAGTTCATCCATCTTTGCCCCAAATCACCCTGGGTTTATTAGCCCCCATCGTCAGATTGTAATACAGTAAGGACATCTTTATATGTAATTCTACTATCCTAAAAGCTTATATCCATAGTTTGCTTGAAAACCATTTCTAAGAAGATTCCACCCTTCAGTGTAGCATATAAAAGAATGATCCAATACAGTATTAGAGCTCTGAAGAAGCGGTCTGGTAAATTAAATTGGTGAAACCACTCGGAGTGTTCACCACTAATTAGCCAAGCCCTCCCAATATTTTTTAATCGCAGAAGGACAGTAGAAGTTTGTTTTATATTTGAAAGGATACATTCGTGCTTTAATGATTCCATTTCAAATTATAGGGGGTGTTAGTTTGGTAGCCTTAGGATGTCATTTGGCCCATTCTTCTGATCGAGCTACCTTGAATCAGTCTGTTGGTATAACTTTAATGTACAGATCAACTTCTTTGGATCGGTTGACTCACTGGACCACACAGCGAAATAATAGTATCTCATAATACAATGTACTAGATATCTTCACTTTTATTATTGAAGTGAATATATTAGAAGAGCGAGCGATTAGCTGAGATCAGCGGTAAATTCTGTTTTCGTCAATTTGACATCCAAAAAACGACGGCTCAATCAGATTACAGAGCAGACATTTGAGGAGAAATTCATGATGAAGGAATTTAAAGAATCTTTAGAGACATATTACACTTTTAACGAGAATCACGAAATTTCTCTTAATGAAATATAAAAAAGCTATAAAACGAAGAGAAAATTTTTTTTTAATAAAATGCATAGGCTACTAGCTTTCGGGCTCCAAGCCCTTCAACGGGTACAACATATTGAGAGAAAATAACGCTATATATAGTATCGATATGTGAAGAATCTGCATATATAACTATGTATGAGGTAAAGATATCAGATTAAGTTATGGAAATAAGGCTTTTTTAGAAATATTTGACGACATTAGGATATGATATTAGTTAAAAAATTATGACAGATTTAGCATACCATAAATAAAACTATTGCAATTAATAAGAGAACACATGATCATCTCTGGATGACAATCAACTTTAAATCAACGTGACGCTAAAATAAAAAACCTAATAACAGTGAGGGAATTATGGTATGGCCCACCATCAGCGTAATCATCAGACTATGAAAAATAGGGGTCGGTGTTTGGGTGGGGGGTGGGGAGTTTGTTTGCGGTGGGATTAATGGCAAGATCAGGGAAGAGAAATGAACGGCCTAAAGGTTATTACATATATCCAGGTACTGCAATGGTATGTCGATGTGTCTGTTAATGCTATGGTTACTGATGGATAATACAGCTTCAATAATTAGCCTTTGATACTTGGTGTTGACATTAGAGTATAGGGTGGTAGGGGAGGAAAGGTTGAATGAGTGGCCGGTGGTGTTAATATGGTTGAATATAAGCGATCTATTGTCTTTGTTGGCAATGCATAGACAATAGATCGCTTATATTCAACCATATTAACACCACCGGCCACTCATTCAACTTTTCCTCCCCTACCACCCTATACTCTAAGGTCAACACCAAGTATCAAAGGCTAATTATTGAAGCTGTATTATCCATCAGTAACCATAGCATTAACAGACACATCGACATACCATTGCAGTACCTGGATATATGTAATAACCTTTAGGCCGTTCATTTCTCTTCCCTGATCTTGCCATTAATCCCACCGCAAACAAACTCCCCACCCCCCACCCAAACACCGACCCCTATTTTTCATAGTCTGATGATTACGCTGATGGCGGGCCATACCATAATTCCCTCACTGTTATTAGGTTTTTTATTTTTAGCGTCACGTTGATTTAAAGTTGATTGTCATCCAGAGATGATCATGTGCTCTCTTATTAATTGCAATAGTTTTATTTATGGTATGCTAAATCTGTCATAATTTTTTAACTAATATCATATCCTAATGTCGTCAAATATTTCTAAAAAAGCCTTATTTCCATAACTTAATCTGATATCTTTACCTTATACATAGTTATATATGCAGATTCTTCACATATCGATACTATATATAGCGTTATTTTCTCTCAATATGTTGTACCCGTTGAAGGGCTTGGAGCCCGAAAGCTAGTAGCCTATGCATTTTATTAAAAAAAATTTTCTCTTCGTTTTATAGCTTTTTTACATATTACACTTGTAAGAAACATATTTATTGTGGCAAAAATATCCCAAACACTCATTTAAATCAATTTTTTGTTTGGTTCGAATCAAGTTGAAGTGCTTAAGTCTCAAAGCTTACAGACTAACTAGTCCCAAAAAGGATACTCGCATCAGGATGGCTAGTTAAAGGATTTGATATATACAAGTACACGATATATACTTGTATATATATACATATAGGACAATCTATTCGGACAATATCTATAGGATAATAATCTATCGGACGATACATCCGCCCGACAGGCATGTTGGTTCACACGGAAACAAAATTCTTGTCATATTTTGATAACGTATCATGGATTCACGGGAGTTCTTGCCGACTATCCAGGTCATAGCCCGGTCAGCTACAGAGTTAAATATTTAACAGACAGACATTGTCTATATTGATGCCGAGGTTGCTAAATTTGGCTGACATCGTCAACTTGGACGTCTACAACTCTGTCACTGAGGTCACGTGGAACCCTTCCTCAAGGACATCCGGGATTCTTCCGTGGAGACTCCCGAAATTCTCCCGTGATTTCAACCCAGGACTTTTGGAAAGTCACCTGGGATTCTTCCGTGGAGCCTTCCAAAATTATTGCGTGGTTTCCACTCAGGACCTTTGGAAAGTCACCTAGGATTCTTCCGTGGAGTCTCCCGAAATTCTTTCGCTATTACCATCCAGGACTTTTGGAAAGTCACCCGGGATTCTTCCGTGGAGCCTTCCAAAATTATTGCGTGGTTTCCACCCAGGACTTTTGGAAAGTCACCTGGGATTCTTCCGTAGTCTCCCGAAATTCTTTCGCTATTACCATCCAGGACTTTTGGAAAGTCACCCGGGATTCTTCCGTGGAGTCTCCCGAAATTCTTCCGCTATTTCAACCCAGGACTTTTGGATTGTCACCCGGGATTCTTCCGTGGAGTTTTATTAAATTATTTTACTATTTCCACCCAGGACTTTTGGAAAGTCACCTGGGATTCTTCCGTGGAGACTCCCGAAATTCTTCCGTGATTTCCACCCGGGACTTTTGGAAAGTCACCCGGGATTCTTCCGTGGAGTGACACTTCAATATTAAATCCATTTTTAGCGAATTATAAGAAATTGTAGGACGAAATATTACAAAACTTCTTGTTCATTATATGGCAAAGATATATGGATACCTTCACATAATTTTAAATACACGTATATTAATAAATTGACCATATTTTTATATAAATAAATGTATTTATCGCTCATACGATCTTAATATAATATATATAATAACAAATATATACATGTATAATAATATATATGTGATATCTTGGGACCTCTGGGACCAGTGTTACCTGATGCTAGACGACCCTCGATGTCAACTCTACCGTGCAGTCGTGGTGGAAGGCGACACAGCTGGGCCAAAGGTGAAATAAACAAACAGAGATTCCACTAAAAGCGTCTGACGTCAAGAAGGAATGGGATGAGGAGAGAGAGATTTTAGAGCAAGTGTTACCGTTGAGTTCCAAGCGAAGACTGACAATTCTAGGTCCTTGGTTTGACACCACGACCTTGCTTCTTTCTGATTGGCTGACCTATTTAGGTGATTCTTTCCTAATTGGTGGGACTTTTTCACGTGGCCGTAGGCTATTGGTTGACCTACTTAGGTGATGTCTTCTGGCGGCTTTCTTTGATAGAAAATACGTCCGGTCTTGTTCCGGAAATTGGGCGTCACTCTTAGATTTTATGGTTTCCTCGATATCAGATACGCCTTGCCTTGCCAGGAAGTATTGACTGTACAAGTTATTTATATTTGTGCTGGTTTGAGGCCTCTTTTGTTAGGCCTTGCTTCGACTTCTGTCCTAAGCCTGATTAGTTTTAACCTTAACTTTCTCCTGTCTCTCTCCATTCCTTCTATCTGTACAGTTGCAATACTTTATTAGATTCTTACGCGGTACAGATTGATGTTAGTTGAGGTTTTCTATGTGCAGTACATAAGAAGTTATATACAGTCATGGGGTGGAACATGTGGTAGTGGATATTTAGACTATTTACAACAATTCCATGGTCTTAAATCATCACATATACCTTTGTACTGAAGAAATATTCATATGTCACCAATGGGTATAGTAAAAGTCTGAGACAACAAAGTTGGATACAAAGACACGACTTTTACCTGAGCGCTGCTATTATAGAAAGTATGAAATTGTGAGCTCCCCAAACAGGTAAAAATATTAAATTGCTGAAACTAGACTAGTATATGACTATTACTAGACAGTTTACTGATGTGAATACTCAAAGATTCTCAGAATTCCAAAGTAAAGAGATAGCCCCGTATCTCGCCACCGTCTGGAAGAGTCTACATAAACAAATTCTCTAATCTCCAGACTCTTCTAATCTCACATCCCCCACTTTCTTTTTAGTGATCTGACTGTGAAGCAAAACAAACTTTTTTACAAGTGCTTTTGTTCCAATTTATCAATAATAGTTGGAAAGTTCTGCTTATAATATCATAGTAATATGACTGAATGTTGTTTTCATTGATATATATGAAAATTCATCAATTCGTTATTTTTTACTAATTATTAAAAGTAGATTTATTTGTGAAAAAAAAAGGATTAATCGTATGAAGGCATTTTCTACAGCCGGTAGTGTTGACCCTCCTAGAATTCTCCTTGGGCACAGGAGTGAATCTTGCTACCCTTTCTATTTATATTGTCATGGATTTCCCTTGTCAAATGGGTAATAGAAGCTCTTTAGTGATATGCTAACCTTGACGTATGCACGGTGTGGCCAGTGGACATGCGTCGAACCTGTAGGCTATTGTTGGGTGCTGCGCTGCCTGGAGTATAGGAGCTTCATCTATGATTCCTTTCTTCCTACGGTGAATCTGTATAAGACCGGTGGTCTTAATAAAGCTATGTGTGCTATTTTTAAACATGTGTCAATTATACAAATTCTCATATTAATTCAAATTGATGTTTGTTAGCCATAGACCATAGAAATATGGTATGGTGGTGGTAGAAATATAACATTTACTGCATATATTTAAGTATTTTTGAGTCTGCACATACTCTTTTGGTATAAATAAGAATCTAATGATAAATGTTAAGCGCATATGTAGGAACAAAGGGCAGACATGGAAAAAAGATCAAACATTCTAAAAAATAACAGAAATACGAAGAGCAGTCATACAAAGAAATAGCATACATATGAGCGCAAATAATTACATGATAAATAATATATGAGGAAAGAGAAAACATCAAGAAAACACAGATAACTGAAGAAATAACACACTGAAAGAACAAACATACACCAATACCTCGCTTTGCGTCGTTTCGTTTTGCGTTTTGTTCGAAGTTGCGTCGCTGCTTAATTTTTACTGATTTTCACTGTGCGTCGTTAGATTTTCGAAGTTGCGTTGTTTTGGATTCGAGTCTTTAATTTTTTTTTTTTGATTTTTTTTTCCTAAAATATGGCAACACCTTTGTTTTTGATTGCGCCTTCACATATTTTCACTTTGCGTCGTTTCAATTTGCGTCGTATTTTTTTGGAACGTAACCCGGACGCAAAGCGAGGTATGGGTGTATAAAGAGAGAACACATATATGATTAGAAGGGGGGGGATTATATATTAGATAATATATGAGGAAAGAGAGAGCAAACATGTCAAGAAATAACACACATACACTGAAAGAACAGACATGCAACACATACATATAAATAAAGGGAGTAACCTGATAAAAAAAGAGAGTTGGTTGTTTACTTGTTGAAATGTCCCTGCAATTTTTTCCCCATTGTTGAATTATTGTTATACCATTGTTGGTTATTGTTAAATGATTATTGGGATTATTGTTATACCATAGTGTTGGATATTCATAATACCATTGTTGGTTATTGTTAATACATTATTGGGCTCATTGTTATACCATAGTGTTGAATAATCATAATATCATTGTTGGACAATTGTTATAACCTTCCACTGATGAGCCAAACCCTCCCAATATAGTTTTCACCGCAGTAAGAACAATAGACTTTTTTGTGTGCACAAGAAATATTCGTGCTTAAATGATACCATTTCCTAATTATTCTCATGCCCGAATTTATATGATAAGTCCGAGGAAAATGAAAATATAAAATAAAGTAAATAAACGAATAAAAACAAACACACACAACACAACAGGTATTTACATATGAAACATGCATACATAAGTCTTTATTAAAACCTTACACTTTTTGATAAATTTTTAACAGAAAAACGAGACTTTAAATTCATTTTTATACATGTACATGTCACATCTAAGGATTTTGTTCCATTCGGATAAATCCTTCTTGCCGCGTCGCTTTTTTCTTTTTCTTTTTGGTCTTAGGATGTATATTGTCTGACAATACATTCATGAACAAAACTTAAGGAAGTGGAAAGTCTTTAATACCGCTAATTTTTATAAGGTTGTCCCAAAGGTTCGTGTTTTTCTTATTACTTGGCGAATAATATTATTACGGAGAATACATAATGATACAATTACTTTATACATAATACAAAGACATCTACTTATATAATTTCCTTATTCTGTCTGTGTGAAGTTCACTGTGTGAAGTTCACGGATAGAATTTGGTCAGAATGGATAAAATAAAAAAGTGTCAAGGGATGGGAATCGAACCCACGACCTTCCGCTTACCGGGCAGATGCCATGACCACTAGGCCACATGACCAGAATTTATAATTGTAACAAATAGTATTTGAATCAAAACATTCAATCGGGTAAAACACGGGCGTTGCCCGGGTCATTCGGTTAGTTATACATAACGGCGAATAATATTGGTATTTCAATTTTTTTGTAAGTGTTCACGAACTTTTGGGACAATCTTGTATTTTGAATGAGACAGAGACAATTTTGTTCACACTTGGTTATCTCGTGTGTCTTCAATAAAGGTCATTGTAATATTTTTCAGAGTTATTGTCTGAATCCTGATATACATGCTGAAAGGTACAACTTCCTTAAGTTTTGTCCATGAGTGTATTTTTGTTATGATAGTATGCTCTCCCTTCTTGGATATTATATACTCTTTCAAAGTGAAAAGAATCTCAAAAGAACAAGTATATGAAGTACAAGTGGACAAGCACACATTGCAATTATCTTGTCCTTTCTGTTGGACAATCGAAGAGACAGTCCAGGTTGGACAAAAGAGGGTGTGTCGCAGGTGTGAGTTGCATAATTTACGAATGCAATATTTGTTCGGTTGTTGAAACAAGACATTTGTGCAGATCTTATGATGGAATTCACGGAATGTGGATTGTATTAAGTGACTA
This sequence comes from Cordylochernes scorpioides, assembly GCA_030710605.1. Taxonomy (NCBI): domain Eukaryota; kingdom Metazoa; phylum Arthropoda; class Arachnida; order Pseudoscorpiones; family Chernetidae; genus Cordylochernes; species Cordylochernes scorpioides. The sequence continues at coordinate 129,559,694 of CP092865.1, read as the reverse complement.
GTCTACCGATAAGCTTTTCCCCAAGATGATAAGTCACAATTTAGATTATAGATTAGAACTACACACGGTAATAAGATCAAACTGCAAGCCTGTAATGAGAGAGGAGAATCTGTATAAGACTGGTGTCTAAATACAAACTTTGTGTATGTTGTGTGTAATAAGAAAAAATCCAAATAAACAAATAGCGTGTGGTGGTAACAAAGCTATTACCGAAACGTCAAACACTATTTATTTATTTAGATTTGGTCTTATTACTTTGGAATTTTCTCAGGATGTTGTATTGAAAGCTGGGGAGCACAAGCACTATATTATTTAAAAAAATACTTTTTCTCATTTTTATAATTACACCTATCCCCCGATTTACACGGTAGATACGTTCCTGAGAAAAACGTGTAAATCGAAAAAAAAAGAATGTCTTATTTTAAATCTTTCAAACCAGCCATGACTTGTCAAAAAATTTGGCTTCTTTTCAGTTGAAGAAGAAGATGGCAATTGCTCTGCAATTTTTTCGTATAGTATTTCGTTAGTATAGTGCGAAAAATATAAAAAAAAAACTTATTTGGAAAACCGTGTAAAAGCGAAAACGTGTAAAACAAGTACCGTGTAAATCGGGGGATAGGTGTATTATATTGTGTTTTAAATTTTTCATTTTTTATAGCAGAAATTTTAATGATTCGATGGACAAATGTATCAGTAAGGTGATATAATTGGAGGAACATATCGAGATATTATGAATAGAAATCAAAATCAATTTCGTAAAATAGGATATAATAAAAGATACTACAGAACTGATTGTGGATGATTTTTAATTTGTCTTAATAAATAGGGCGAGATTTGTCTATACTCTCTCTCTCACACAACAACACACAACACACGCACAAAATGATTGATAACATCCTGAACAAAATGACGACTCAAACCAAAAAACTGTAAATTTCAAGATTTTCCGAGAATTTTGGAAGCTCAGCCTATAGCTATACCTTTAGGTAGATCTCAAAGAATTTGAAAACCGCTCTCTAGTAGAATTTTCTTCCTGATTGTAAACTAAACTTGGGAGGAAAATGTAACGCGTTTGTAATAAACAATGTATTTAAAAAATGATAATTCAAATGAAGATATTGTATAAATTTCTATTCATAATACAAGATAAAATTGTGAAAAGCGTTAAAAAACTACAAATAATTTCTCACAATGAGTTTCTTTTTATATTAAAAAGCAAGCTTTAAAGCGACAATCGCTCTTCAACGGGCTTAATTAAAACATCGACTATTTCTTACAAGAACTATTTACAAATATTTGTAATTTACAGATATTGTGTTCTCATATAGCACTCAATGTAAACATCCAGTAGAATTTACCTCAACTAATCCTTATTTTATCTTTGGAGCGCCATGTCGTTGTGACCAATAGGACAGCAGGCTCTAATATATGCGGATATTGTTTTATTAGAGTTCTGGACATATGTTCACCTATAGAGATGAATATTTATTTAAACCATTCTTTATTATAGCTTTGCGTCGCCATGTAGCTGTGACCATTAGGACTAAAGGCTAAAACATACATAAATGTTGTTCCAGAATAGATGCTGAAAACACGGTCACCTAAAGAGTTGAATTTACCTATACCATATTCGTTATTCTTTCTTT
>CP092865.1:129453978-129557948 GCA_030710605.1 Cordylochernes scorpioides | reverse complement strand
CTTAACGATTGTGCATGGGTTTACTGGTTGGTGTCGCCTTTTGGTGTGAGTGTCGCGCTTGTTGGGCTGGTTGTGTGTGTTACCGTTGTGTGACGACGTATGGGTGCGTGTGTTGTTTTGTGTGGTAAGTGTGTGAGCTGTACTGACACGTTTTTTTGGGCATGATTGGAATTGTAGGTTGAAGCCGTTGTGGCTTTATGTGTTGTGGGCATAAAGTATTGGCAATTGGTTGAGTGAAAAGTTGCGTGGTGTGAGATTAGAATGGTGGCATGTAAATATTTGGGGTTTGGGCAATGAATGCAGGCAAGGGTTTCCATGTGTGAAAGCTTTGGGTGCTGTGCGAGTCCTTTGGGACAGGTTTTGGCCTAAGCCGTGCTTGCATTCATTTGACACATGTTTAAAGTGGTAGATAGTATTAGACAATGGGACGCCAAGTTGGAAAATAGTGCCGCGATTATAATTTAGTTTTAATTTATACTGATAAAGGGTTTTTAAGGTAAGAACTCCAAATGGCAAGGATGCATTTACCACGTGGAAGTTCTCTCTACGGGTTATTTGGCCTATTGTCAGAGGGAAAGTTAAATGTCCTATTATTTTCGTAAAACTATTTAGGGTGGATAGATCAAGGGAAGGTTTTTTAATACTTAAGTTGGGAAGTTGTGCTTTTAATCTATTGTATGAATGATACGGCAATATGTTCGAACCTGCGTCTGGTTCAATTAGAAAGGTACATGGTAGGTCCTGGGTCAGATACAAGTCCAAAGTCAATTTGATGGTGTCATTGGGTGGATTGCCTACCTCAGTCTCGAAAGGTCTCCACTGTGGCGTCTTCGGCTTGGGATGGCTGGCTTGGAATGTCTGTTGGGCCGGATCGGGACCGTTTGCACTGTCCGCGCAATTGAAAGGGAAATCTAGTCATTTGTACTGCTTCCATTCGAGTGGACCGCGTTGTCGGTACACTGGGCCCGTGTCGCGTGGATTGCTTCCGGGTGCACGGGTACGGCATGGCGGGTGGCGACTCCTCGGTGGGCGTCAGGTTGTTCGGACACGTACCGGCGGTGCGGGCGTCGGTTGCCCCGGGGGTGGCGCTCCGGAAGACCGTTTCCAGTTGCGTGGACTTTGCCCCTTGTAGCGCGGCGGTCAGTTCTAAAATTACTGTCGCCAGGGTATGTCTTGTCGCTTCGTTCGTTGTCAGTTTCTTTCCGCTCGTTGCCAGTTTCTTCTCTCTCGGTTTGTCATTGCCTTTTGTTTTGCTGGCGCCTGGGCTAATTTCCATCTTTATCCTGTCGACTTTAGGAATAGCTGTGGTATTCTACTATGTTGGGAAACCTTACTCTTGGTGTTGAAGGTTGCTGAAGTGGTGACGCAGTCGTGGTGAATGATGCAGTCGTGGTGGATGATGCAGTCGTGGTGGCTGAGTGAAAGGATTACACACAGGGGAAATAAGCCGGGACACTTGATGGTTGAAAATATAAGGCAACGGGTTGGAGGAAAGAAAGCTTTTGAGAAAGGCAGAGCGGTTTTTGATGATTAATTAGTTGATCACATGGCGATGATTGGATTTAGATGAAATGAGCGGAGAGAGAGGTCTCTAGTGAGCAGACATTACCTTGGTGGGGTCGAGTCGATGACTGGGTCTGAACTCGGTGGGAGTGAATGAAGAACTGTAGATGTTGTTCAGATGGGAGCCAAAACACTACTAGGTCCGAACTCGGCGAGAGCGAGTGAACAACTGACCATTCTTGCTTTTCGATTTAACACCACGAGTTGGCTTCCTTCCCATTGGTCGAAAATGGAACGTCCCCGTTTTCCTATTGGTTGACCTACTTAAGGGGAGACTTTCTAATTGGACCGCGGTTCTCTTTGGTGAAAGATATGGTCTGCCTGATAGGAAGTGTCGGGTGCTATTTCGACTTTATTTACTTCCGCGTTATCAAATACGTCCGGTCTTGGGTCGGAAGTATGGGGTGTCTCTCTACTTTTATAACTTCTGGTCACCAGATACGCCCTGCTTTGCCAGGAAGTATTGAGTGCTTCTTGACTAATATAACTTCTGCGGTCACTAGATACGTCCGGCCTTCTGTCAGGAAGTATTGACTGTACAAGTTATTTATAATTGTGCCCGCTTTAAACCTATTTCCTATGTTTGGTTGCTACTTGCTTTCCTCCAGTTCCCTTATTCTTTATTAAATCCTTGAAAATCATACATGGTACATACATAGTGGGTCGGGGGTGCATTTAATTATATACAAATTATGACATATATATATAAGAAATTGAAAATATTTATTTATGAAAGATAGAACATTTTCATAAATGCTCAAAAATGAAGAAAAATAAAAGGAAAAATAATAACATCTTTATAGAATTCGTCAACAGGCGTTTTTTACAAATACAGTAGACTCTCGAAAATTTGAAACTCAAGGAATCAGACAAAAATTTCAATTTATCAAGACTTCAAAATAACAGGAGTTTAAACAACCTAGAGGGAGGGAGGGAAAAAATCAAGTAAACAAGAGTTTGAAGTTTTAGCAGTTTCGGGATATATATACTATGTTGATACAAGATTAAATAAGTGACTTACCGCAAGTTTTTAAAGTAAATTTATTGGGAGCTTTGGGTCTTGCCCTTTATCAAACAAGAGTTTGATTTTTAAAAAAATCGTGATTTATTATTTTAAACGTTTGTACAGTTATTCACGAATATTTATTTGTAGCAACATACTAACTAGGGGACCTATTAATATTGAATTTATTCAACTTATCACCTATTTTTCAAGGGACCGGAAAAAATTCAAATTATCGAGAGATTCAAATTAACGAGTTTCAAATTTCGATAAAAAACAATCGCTTGAATTAAGAAACTTATAATACGATGCACTAGCGCGCCATCTGTTATCAAAATTCGAAACTATTTTAAGTTACTATTTTAAGAAACTATTTCAGTAAGGGCAGTAGAAATTGTTTAATTTCAAAAAGAATTTTACGCGTTTAAAATAGTTTCGAATTTTGATAAGAAACTTTTCCCTGAAGGCTTAATGTTATTGTTTTAAGAGTTTCAAATTATCGAGAGTAGACTGTATATACACTTCCACATTTTAAATTTCGATTTTTTGAAATGTATCTGGAAGAAATACCTGTGTAGAAGTTCTGTAACTCGAGAGAAACTTGCCAATCCTAATGAATTAGAAACGAAACTTTTTTGCGGAGTATTTGATTAAGTATTTAAAATAGATTGATCTTCGAAAATACATTCTGTAACGCCATTGTTGTTTAAAGATTAAAACACATCAACATTTTCCAACTTTTCCAATGTTTAGGTGACCCATTGTTGCTCGTCTTTTTCAATATAATTCTAGCAATGTCATATCAACTCTTTAAGCTGTCCAACTCTTGCCAACCCGCGCACGGCCAAGTGTGCTAACTGCTCAGCCAAAGGGCCTCTCTGCCGACCACGAAGTAAGATCAATGTCTTGTCCAACTGTCAGAGCTAGAGCTGCAAAGTTCTAGTCCTCCCGCCTTCTTCCTGCCTCCTGACCTCCGCGGACCCGATCCGGCCTAACCTGCCTCTTCCCTGACGGAGATCCTGCCCCTAGTCTCCCCAGCCTGGGATCCAGCTGCCGCCCCTCCTGGCCTTCCTCAGCTCTCCTTGGTGGATGGCTGAGTCCTGGAGTGCTGTCACCGGTGGTTTTGTGTTCGGTTTGCTTGGTTCAGTCATGATGTAGGGGGATAAAAGACCATAAACATTGGACAATTATCCCGTAAAACAAAACTCATAGCAACTCTAAAGTCCTAAAAAGCGTTATCCATTTGATTCTTCAATGGTAAATTTAGTTTTTACTAAAACTGAACTTTTTCCAGTAAATTAATCCATATTAGCTTTTTAAAATAGAATTTGGCCCTGTTAAAGAAAATTATATTTTTTTAGTTCCACGTAGTTAGTTTTAGATTTAATAAAAAAAGTTGTTATAAAGAGAGTTGTTAAACGATTTATTGATGATATAATTGATTCAGGAACTTTGTCAATGAATGGTGGGTTGTTAGTGTGTTGGTTGGTTTATTATGTAAGTTGGAGATTTCTTTCAATCACACACCTTAGAATTTAGGTAAGATTTGTGGTTGAAGGAGACAAGCTGAGAGATCAAGAAAGTTTATCATCATCATTTCCACACACACTCAGAGTCTAGATGAGGATCGAGGAACCTAGCTGAGAGATCAAGATAGTTTATCATCATCATTTCCACTCATTGAGGTAGTGAAGGAAGAAGCTTAGCTGAGAGGTCAAGAGAATTTATCATCATAATTTTAATCTCAGTGAGGTAGTGGTGAAAGAAGCGTATACGAATAAAAATAAAAATAAAACGATAAGAGGAGCTTCTTTTATAAATTTTAATGCGCAAGCCTGTAGAAGGACGTTAGGTCCGAAAGCTTGCGCATTAAAATTTATAAAAGAAACTCCTATTATCGTTTTATTTTTATTTTTATTCGTATAAACCAATTATTAAGAGTTCCTAATCGTTTAATGAAAGAAGCTTAGCTGAGAGATCAAGAGAGTTTTATCATCATCATTTCCACACACACTCAGAGCCTAGATGAGGATCTAGGAACCTAGCTGTGTGTGTGAGAGATCAAGAGAGTTTATCATCATAATTTTTTTTAATCTCAGTGAGGTAGTGGCGGAAGAAGCTTAGACTAGATAGATCGAGAGAGAGATTATCATCATCATTTCCACCTCAGAGTCTGGGTGAGGATAAAGAACCAAGCTAAGAGATCAAGAGTGCTTCATCATGTGTCATCGTCGATCCAAAGTTGACAGTCATGGATCTTCATTTTCCTCCATTCTGGGTCTCACTCTTTATAGCAGCATGTAGTTCACTTCACTTCAATCGTTGATCCACATTCTTCTTCCTAGTATGGATCCTCTAAGTGTCTGAGACAAGAGAATTTATTGTTTATTTTTGTATTTAAAGACAGTATACGCACGTAGTATATATTTCATACGATGGATTGATAATGTTCATTTTCTTTATCCCCATTATTTGCTCATGAAGAAGTACAGTTAAACCTGTCTATAGCGTCCCCTCTTGGGACTTACCAAATTAGGGTGCTATAGAGAGGGGGTGCTATAGACAGGTGACTTTTAATGTAAATCGCATCGTACTACGTATTTAAAATCGGGCGCTATAGAGAGGGAGGCGCTATTTAGATGGGGCGCTATAGACAGGTTTAACTGTAGCTTGACATTGTACCTTTACAAGAACCGTGGGCGTGATGTGAGTAAATTTATCGAAAGTTTTTCCAATGAGGATTTGAACCTGAGCCCTGGAAGACCTCAAAATGCGACAGAACAAGAATTGTTATAAGACATGTAGGAGCTGACTCTACAGAACAACGGGTGGAACTTTATCAGCGGAAATATAGCAATCGTTTTCAATGTAATTTATAATCAGAGACAAGAAATTCTGTGTGAGAGCACCAATTATATTTATTGTATAAAGGAATAAAGTGTGATGAATAAGCGCGCTGTTATCAAAATTCGAAACTATTATAGACCCGTATGATTCTTTTTTAAAATAAACAATTTCTACTGCCCTTACTGTAATGGGAAAATTATATGGTAGATTAAACTGGCAAAACCGCTTGGAGGGTTCACCACTAATGAGCCAGGCCCTCCCATTAATTTTTACATTGCAGTAAGGGCAATAGAAATTGTTTATTTTTTTAAAAGAATCATACGGGTCTATAATAGTTTCGAATATTGATAAAGGAATATAGGATTATTATTTACTTAGTTAACCCAGTAGGTTCCTGGAGCCACGTACAGAAGTCACCCCGGGCTGTCACCTTCTTGGTTTTATTTACAATGTCGGTGGAAGTCCAATTACTGAGGTGACGTCAGGCAGATTTATATTTTGGAAGATTTTCTAGAGATCCTGTAAGGTTGGTGATCCCTAGGAGGGTGGCCGTCAGGAATCTTTGGTATTTGTATGTTGGGCAGATGAAGAAGAGGTGGTTCACGGTTTGGTCTTCATCTTGACAATGGGGGTAAGTTGGGTCTAGGGCCTCCAATCCCGGGATCCCGGAACCAAATAATGATCCCGAAATCCCGGGATTCTGCTCGAAAAATCCCGGGATTACTGGGATAAATGAAGCAGAATCTGACCTTTCCGAGGATGACAATAAGGACACTTCTCCATTTAACGTTAGCCTAGAGGTAGCACATCCCTCATTCCCTGAAGCAATTTATCCACAATCTCCAGTATTTTCAAAGAAAAATATGAATGAAGTGACGAAAAAAGCTCGCGTGGTTCTGAAATTGTTCAAACGATCGCCGCTGAAGAACGAGATCTTACTGAACTACATGCGGCAAGATAACCGCATTTCCACCAGTATGTGTCTCATTCTCGACTGCAGAACGCGCTGGGATAGTTTATTGAACATGTTGGAGAGACTTCTCAGTGTGAAGTCAGCGATTCAGAAGGCGCTAATAGATGTGAATGCAAATGTCCATCTAACTGATGAAGATTTTGATATAATGACGCAAGTAATTTCCGCACTGAAACCATTTCGGGCAGCTGTGGCGGCTATCTGTAGACGCGACTTTTGACTGCAGAAGCAACAGTAAAGTTTTTCTAGAGGAGCTGCAAGCACAATCTCATTCTCTCAGCAAAGATCTGCAAAAATCTTTACAAAAGAGAATTTTAGAAGAGCGATGCAATAAAACATCTTTAGTCCTCCAATATCTGCACAATCCGCAAGCACAGTTAGAAAAAAAGAAAATGGTCAAAGACTTTAGCGTGAAATTGCTTTTGCGTCTTAAACCGTTACAGGAACAAATGGCCGAAGTAAGAATTCAGGCTGATAATTCGCAACTTCCTCGGAGTTTACAAGAACGCCATGAGCCATCACAATCGAATGACCATCTTACAATTGAGTGCCGATTGCAAGAAGCTATTGAGGCTGCCTCTTCAACTTCAATTGCAATACCTACACCAGACGCCGCATCCTACTCAACTATGATTAACCACGAACTTAATATTGCTGCTCAGTCAGGCAAACGAGGACCCCATTTAGAGAGTGTGTATCAATACTTGCTGACAATTCCTCCAACGTCTGTGGAATCGTGGAATCGGAAAGAGTCTTCTCCTCCTCTGGATACCTATGCAATAAGATACGTTCTAGTTTGCATGATGACACTCTTGACAAATTATCTTTCCTACGCTCAAATCTTTCTCGAAATTGAATTTTATCCTTAAAATAAAGTAATTCGTGGTTTTTAAAACGGTGCTGTCTTCTTTTTAAACATTAAAACATAGTTGGGCAAAATGCAATAATGATTACATTTTCTATAATCACAATTGCAAATAATCATGATTACATTTGCTATAATTACAATTACAAGTTATTTTAATCACAATTGCTATCTCTCTCTCTCTCATTATATATAGAATTACGAGTAATTATGTTTACATTCTAATGCAATTAATTTTTTTTGCAAAGTAATGCATTGCAAAGTAATCGTAATTACAAGGTAATGTATTACTTTGAATGGATTACTGCCCAACACTGCATTAAGAGATGTGGTCTAAGAGTTCCAAGAACATATTTTTTTTCCAGATATGTGTCCAGTAATTGACAGATAATTTCAAACTGTAACCCAAAGGCAATGATTTAGTTCATAAGCAGGCGCAAAATATATGGCTTTCAGGTTGTTTTCATCGAAGTAAGTGCCACGTCATTGGCACTATATAAAATAAAAATTAAAAATATAACAAACGAAACGATATACCTCTTGGCGTAGAAAGACGAAAATGTTTTTCAATCCCGGGATATCCCGGGATTGAGAAAAAGCAATCCCGAATCCCGGGATTGAAAATATGTACCGGGATTGGAAGCCCTAGTTGGGTCTTCTTTCAATACCTTTGCAAAGTCTGTCTGAATGTAACAATGTCCAATCAGAATTGTCGTTAAGGTAAATCCATTTTTGATGTTTGAAGCATTGAAAGCAGTAGTTTCGGTATGAAAGAATACAAAACAACAGGAGTAACACTCTTAATCTATAGATAAGGCCAGTGTTATGCCATTTTCTTAGCTATCTCCTAAGGCTCTCTGATTGTTTTATATTCCTTTCATTCCTGCCCAACCATAAAGAAAAATTAAAGAATGATCAAGTATTTCACACAAATAAATACAAAGCATGTTACAGCGATAGATAAAAGAACGGAATCTTGTTTGATGCGATAATTTATTCACTCTACGAAATATTAAATGAAGTGTTCATATTGTAGCGTAGAAATTAAGCCTTAGAATAATCTGAAGGTGTGAAAGTATTTATTGAAGACGTCACGGCGACTAGTCGACAATTATCAACAAATTAACCCCCAACTATCTACAGCTAGGGAATCTTGAACAAGCAAGCAAAGAAATATTATAGAGATTTCAGATTTGGTTCTCCAATAAGTGATTAAACTAGTTCGTATATAACTTTCAATTTCATTGCAAAACTATATTTTAAATAAGAAAATGAAAACAATCTATATTCAATGATTCTATTCCCAAACACTAATTTAAATATAACACGTGGGAGGGATGTGTAGATATTAAAAGATATTAAAAAATAAACAAACGTATTTTAAATCGATCGAAAAAAACATCACTCCATACCGCAGAAGATGACATCAGAAGAATCAGTGAGAGAGAAAATAAACGATTTGACCTTGACCGGTGGTGAATCAGACGAACCTCGTGACTTACACCGCCACGTTGGTTTCCGTTGACGTCGTCTGGAACACATGTAAGGATCCACCTGGATGTTTGCTGACTTGGCAAATGATGCCAAAAATGACACATTTTCACACACAATTCGTTGTAGCCCATTCTAACAAGAATTTATTTTAAAAATATATTTTTAAAATGTGTGTGTAATAATTATTTTTGACAATGTGGTTTATTTTCATATATAGGTTTTTAACTTTTAATTAGACAATTTTAATTTATATTTAGTCATTTTTCATTTTAATTTAGACACTTTTAATTTAATTTAGACATTGCTCATTTTAATTTAGACACATCGACTTTTCTATTAAAAGTCCATGTGTCTAAATAAAAATGAAAAATGTCTAAATAAAAACGAAAGTGTCTAAATTAAAATGCAAGATGTCTAAATATAAATTAAAATTGTCTAATTAAAAGTTAAAAACCTATATATCATTGAATATTATCTCTACAGATCTTACTACAATGATAAAAGTTATTGAATGAGAAAGGTTAACTCATCAATATATACTACATCAGTATTGTAGCAAAATATTTATTAATTTATGAACTGATTATTAATTTTGATATTTATATTTTGCTACTCTATTGAAAAAAAAACACACTCAAGCTATAAATAATTTAAGAAAAATACATCTTCTTATCGTGCAACTGAAAGTTTCTAATGGCTTACGCCATCTATCGAAATAAATATCAACTATTCTCGTTGATTTTTAATTATTCCAGAATTGGCTGAATACCCATTCTTGATTAATCAAGAAAAGCTAACCGCGGACGCGTTTCGATAGATGGCACAAGCCATCAGCAACTTTCAGTTACACGATAAGGAGATGCCTTTTTCTTAATTTATGCACCTTATCCCAGTACAATAACACATTTGTACTATTTTTTCACTTTATAAATAATTTGTTAGCAACTGCCCTCCTACAAGGTCTGGGGACCACCTCTACTCCACCAACTCACCATATGTAAATATCCAGGACAAGGTGACTCGAATGTAACACCTGTAAACTGAGACGAGATAAACCATACTTTTCTAATTGATTTTATGGTATTTTATAAAATTTGATTTTGTTTTGCTATAAAAAATTACTGTGTCACATTCTGAGGTTGTAATTCCTAATTTCTCTATGTGACAGTATGATTCTTCTTACAAATACTTACGCATTCTCTCTCTTGACACATTTTCATACCATTCATCAATTTAAAGTGTTTATATTGCGAACACAATCCATCTATAAATCATCTATTTAAATAAAGTATAAATGATAGCTTACTTCTTATAGCCGGTATGAGAATCGCCAGGGAGATCAGCGTCCAGATCTCTACTGATGACCTGCATTCCTCTGGTCGAAGGGTTCCTTGGATGAGAGGTCTGACAGTATCGATGAGCCAGCGACAGCTGCCTAGACCCGCGGGCGATGCAAAACGGTTAAACAGAGGTTTCAGAGCTTGGACTTCTTCAAGACACGCCAGTCTCCTTCCGACTTAGAGAAGGCCGAAGTCACCCACGAGAACAGGCCTCGATACTACGCTATCTGGCAACCTGGCAGTGCATTTTTACTTCTAAACGAAACGCACGAGTAGGGATTGCATGCTGGGGATATAAGGTTGTCACAAAGTTCGTGCTTTTCTTAAAACGTTGTTTTTTATTACTTGGCGAATAATATTATTACGGCGAATAGATAATAATACACAATACAATTACTTTATACATAATACAAAGACATTATACATAATGGAGAATAATATTATGGCAAATAATATTGGTATTTCAGTTTTTTGAAAGTGTTTACAAACTTTTAGGACAACCTTGTAGTAGAGTACAGATGAACGTGCAGACTCACGGAGGATAGCTATAAGGAGTTGGATTCAATGAAATAGAAGATGATGTCCCAGCATTTGTTCAGCCAGGCCGAGTGTGGCAACTACTCCAGTTGCAGTCCCGGAAAGGTCCGACCCAGTTTCGTCGCAATTCATAGGCAGAATTCTGAATTAGAGACGTCAGACGTAACAGTCTCCATTAGCGATACGAGGGACGTCGAGGGATTTGATATTCACAATAAATCTGCTTGATGCCATCCAGCAGCTCCAATGTTTCTTCTGGACATGTCTGAGATGACCTTGGAGACGTCGTCGATGAGCGTTCTCAGCATGAAATAATAAAATAAACGACCGACCTTGAGTGAAAGATAGCGGAGACACAGAATGGAGCAGGTCTCCCAGCCGGAGCACAGCGGTCCAAGATCCTTTAGTCCAGTAGCAAGTGATAAGGTTGGAGAAGTCTCGCTGAAGTGAAACTCGATCCAAACGAACCGGCCTTGCATTTGGCAATCCGGATTGGAATGTGCTAAGCGTCGAATTTGGCGTCGACGAGGACGGTTTGGTCCTTTTTGACCTCTAACTGAACCAGACAGTATCTCGCTCTCAAATTCCTTGGATAGTTTAAATCGCCGAAGACTCACGCATCTTCTTGGGTGAAGACAACAATGATGGTTTGCAACTGTTGAAGCCGCTCGATAGGAGTTTGAACAAGTTGACTGTTGATGAATACCGCCTTGTGACTCGAACGTTGATGGCAACAATGGCGATGTTCCCAAGATCAAGATACAATGCTAGAGGAGAGAGAAGCATAGAGACAGGAGAGGCTGGATCCCTTGTTGACACGACATACCGCTGTAGCTGAAACACAGAGGTCTACAACATAGTTCAAGGTCGATACGCCGTTCTACTGGATGACGTTCACTGGATTGAAGCAATGCAACCAATGTTCCTCTCACGAGTTCATGCACATGATTCACGCAATGCGGAAGTTCATTGGCATTGTTTACGGCTATAGTCTATTCAAGGTGGAAATTGGAGTTTCCTAAACCCTCGCTCGCTATCAGTTTAGTGATAAGACGGCGGAATCCGGTCGTTCGCTCCCCATTCAACCCAGGAATTCCCAAACAAAGGGAAGATGAGTTTCCTCCTTCGCAATAAGTTTAGTTTAGGCTGTGAACAATGAACTTGAGCTTCATTCTAGAAAGGCCACGAGCTGCTAAGTCTTAGCGCGTTGGTAGGATGAATTTAGGACTGATTCACATATAATGACTGGATTCCTCTTTTCTCCATTAGCGCAAAATGACTTATACAGGCTCAAGTGTCTTGACTTCCAGAGTCAAGAAAACAGAAAACACTTGTTTGAAGACAACTACAAGTTTGGCAGCGATATTTGAGATGCAGCTGCGTTCTAAGGCTTAGCGCTCCTGGCTGTTCTGCAGATAGACCTTAAGGATCAGTTTGTCTTCCATTGTCCCATCTTAAAGCATTTAGAGCATTTAATCCTTTAGGAGATTTAAACCCGGGATTATATCTTCCTTTGAATGGACGTCCAAATGTTAAGAAACTTGTCCTACTCTTTTACTCCTTCATTCACCAGTTTGAAAGTAAAGGGGCGGCCGTTCTTGAAGGGTTAGCCTCCAATATTGAGTTAAACCGTAAATTATCCATACAGCAGCAGTGCGGTGGGGATGTCGGGGTAGTCCACCCAAAATGGAAGGCTGGTGCTGATTTTCAGCCCACTTTCAAAATGAAAAGGTTTTAAGAAGATAGTTCTCTATCTCCCAAACTTCCTCAACAAAGGCGTTCAGCGTAGATGAGCAGATGAAATTCCAACCAGAACATTTCCATTCAACCACTCTATGTAGAATGTTTTCCCAAGTAATTTGTCTGGAGCATGTAGATACCGCAGCTGCTTGACATCTCGGCAGCACTATATATGCACGCATTGTTCAAATGATGATTGCCCAAATCTGGAGCCAGTGATCTTTTGTCGATTTGCTTCAATCTCCTTACCAGGCGATGCTCGCTTCAAAGGAGGCTGAGTCTTAAAAGGTTCAGTATTGTTCTTGTTATTATTGGCCAGAGGTTTGGTGCCTCCATTGTTAAGACATTGCTAGGTAGATCCTGAAGGATTTGAACTTTTTTTGTCGCTTCCAGTACTGGACTAACCTGAAGTCCCAGAATCGTCGACAGAATAATACTTCTGCTCTTTAATCTCACTCTAGTTTTTGTTGTGGAAGAGTCATGATTATTTGTCGCTGAATCTCGATGAAATTATCTTTGTCTTCAGAAATTTCACCCTTTTGAGAAATTTGAGGCAACACCTCTTTAACAGATTCCTCGGCGGGTATTTTAAGCCAGCTTATGTGAAAGAATAGTAACATTTAAATTCATTTTTAGAGAATTTACGAAAATTAAAACTATATAAATATTCCCCCTATAAACAGTAGAAAATTTCTAAGCAGAAAAGAGTTATGGAGTGCAAGAGTGAGCTTGGACATCAGCGTTGCACGGCAGATAAAGAGAGTTGCATTATCTATTTTACTTTCTGATGTACTATTTCTAACTTGCCTATGTAACCGTTGACATGGTCTGTGCAGCTGCTTGCGAGATATGTGCAAAGCTAAATATGGGGAGAATTTGATCTATTTGTAAAACGACATTTGAAAATTATCCCGCATGAGTTTCTTTTCAATGAAAAATCAAAATTTATTTTAAGGAGAAATAACGATTATTTATAATCTTAGGGATGAGGTATGAAAGGATGAATTGTGAAGAGTAATGATAAACGGAAAAATAAAAGTGTCCAGGGATGGGAATCGAACCCACAGTGTTCCGCTTACCGGGCAGATTCCATGTCCGCTAGGCTACCCTGGACATATTTATCCGTTCGTAAATAATACATAAAGTAATTTATAATACAATATAATATAATCTTCACAATTCATCCTTTCATACCTCATTCCTAAGGTTAGAAATAATCGTTATTTCTCCTTAAAATGAATTTTATTTTTCGTTGAAAAGAAACTCATGCGGGATAGTTTTCAAATGTCGTTTTAAAAACACAAGCCGCATTATATGGATCTATTTGTGTTTGTAAGATGAAGTTGGCCACAAACATTAAGGCACATCCTGGCGTTCTAATCTCTCATGTGACATCCCTCCAGTGACTCGGCATAGATAGCCGCTTTGTTGACAAACTCCGCAGATTGTTTTCTCTATCTACTCTGTGTGTGCTTTTAACACGAGGTATTTGCCACTATTTGAACGGGATATGGAGATGTGCAGTGAATTGATGTCTACATTCTCTATTAACCTTGTAAAGACACTCTACTGGGACGACAACTGAGAAAATAAAGGCCAATTCTAATTTTATAAAATAAATTCTCCATTTAGTTTCTCTTTTTTACTTTTACGACAACAGAAATTGTTTTCACATATCTTTCAAGCAGCTGCACAGACCCTGTCAACAGTTACATAGGCCCTGCCAGTTGAATATAAACTAAAATAGATAATGCAACTCAGATAATGCTGAGAGAAGAAAAGAGATTCGGCCCTACTTCGCAGGGCCAGGGATGATATAGACTCTGTGGTCCTTGCTTCCCAGTTACCTCCTCCAGTCACCCAGCCAAAGGAATGATGTATTCTTGTATATCTTTTTATTTTCAAGCTTTCGGACTTGTCAGTCCGTCAACAGGATTATCACGTTGACAAATTAATAATAAATACAATTTTTATATACACATTATTATTTACATATTTTAAATACTTATGATATATTGAGAAAATAAAGGCTAATTCTAATTTATTGGAAAAAAGAAGATATCGTTTAAGATATATCAATTTGAAGGTAACTATGTTTGTCTTATGAAGATTGAATATCAACGAGTGATGCAGATTGAAGCAAAGGATAAAAATCTGGTGAGGAGATGGCTTTCAAACTTCACTATGGTATTAAGGAAACGGTAATTTCCCTTTTTTGACTAAAAAAGAAAGAGATTGACACTAATTTTATTACATCGTTGATTGAAAAATATATACGGATAATTGCATAAAATGCAAATGTATATGAAAAAATGGGATTAAATAAGAATATACATATATATTGCCACGTGGAACATTAGGGAAGACAAAAACTTCAGGAGGAGACAACAATTTATTTCAGGCAAGAACAAACTATGAGTGATAACCAAAAGAAAAGCAAAAGAGGGAAGTGTACAGTGTATAGAAAAATATATAAACATAAAAAATAATACTCTGCTAATATAATAATAAATACTTTGTTACAATATAATAAATATATTTGGGGGAAAATTACCAGAGTAGCCTTTGTTTTACAAATATCATTTTAATTTGAAATAGAAAATTAGAGATCAAGATGTCATCAGTCATATATGAATTTTTTTTATTATCATTCTTGTTTATTAACCTGCAGTTCTGGATCTTCGTGTTGGGTTTCGAGGACCACCGTAGGGTCTGTCGTTGGAGACCGCTGACGATATTTCATCAAACTCTGCCGCAGTGGCAAAGACGCCTTGTACATATTCATTAGCATATATGCACTTTTATAAGATGTCAATACAATTGTGTCAATCGTATTGTTTCGAAAAAATAATCCCTTGACTCAATATTAAAATAAAAACATAAAGCCTCCAGGGAAAAGTTTTTTTTTTTAAATATTTTTTATTTAAAAATCTCTCAAGCTTTACATTTTTTAACAGAAGAATAGATATTACGGAAATTTATAAAATTATATTCCCTGAGCCCACCCCATAACCCCCAAGTGAAGCACGCGCAGCAGAAGCCCGCGTTGATTATGCCTTGAAAGAAATGTAAACAACCAAAGAACTTTATTTAATTTCAAATCATATTTTATTGGCCTATTAATCATGCAAAACATTTCTCCCGTAGAAGGGCTTACTTGCCCGAAAGCTCCAGATATTTTTAAATAAAAAAATATTTTTAAAAGAATCTTTTCCCTGGAGGTTTTATGTTTTTTATTTTAATCGTATTGTTTATTAATCATCATCATATACGGTTTCAAGCGGACACATCGCAATTATATAACAAGATTTAGGAATTCATACACATACTCTCCACTGAGTAATTACGGTATGCCCTCAACCAGATTTCACAAATATGTATGGAGTCTTAAAAAAAAAATTATCTTAAAAATTTGTGGCAAGACAACGGCACAGACTTGTGTCGCTGAGGGGCCGACGAAGATAAAAATGGAATGACCATGCGCATGCGTCATTTCGATAGCACCAGATGGCGCTCGGAAACAGGACGATGAGCAACATTCCTCCCATACCCCAACAATCCGTTAATGGTAAACAATCGCTAAAGAAGACATTAAAGGGGAAAACACAAATAAAATATCAAATATTAAAAATTCAGTTGTAAATATCCACGCTGTGCGTGAAAAAATTGTAAACACTTCTTATATAAAATAGCTCATATTTTTAATTGAGTTCGTTGAAGAGTGATTATCGCTTGCAAGCTAGCTTTTGAAAATAAAAAGAAAATAATTGTAAGAAATATTTGTAGTTTTAAACAAAGAGACTACGTATACTCAAGGAGGTTTCCCCAATGACAAAGATTCCTTCTCCAGACATTATATGGGGGTCTTTGTAAACTCCCATGACCTAAAGGCTCAGGAAAAGCCTGAATGCCTGATACCTGATGAATGCCTTGGTTGACATGTAAAATTATTATGATATTAAGTAAGGTTAACTCGGATCTTCCTGTGATATGCCTAGATATTTTGCAGTAAGGCTGTCGCGTTCAGCGGCGCAGCGCCCAGGCTCTATTTTGCCCAGACGCCCGAAGTCTCTTATTCTGGTCCCGGGGAGGAAAAAATCCGTGGAATCTCAAAGGTAGAGAAGAGCGATTCCCAAGAAGTCAAATCCGCGGAAGTGTCTAAGGCAGGTATCAACCAAGGCGTAGACCTCTCGAGAGCGGGCCGAGAAACCACACGACTCTAACCAGTCAACTACTTTATTTTTTGTCACGAATATATATACATATAAATATTTACATATGGCAAATATGTTTCTTATAATGGATTAAATTTACATATATTTAAAAAAATATAAATCTATAAGAAAAATAACATTCTTTTCCCAACATACTCCCACCTTGAGTTTTTCTACAGAAACTCAACCAATAGTTGGGAAACGACCGTTCATTCCAGTTCTTTAGGATTGGGCTATCTTCGTAGGGTCTTTACTGGCTTCTCCTCGGGAGCCTCCCCGGCGTGGTTCCGACTGTATACTCCTCAAGGTACTCCCCAGATCGGCGGGTATCTCTAAATTGTAGAGCCGTTGAACCGGCCTAATCTGGACGCCCTTGCTGGTTCTCAACTTGGCGACCCTCACAGGTCCATCTCGGCCAGGGTAGACCTCCACAACTCTCGCCAAAGGCCAATTGACTCGCTTAGCATTATCTTGTCCAATCAACACCAGATCTCCCACCTTGATAGGTCTTGTCTTCGAGCGTCTTCTAGTCTCTTGCCTTAAGAATCCAAAATACTCCGTCCGGAATCTCTTCCGCAGATCTTCTCTTAACCTTTGTCTAAATCGGTATCTCTTCTGAAGACTAGCCCTTTCAATAGAGTCCAGATCTGGAACTCCTATTTATTTGAGGTCGTGTAAGAACAAGGCAGGGGTTAATGGACTAAGATCTTCGACATCTTCAGACATGTAAGTCAATGGACGTGAGTTCATCAAAACTTTGTGTCACAGATAATGGTGTAAAGTTCTTCAAATTCCAAACGAGCTTGACCAAGAATCTTCCTAAGGAGTTGTTTCAGCAAACCAATCAATCTTTCCCACCATCCACCCCACCATGGAGCCGACGGAGGGATAAACTTCCAATTAATATTTTGCTTGGTACTCTCTGATTGGACTACCGCATTGTCTAGATTCCCTAGAGCTCTGCTCGCACCACGAAAATTGGTACCGTTGTCCGAGTACACTACATAGGGGCGTCCTCTCCTTGCTACAAAACGTCTGAAAGCTTGCAGAAAGTTCTCGGTTGAAAGAGAAGTCACCAGTTCCAAATGGACCGCCCGATATACGGCACAAGTAAATATAACAATCCACACCTTTCGCCTGTTCCTTAAAACAAGTGGTCCAGTAAGGTCTATCCCCACTACCTCAAATATTGAGGCATCCCTTACTCTATTTTCAGGTAATTCCACGGATTCAACAGAACCCGATTTAGCCGTGAACCGTCTACACTTAATACATTGATGTATGACCCTTCTTACAGTCCTCCTGAATTTCAAAATCCAATAATCCTCTCTTAATAAATTCATCAGAGTTTGAAGTCCCACATGCCCCCAAGTTTCATGCTTCCATCTAATGAGTAAATATACCAAGTCATGATCAGAAGGCAACAATAAAGGCATTCGAAAACTTTCCAGATCTTGTCTCCTACTTATTTTAGTTTTGACCCTCAACAATCCCAAAGAATCGCAGCATAACTTGAAATCCTTCAACCTCTTGTCCTCTGGTCCAGTGAAGGATTCCCGTTGGATAACTCTCACCAGCATCAGTTCCGCCCTTTTAATTTCATTCACAGTAAGATCACCTTTCACTCGCTGACCTATTGTTCCTCTCGCATTTGTTAAAAAACCGGTTCATCCAGGCAGTTACTCTCAATATCTTGTAGTAGTTTGAAAAGCGATAGTAGTACTGATCTTTTTCCCTTTCAATACATGTTGATGTTAAAACAATCTTTCTCTTTTCCGAGTTCACAATATCTGGGTCAGGGTATATTTCCCTATGGGGCCAATCTCTTCTTGGTCTTCTCAACCAACTCGGGCCCTCCCACCACTTCGATCTCTCCAGAGAATCGGCTAAGCACCCCCGTGATGGTAAATCCGCTGGATTCAAACATCCTGATACATGATACCAATCCTCTGTCTCACTGAGAGATCGGATCTCCATAACTCGATTCATTACAAAAGTCGCCCAGTTATCTTTTCCCTTGATCCAATGGAGTGCATTCATGGAGTCTGTCCAATAAAATCGCTCCATGTCTTCAAATTTTAGGTCACTCACAACGTTGTTCACCAAGCGGGCCCCAACCAAGCATGCCAACAGCTCCAAACGAGGAATGGTAGTCCCCTTCAAAGGAGCCACTCTCGACCGAGCCTGTACTAGTTGACACGTTACTTCCTGTTCGCTCTCGATGCGTAAAAAAATACAAGTGGCGTAGGAGGCCTTAGACGCATCACAAAAGACATGAAGAGTAGTTCCAATCCGGTGTTCTTCTCTATAGCAAAGCCATCTCGGTATGGCAATAGATTTCAGAGACTCCAATTTGGCCAGCCACCTCAAAAACTCGCAAGACAAGTTTTCAGGCAGAGGCTCATCCCACGACAATTTTAACAGCCACGTTTCCTGTAGGATAAGTCTCGGAACGAAGGTCACTGGACAAGTGAAGCCCACCGGATCGAAAATACGGCTTGCCAAGGAGAGTACCTTTCTTTTGTTTATTGGCCCC
Source organism: Cordylochernes scorpioides (assembly GCA_030710605.1). NCBI lineage: Eukaryota > Metazoa > Arthropoda > Arachnida > Pseudoscorpiones > Chernetidae > Cordylochernes > Cordylochernes scorpioides. The sequence goes on along the minus strand of CP092865.1, from coordinate 129,538,836 downwards.
TGTATTTCCAAATTCTCCAAAGAACAAGCCAAAGTGTCCTTTTCTTGATTCCATGTCATGCCCAACAACCTTCCTCTATCAGACCTAGGACCATCACACATTATACTGGTAACATTGCTTGTCCAATCACGCAAGTTGAAATGAGCAGAAGCCAACAATCTCTGTGCTTCGTCCACAAATTTTTCCATATCTGTGACTTTTGAGAAACTAGCCACACAGTTATCGATGTATAAAGACTCCCTCAATAATTCAGCTGTTTCTTGCCAGTGTTCAGGAGCCTTGTTCAAGTGGTGAAACAGCGTGGCAAGCAGGAGATATGGACTCGTCGTGATTCCGAAGACAACTCTCGCATGACGTAAAACCATCACATTTCCCTCTTTGTCATACCAGAGGAATCTTAGATAATCTCTGTCTTCCTCCCTAATCCCAATTTGGAGGAAGGCCTTCTCTATGTCCGAGGAGACTCCTATCTCGCTTTTCCTAAATTTATTCAAAATTCTTGGGATCGTTTCTATCATATTCGGACCTCTCTCTAGACAATCATTCAGTGAAAGTTTTCCCTTCTTCTTCGCCGAAGCATCAAAAACTGGTCTTACTTTGGTGGTTGGACTATTCTCTTTAAAAACTGGTCGATGTGACAAATAGTGCACGCCTTCACGTTTATATATATATATATATTGTCTATAACCCTTTCTATTATTTTATTCCTTAGCCACTTTTCGAGAATATCTTCATATTCTGCCAAATTTCCGGTATTCACAAGATGTTTCCTCACGTTTGCTAATCGTTTTTCGGCAACATCTCTATTGTCCGTGAGTAGTTCTCTTTCGCGAATCCAAGGAAGGGCAACCTGGTAACGCCCCTCACAATCCTGTGAAATAGTACGTGCAAAATATTCTTCCGTTTCTTTTTGTATCGAGTCGTCTTGACGAGCATCTGAAATACCAATAGCCTCTAATCTCCATAAATTCTCCAAATCGCTAGTCAACAGTGAAGTTGTGCAAAGTCCACTAACGCTAGTTTCTTCTTCTGTGGCCGGAATCTTGCCCATTAAAGTCCAGCCCAACCTCGTTTGCACCGCCACAAGCCCAGAAGGAAGTCTTCTATGCTCTCCGGTTAGTAATTTTCCAGCAATATCTGCTCCTATAAGAATCTCAAGAGGTCCCCTGTGTAGATCAGTTAATTCTATGTCATGAGCACTAAGATCTTGCATCCATTTACCCTGATGGACCCTGGGCACGCTGTCGCAGATAACATCTTGGCTCAGTGCTACAAAATTACAGCCATAAGATCCGTCTAAATTGCTCAACCTGATATCATAAACTCCATGTTCGTACAACTCTGTGTTCGATCCACCAAACAAGGAGTGGCGAAGAGACTCTTTTTTGGAACATTCATATCCCATTTCATCCGCCGTGTCCTGGAGTACATAGGACCTCTGAGATCCCGTATCAATCAAAATTCGTCCCATTCTTTCTTTACACTTTCCTCTGATAGTCACTCTCAGTGTGGGCAACAACACCACAGGCGTCGTCAGATTGGTCAAAGTCTCATCCCTCATCATCCCTCGGGCTGGAGTAGCATTCTGGTTCTTCCTGGGGCACATAATCCTTGAATGTCTCAATTCCCCACAGCTGGTGCAACTTGTCTTAACTTTGCAGAATTTGCTCAAATGACCATATTTCAGGCATCTGAAACAAGCCCCTTTCTTCTTTAATTTTCCCAATTTATCTTCCAATGTCAAATTTTCCGCGAATTCGCACTTTGTACTTTCATGATCTCTTTCACAAAAGGCGCAATTCTTCCTCTTATTCACTGCTTCAGAGGCATTCAAAAAGCCAGCAGCCGTGGGCAGGGGATTCCTCTCATTTCTTCGATACTTCACGATAGAGCTTTGTGACTGAGGGTGCTCATTTGATGGTTGGCCGGCTGTTATTTCGTCCCGCGTACCGAACGTGCTTTCTAATGCAATCAATTGTCTCTCCAAAAATTCAATCAAATCTCCAAGAGAAAAAGCTCCTGTGAATTCCCGGTGTAATTCAAGCTTTAAGTCTGATGGCAATAGCTTGAGGAGTAAAGGGCACAATAAGTTACCGTAGCTTTCAACGACAACACCCAATGACTCCAAACTTCTAATCTGCACCAGGATTCTGCCGTACAATTCTCTGAAAGCCCTCACGTCCTTTGTCACTCTAAGTGGTTTCAAGGCCAAGAGGTTGTTCATATGCACGTCGATCAACCTTTCCCCTTTTCCGAAGCGTTTCTTCAACAATTCAACGGCCTTATCGTAATTTTCCTCAGATAGGCAAAATCCTTCCACAGTTTGGGCCGCCGTTCCACCCAAGTAGGCTTTAAGATAGTTAAATTTATCTATCTTGGTCAAGTGTTCATTCCTATTGATTGATGAATCGAAGGCATTCCAAAAATTTAACCACTGGCTAATTTCCCCGTAGAATCTTTCCATTGTCAATTTGGGTAACTTAACCATCCCAGTTAGAGTCGGTCGACCGATTTCTCCTGGATATTCCTTCTTCGTGGCAGTTGCAGTTTCCCTCTGCATTCCTTCCGCTACCACCAGACTTCTTTTCTTTAACAAATATTTCCACGCCACGGCCTTTTCCCGGTATTCCTCTACCATCTTTAGATCTTTCTCTAGATCTTTGATGTCAATCAGCTTACCGATTTCTTCGTCTACCCGCCTCAGTTCTTCGTAGACATCCGAAAGCTGCCCCAGCAGTTCCTCGTGGTCACACTCCTTGTGCACGTCATATTCCTCTATTCTTTTCCCGTACTTGGATAAAGACGTGCGGAGTATGGTTCTCTTCTTCTTGAGTCTCTCTAGCGCTTCTTCTCTCTCCATCTTCTGATCCAAAAGGGTTCCAAATATAGGCACGGCTTTCTCCTCGCGTCCCGGCTGGGATGCCAAATGTCGCGTTCAGCGGCGCAGCGCCCAGGCTCTATTTTGCCCAGACGCCCGAAGTCTCTTATTCTGGTCCCGGGGAGGAAAAAATCCGTGGAATCTCAAAGGTAGAGAAGAGCGATTCCCAAGAAGTCAAATCCGCGGAAGTGTCTAAGGCAGGTATCAACCAAGGCGTAGACCTCTCGAGAGCGGGCCGAGAAACCACACGACTCTAACCAGTCAACTACTTTATTTTTTGTCACGAATATATATACATATAAATATTTACATATGGCAAATATGTTTCTTATAATGGATTAAATTTACATATATTTAAAAAAATATAAATCTATAAGAAAAATAACATTCTTTTCCCAACAAAGGCAATACATTGCAGTAAGGTGTGTAGAGATAATATTTGATGCTATTATTAAAAAGAAACGCTTTGCCAGTAAATTTATCTGTTACATTTTTTTTCGATAGGTAGAAATTGAATTTATTTATTTAATGCTAATATAATGTTAATATAAACCAAAAATACTTCATGATCATAAATTTAATCGTTTGAAATGCATTACATGCGTTTTATATTTTATTTAATATAAAAAAATAACACTCTCTCTCTCTGAGGATTATTACCTGTGTGAAATTTTCACATACAGATTCAATTATTAAGAACACACACAATGTATTTAGAAGAAATTTCCATTCTAAACACACTGTGTGTTCTTACTGATAGTCTGAAATACAGGGATCGTGGCGCCGTGGCTTAGTTGGTTAAAGCGCCTGTCTAGTAAACAGGAGATCGTGAGTTCGAATCTCGCCGGTGCCTTCTTTTTTTATTTGCATAATAAAAACAATCGTCTGAAATGCATCATATTCTGATCTCTTTCTCTCTATTTGAATTTTATTTTTAAAAATAAAAAAACTTCTCTATGCGATAGTGTTTTTCACCTAGATAAAAGATTCACACATAAATTCAGATGATCCTTAGGAACACACAGTTTTTTTAATGAAAAAAAAAAAAAAACAACTGTATTTACCATATTTTATGCAAATAAAAAAAAGAAGGCACCGGCGAGATTCGAACTCACGATCTCCTGTTTACTAGACAGGCGCTTTAACCAACTAAGCCACGGCGCCACGACGTCCATTTTCCAGATGATCATTGAGAATACAGGAGTTTTGTTTTTGTTTCATTTTTTAAAGGAAAAAATTCAAATGGAAGATATATCTATATATGGATGGAAAATTTTCCAGTTAGAATTTGATCTATAAATGCATAGGGCGCTTCTCCCGTCAAAATAAAGGTCAAAACTAGACGCCATCTATTGACCGTCGCCGCAAACTAGCGGCCTCGGGTCGGTGACAAAGCCACAACACCAGCTTTGGCAAACTAAGAGCGTTCACCTAGAGACCATGGTTTCGGGATAAAGGCCTTCGTCAGTACAGGCTGGCCCGAAACCATGGTCTCTAGGTGGACGCTTCTCAGTTTGACAAAGCTGGTGTTGTGGCTTTGTCACCGACCCGAGGCCGGTTGTTTGCGGCGACGGTCAATAGATGGCTCTTAGTTTTGACGTTTATTTTGACCAGAGAGGCTCCTGTTCTTTTATAAATCAAATTCTATCCGGCAAATTTTCCATAAATATATTTTTATATATATCGTAATTTAAACAAGGTGATATGTAAGTAAAAAGTATGACGTCTTTTCTAGTCGTCTCAAAGTGACACCAGCTTGCCACCGGACACCCGGGGGATCCAGAGAGGGACAAAGAAGGGGCGTTGGTCCGGATGTTGACAGTTAGTTAGGTTACAGTGAATATTTTCGGAGAGGCCCGCTCAGTGCTAGGTCTCACGGCGGCCCTCGTGGCCGCCGTTTTGGCTCTTCTCTGCCTCCGCGGCTTCATGCAAGACGCCGAGCTTTCCTCGGTTAATCTTCAACTTTCCCCTAGTCCTGGTGCCACGTGAGACGTATTAGGAGAGCGTCTTTTGATCCCAAACTTTGTCCTTACTGTCCCGTGCGGACTTCCCACTCTGCACGCCTTGCCACTCAACCCCGAATGCTTTCAACTCACTTGTTGGCTTACCCGGGCTTACGACATATATATGCGAAATTTCACAAGTAGGCTTCGCTAAAAATTTCGTTAGAATGCGCCAATTTTAACCAAATTTAAAACACTTATGTAAAACAAGATAGAGACTTTTTTGGCAAACATCAAAATATGTAAATTTTTAAAATTACCTCAGAATTAATACTTTCATTTAGTTACTAAACAAACATTACAAATGCCCATTATTACCCTTTTCCTTAATAGGTTTGGGCTTTTGTTTTTTATATATATCAGCATTTAATTCCTATCGACCTTTTATACTCGTGAGTTTTTTAAATATAGTGTTGAACTGATACATTCAGTGCCCTTAGCTATTTATATTTTACTAACATAATCATAGAAATATTTGTTTTACATAACTTATATTTTGACATTCGACTTTTGCTTCTATTGCAGAAACAATTGGATCTTTACTGTAACATGTGAGCTGGCTCACTAACTTTAATGTACCTACCATTTTACTTTGTTAATTTATTCCTTTGTTTGTAACAATTAAATTCACTTGAAATATGTTTCTTTTCAATAATATCATCAAATATTATCTCTACAGAACTTACTGGTGGTGTCTTGTCCATCTCCAAGGAAAGGGGGGTACCATTGCCCCGTTAGTCAGCCACATTTCAGAGTTCCCTGTTCACGGTTACCGTAGCAGCTCACGACACCGTACTTCACCCTACAGTCACTCACTTGTGCTGCTTCTCCCGCCCGCCACGTAGAGTAGGGGTTGGACTTCTGGGCAGGCAATGCAATGATATAAGTTATTGAATGAGAGGGCTTGGCTCATCAGTAGTGAACCCTCTCAGTAGTTTCGCCAAATTAATCTCCAGACCGCTCTACTATTGTATTGGATTGGGATATACCCTGCATTTTCTATGGAAGCTTAGTGAACCTATGGACATAAGATTATAGGTCTGTAGAGATACATACTACTCTGATCAAAAAGTTTCGACACTTTACTCATAAGTTAAAAAAAACTTTATTATTCTACCAAATTCAAATAGTCCCCGTTGGCCGCGATGCACTTCAGCCACCTTTTTTTCCAGTCGGTAAAACACCTCTGGTAGTCTGTTTTCGGGATCGCCTTCATGGCCTTCTTCGATTCCACTTTGATCTCTTCTATGCTCTGAAATTTCCGACCCTTCAACTTTTTTTTTTGAGCTTTCCAAAAAGGAAAAAGTCGCAGGGGGCCAAATCGGGACTGTAGGGGGGTTGGGGGAACACAGAGGTTGAGTGGTCCTGCAGGAACTTCGAGATTTTGAGGGCTGTGTGCGCCGGTGCGTTATCGTGGTGGAGGATCCACGACTTGCTCCTCCACAGCTCCGGCCGTTTCTGCCTGATCGCTTCCCTCAATCACCTCAAAACTCCCAGGTAGGAGCCAGCAGTTATTGTAGAGCCTTGTTGTTGAAATTCATGATGAACGATGCCCTGGTAGTCGAAGAACACCGTCAACATGACCTTGACTTTGCTGGGAGCCTTCCTCGCTTTCTTTGGTCTCGGCTCATTTTTGAAGCGCCACTCCGATGCCTGTTGGGTAGTTTCCGAATCAAAGCCGTAAATCCATGTTTCGTCTCCAGTAATGATCCTCTTCAGTAATTCGGGGTCGTCGGTTGTCGCTCCGAGATTGAGACTGGCCGTTTCTTTCCGGGCGTTCTTTTGATCAAAAGTAAAATCTTTGGGAACGAGAACGGCGTTGAGTCTTCTCACTCCCAAAATGCCCTTAATTATCGATTGAGTCGACCCGAATTATATCCCTGCTTCTTCGGCGACCTCCCTGACAGTTATTCGTCGGTCTTCACGCACCAGTTCCAACACCTTGTCCAATTTTTCAGGCGTGGTTGATGTGGACGGTCTCCCGGAACGCTCGTTGTCGGCGGTCTCTTCCCGACTCTCCTTGAAGCGCTTGTACCACTCGAAAACTCGTCTTCGGCTCATGACGGCATCCCCGTAGGCTGTTTGCAACATCCAAAAAATTTCGGCACCCTTGAATCCGTTTTTCACACAGAACTTGATGCAAATTCGATGATCCTCCATTTCGGTGACTAACGAAATCGAAGCACGGGCAAAATGGCTTCACTTCGAACAGCCGCTGCTCGCGCTGTTGTGGCGCGTGATTTTTGAAAATTGGCATTTCTCCAAGCCAAGGGCGATGCTTGCGTTTGCCACAAACCGGGAGAAAATATATTGAGTTTTCAGGATTTTATGAGCAAAGTGTCGAAACTTTTTTTTTTTTTTTATCAGAGTAGTACATATAATTTCAAGGTATTGCATCGAGCAAAGCTCTTCCGTAAATATGATTTATCATCAAATATTATATCTACAGAGTTGTCTGAGTGTATTATTATGATATTTAAAGATTTGCTTACAGATTTTTTATACTTGTGAAATGTTCACAATTCTGTAGTCTTACATTTGTTGAGAATACTATTCTCATTGGGTGAATTTATACTCAGGTAATATCTGAGCGGGTCACTCGGCAGTTTAAAATGAAACTCTTTCTTTCGCTCTGAGGATGATATTTTTATCTGGGCAATGATTACACACAGATTCAAATGATCTTTAGAAATTTTTTTTATGCGATTAAAAAGTGACTGTAATGAAACCATATTTGCGGAAGAGCTTTGCTCGATGCAATACCTTAAAACTATATGTACGTACCTCGACAGACCTATAAGCTTATGTCCATAGGTTCACTAAACACTGTTGGACTGTTTTTGAAGACAACTCTCAGATTTATAAAATTAATTTATTAAACTCCAAACATATTTAGATATATAGAGAGAAACGAGTTAATTACCTCGTATTTAAGGCAACAAAAGAATCATCTAATTTTCATACATCGTTCTAACCAGATTCAACTTGTGCAAAACAGACGACAAAGAAAATAAACAAATCAATGGTAGAGGGTAAGTTCCACTCAAAGCTTTCACACTCAAAGAATAATCATTTTCTTGCTTCAAACACCCCTAAATTTCCTTCCATAGAAAATACAGGGTATATCCCAAACCAATCCAATACAATAGTAGAGCGGTCAAGAGATTAATTTGGCGAAAACGCTGAGAGGGTTCACTACTGATGTGCCAAACCCTTCTTCTTTCTTATCTCCACTCAATCATATTAGGGTATCAAGTTGTGACCCTTGATAACGTCTGTTTGACAACCATCATGACTGGGTGAAGTAGAATGCGTCTGCCTTTGTCATTAAGACTGGGAGCACTACTCAATGGCAGGCCGACTTAGCTCCAAAAGAAATGGCCGCCTCTGACAAGAGGAACAGAGACCATGTACAACCACTCCTAACATGGAGTACAGACGTTGCTCATCCTGTATCCCTGAATTAGGAGCTGCTCATTCAATAACTTATATAATTGCAATAAGGTATGTAGAGATAATATTTGATGATATTATTGAAAAGAAATACATTGTCAGTAAACTTATTTGTTACAAAAAAAAAAAAAAAGAGACTGTATTTGCCTTTTCTATATATATAAAAAAAAAGAAGGCACCGGCGAGATTCGAACTCACGATCTCCTGTTTACTAGACAGGCGCTTTAACCAACTAAGCCACGGCGCCACGATCTCTCTGTTTCAGACAATTATTAGGAATACAGAGTGTTTAATTAAAAAACATATATATATATATTGGATAAAAAAATAATTTATTTACCAATATTTCAGTTGGATAAAAAACGCCAACCTTTTTTTTTTAAAGAAAAAAATCAAAAATATAAGAGATATATAATAATAAATTCAAATATTTAAAAAAATAATGTTATACAATGACTTCAACGTTCTTTCTTTTATTATCACAAACACATTAGGTGACGCGCGGCCCCAAAATATCCCAAGGTTTGATATTTATTTCTCTCCAGTAAATCAGTCCTAAGACTAGTGGATTTCTTCAACCATGTTCCTCTAAGGATCTATAGCCATAACCTAGTGAAAAGATGATCCATTGTCCCTCACATCCATAGCCCTATACTCTATTTAATTTTAATTTTATTTGTATATAGGTTGAAGTTTTATTTCATGTTTATTTTGTTCGAATAGTTTGGTTCCAAAATCACATTAATAGGTACCGCATAACAAGAGCAACCTAGTTTATGATATTGCAACAATGTATAATATGTGAAGGGTATTTACATATTAAACAAAATGTTAACACGGGATTCGATCCCGGTTCATGACTGTCGGGAATCGAGGGTGTTACCCACTCGTACACCGACTTCTTTATGGGTTTGTTCGAATAGTTTTATGAAATTTATATATATTATTTTTAATAAAATAACGAAAGAATCCTCTGAAATTTAAATTGAAATAAAACGCAGGCTTCGAGGATGAGTTTCCTATTTTTATTAATTTCTTCTCAAGCTTTCAGGTAGTTCTAACCCTTATACAGGAGTAAATATATAAACGGAATGTTACATAGATATTTGTGACCCAGATTCCTTGCACACAGAACGCCTCTTAGTTACATAGAATGAAAGAGACATAGATATAGACGCAATTTGCTAAGTAACAAAATATCAAAGTTAATATTAATACACTCATAAACAAAACTTAAGGAAGTTGTACCTTTTAGAATGTATATCGGTATTCAGACAATAACTCTGAAAGATATTACAGTGACCTTTATTGAAGACATACAGGATAACCAAGTGTGAACTAAAATTATCTCTGTATCTTAAAAAATATAAAAGAAAACCGGCGATATTAAAGGCTTTCCACTTCCTTAAGTTTTCTTCATGTTCGTGTAATATTGTCGCGTTATAAAATAGTCGCCAGGAAAGGTAAGTATAAAGGAACTTTATTGATACCGAACGGTATACCTCTAAAATTGAAGATACAAACATTTATATAGCAATGATTATTCGACCCAATCTATTCTCAAATATTATAAAAGCTACAAGTTAAAATTACGTAATTAACATAAATAAACTCCTAATGTTCATAGGTTCATTATACACCTCTAAGCTGCCTTCCATAATAAATACAGGGTATATAAGAACACCAATTCAATATAATAGTAGAGCGGTCTGAAGATGAATTTGGCGAAACCGCTGAGAGGGTTCACCACTGATGCTTGCCACATTGCCATTAAATTTATATATATTTAAATAAAAAGGCTTATATGTGTTATGATTGATCCGGCAACACAGCAGACTCGACTTGTAAACATTCTTAGATATATAACCATGTTAAAAAAAGATAAGTTAATAAATAAAGAACTTAGTTCAGTTGCAGTCTGCGTGATCAAAGAAACACAAAGAACAACATTAATAACATGGTGGCAGCGGAAAAGAGTGAGTACTTTTTCAAATAAATATATTATTGACAAATATTAGTGAAAAAAAAGAAAACATGGACTTTGTTAGGCCTAGTGAACTCGCCTTGCACGGAAATGTAGCGGAAAATTGGCGAAGGTTCAAACAGCGATTAATGCTTTATCTTGAAGCAACAGAAAAAGCCACAAAGCCTGATAAACTGAAAGTTGCCATTTTATTAAATTTTATTGGCGAAGAAGCCTTGGAAGTTTTCAACACATTTCATTTAAAAGAAGATGAAGCAGAAAATTTCGATCTTTTAATAAACAAATTTGATGATTTTTGCGAGCCTAAAAAGAACGTCATTTTTGAAAGATTCAAATTTTTTTCAGCGACCCAGAAGGATGGTGAATCCATCGATAGTTTTCTAACAGAACTAAAAGGATTATCCACATCATGTGAATTTGAATCACAAAAGGATAGTTTAATTAGGGATCGCATTGTGTATGGAATACAAGACAAGGCTTTGCAGGAACGCCTCTTAAGAGAGCCTAATTTAACTCTTCTAAAAGCCATTGAAATGTGCAAAACAGATGAAATAAGCAAGCAACAGATCAAGATCATGCAGAACAACCAGAACATCTGTCAAATAAGAAAATATGAAAAGAAACACAGTCCAAAACAAAATCAAGAATCTGAAAAAGAATTCAAATGCCAAAGGTGTGGGAAGTCTCACAGAGCAAAAAATTGTCCTGCATGGGGTAAAAGATGCTCCAAATGCAAAAAGATGAATCATTTTGCAACTTTCTGTAAAAGTTCAGCTATCAGAAGTCTGAATGATGAAACAGAAGAAACTGTATGGTCAATACATGAAGCAAAAGTAGTCCATACTTTGGAATGGAAAAAATCCATCATAGTGAATGGAAAGGAAATATGTTTCAAGTTGGACTCTGGAGCAGAAGTAAATGTTTTGCCATACACATTCACCAGACAAATGAAAGGTTTGGAAATATTTCAGACTAACCGAAAGCTAACATCATATACAGGACATGAAATCAAGATAAAAGGAATTGCCACACTAAATTGCAAAACTAAAAATAAGACGGAAAGTCTAGAATATTTCATTGCTGATGGATACTATCAACCAATTTTAGGAATAGAAGCTATTGAAAAGCTTTCACTAATTAAGAAATGTGATGCTGTCCAAATACAGCAGAACAATTCAGCAAAAGAAATTTTGAACAGGCACAAAAATATATTTGAAGGCATAGGAAGACTGTCAATTGAACACAAGATTAGACTAAAAGAAAATACAACTCCAGTTATTGCTCCAAGCAGAAAAATTCCTTTTTCCATTAGAGAAAAAGTTAAAGCAGAATTGGAACGGATGGAAAAACTTGACATTATTGAAAAAGTTGAAGAACCAAGCGAATGGACACACCCTATTGTAGTTGTACAAAAACCTTCTGGAGATGTCAGAATTTGCATGGACCTCAGGGAACTGAACAAGTATGTTCAGAGAGAGAGAGCGCTATATTCTGCCAACAGCTAAACAATATTTTCTGAACTGAAAGGTGCTACAGTTTTCTCTGTATTTGATGCATCATCAGCTTTCTGGCAAGTCCCATTAGACAAAGAAAGCACCAACCTGTGCACCATTGCGACTCCCTTTGGAAGATTCCGGTTCAAGCGACTTCCCTATGGATTGAACAGTGCATCGGAGAGGTATTCCAGCAATGCATAAACAATATTCTTTCAGGTCTCCAGGGAACTGCTCGCTATATGGATGACATCTTGATCTATGGAAGCACAATGGAAGAGCACAACCGAAACCTTGAAACAGTTCTTCGAAGGTTGGAAGAAAATAATGTCAAGCTCAATGCTAAGAAGCAGCAGATAGCTGTCGACAAAGTAAATTTCTTAGGCCATATAATCAGTCGAGATGGAATAGCCATTCAAGCTTCAAGAGCAGAGGCAATACAAAAGTTGAAAAGACCTGAGAACAAGACTGAAGTCCAAAGATTCTTAGGTATGGTAACGTACCTTGGCAAATTCATTCCTAATCTTTCTGACAAGACTGCACCTCTAAGGAAATTGATAAGCAACAAGAGTGAATGGAAATTTGGAGGCGAAGAAATTGATTGTTTTGAAAAACTCAAGGATATGGTCTCGAATGCTCCAATATTGACATTTTTTGACCCAACCAAGCCAATCACCATTTCATCTGATGCAAGCCAATATGGTATTGGTACAGTACTCATGCAAGGGGGACATGCAATTGAGTATGCGTCCTTCAGCCTGAATGCAACTCAAAGAAAATACGCACAGATAGAGAAAGACTTTTGGCTATAGTCTTTGGATGTGAACGCTTCCAGTACTCTATTTGAGGAAATGATGTTATTGTGGAAACTGACCACAAACCTCTCCTGAGTATTGTTAAGAAACCTTTAGAAAAGCTTTCCCCAAGACTGCAAAGAATGGTCTTACGTCTCATGAGATTTCAAATATCTTTGAAGTTTACACCAGGGAAAAACATGTTTGTAGCTGACCATCTGTTTAGAGATCCATTAAAAGATGAGGTGGACACAAGCTATTTAGAAGGTAAAACTGAATCGGTGCACATGTTGCTGGTTACCACAGATGAAAAAATAAAGAGACTACAAAAAAGGAAACTCATGGGGACCACACCTTGATACAACTAATAGAGTATGCGAAGAATGGATGGCCGAAATATAAAACTAAGGTCTGTGATGAAGCAAAACCCTACTGGCAATTTCAAGATGAAATTCATGTGAGTGACGGAATTGTTTACAAAGACAATTGCATCATGGTGCCATCGACTCTTCGAAAAGAAATCCTGCAGGTTGTTCATTCATCACACCAGGGCACAGCAGCTTCCAAAGAAAAAGCAAGATCAGCATTTTACTGGCCCGGCATGATAACACAAGTAGAAAATGAAGTGGAAAAGTGCAGAACATGTCAGGAATATTCAAGAAAGAATCCTGAGGAGTTAAGAATAGCTCATGAAATCCCTGAATTTCCATGGGAAAAAATTGCTGTAGATTTCATGGAGGTGAATGGAACCAGTTCCATCTTGGTTGTCGATTACCACTCAAGTTTGTTGAAATCCGGAAATTATCAAGCAAAAGAGAAACCGAAACCATCATGCAGTTGAAAACCATTTTCAGGACTCATGGAATTCCAAGAACTCTAGTTTCGGATAATGGACCCCCTTTTAACTCTACTGGATTCAAAAATTTGCTCAGAAATATGAATTCAAACACCAAACCTCCAGTCCCAAATATTCAAGATCTAATGGACAAGTTGAGAGGACAATTCAAACCATCAAAGGACTGATAATTAAAGCTGTGAAGTCAGGAAGAGATCCCAATCTGGCTTTGATGGAGTTCAACAACACACCTAAGTATGACTTGCCATCTCCGACCCAAATGCTTATGGGAAGATCTGTGAGAACTCTTTCGACATACACCCGACAACAGTTGAAACCACTGTTTGACACAACAAAGAATTACCAAAAATTGAGAGACCATCAACAAAAGTATGCAGGAAGTCCAAAGAGAATTTTGAGACCTTTGGAAGTAGGAGACAACATCATGTTGCAGGAAAGGCATAGAAAATGGGTTCCGGCAACAGTGACCGCAAAGCATGAAACTCCACGCTCACATATGGTGAAAACACCAAGTGGGTCTGAATACCGCAGGAACAGGTCTCACCTTAGACCGAGAAAGTTCAGTGTAGAAGATTCTGCCCCAACAATTCAAAGTCCAAGCATTCCTGGATCTCAAGCAGGGACAGCCATGGATGACAACATACAAGATCATGGAAGACCCACTTCCGAAAACAGAAGAGCATATGATCCAAGGGAGGACGTTGCCAAGAAAGGTGAAGAATCATCTACTTCTCCTAGTGTGCGAACCCGCAGTGGTAGAACAGTGAGAAAACCTTTGCGTTATAGAGACTAGGAGAACTGAAATCCTTTTTTATTTTTGTTTAAAGGAAACATGTTATGATTGATCCGGCAACACAGCAGACTCGACTTGTAAACATTCTTAGATATATAACCATGTTATAAAAAGATAAGTTAATAAATAAAGAACTTAGTTCAGTTGCAGTCTGCGTGATCAAAGAGGCACAAAGAACAACATTAATAACAATATGGATCAAAATATCATTTATTTTACCAATATTTCAGTTGGCGTTCAGCCTTTTTATATGCCTTTTTATTTAAAGATATATTTATGGATTGCTCTATTTTCAATATATATATTACAAATTTAACGCTACTATTATAATAAATAATTCTGTTACAATCTGTTGATTCATTGAAAAAATTCTTCGACACAATAAATTGTTGGATAAGAAACTATTTCCTGAGGTGAAAAAAAAAACGATTATTTATTAGTCATCGGTCAAAGAAATGGTATTTAAATAAGTCAGGAAATGTGACGTAAGTAGGTCGGGCGTAGTGAGAGGAAAGGTCGTCAGGGGAGGATTCTCTGAGCGACATGATGATGAGATTCCTCCAACAGATTATATCATCATTACATCATTCCAATTCCCCCACACCGCCTCTTACTTCCTATATACCCCAATCTACTGCCCCACATTTTGAAGAAATTTCACCTTTTCTTTGATTCGATTCTTTTGAGTTCGAACACAACTTTCAGCGTGATAAAGAAAAAAAGAAAGAAAAAAACTCAAACGCTTTTTCCCTCAAATACTTTTGCAATGTTCGAGATGAATTTGTTTTGCAAGCAAATGCGATTTTGAAATGTAATGCAGTAAAACCTCCCTGTAAAGGACATCTAATTGCAGAGCCAAAGTGTCGTTTAGGGAGAGGTGTCCTCTTACCAGAGAGTTGCTAAATAGTAAAAATGGTAAATTTGCAAATGAAAACTGTCCTTTGTGGAGAGATGATCTCGCACTATGTATATAGTTTATATAAGCGGTGTCAAGATATGCCTTATTTGTTGTTATTATTGTCACTGAATAATTATTGTAAATACTCTGTTGTTAGTTTATCATAATAAATATTTGGCTACGTCATTACCCCATACCATGCTTGTAGATCAAGCATGTCAAACTCGCGGCCCGCGGGCCTCATGCGGCCCACAACGAATAAATTTGCGGCCCACCAGACAATATATTTTAATAATTTTTTTTTTATAAATAATAAAAAAAAAAAAAATTGTAGCCTAATTTTTAAAAATTGTAATTATACATAATTTATTTATTAATAACGAACCACTGGTCGCCATACATAAGTCGTAAGTTTTGATAATATTATACCTACATACATAACGTATGTAAATCGCCATAAGTATTGTGTGCCTTAAAGTTTAAAGAAAATATTCTTTCGGAGTACGAAAAAAAAAAAATTTAAGTTACGTTCAATAATTTGTGCAGTTATTCTGTGTCTGGTAAGTTAAAAAATATTAATTTTTAAAAAAATTTTAAAATATTAATTAAAAAGTTTTATTATTTTGTGTTAGCGATTACTAATTTTTTTTCAGACCTTTGTATTCAATATGTCTTCATTAAAACCAAGTGGCAGTAAAACTAAACGAAAAATAGCTGACGAACATAGGAATTTTCAAGAAAAGTGGGAATTAGAGTATTTTTGCTCTGAAGTAAAAGATAAAATCATCTGCTTGATATGTAATAATGCTATTAGTGTACCTTGGGTCAGTTTTAAAATTAATCACTGCGAACAAGATTTCCCCCGAAGTAGGAAAGATGGTAGCAGAAAAGAGATGCCAAATATCAGGGAGAAAATATTAACTTTACTTTCTTTTTTCTTATTAGTATTTTTTAAAATAAACCTACATAAATGTTACTATAAAAATTTAATTACTTGTTGTCTTTTTTTTGCGGCCCACACATAATCTTATTACTTTTTTATTTGGCCCGTGTTAGGATTTGAGTTTGACATGCATGTTGTAGATTATCACTTGTAAAATTTTTATCATATTTTATATTCTATAGATTTTGTTAATTAACCCTGGATGCTTTTTTGATTTTATTAAATTATAAATCATTAGAGGAACGTTTATTTTATCCTTTTTCTTGTAAAATTCGACATTTTGATCTGAAGAAGAGTTTAATAGAGCATCTAGTCACTTAACGTATTTTTTCAAAAGTAGTCTATATAGAAGGAACTATTTAAAAAAAAGAAGCATTTCCTGACCGCTCACGTGAACATTTTAGATCGCAGAGCGCCATCTGGTGGAACAAAAATTAACTAAAACGTTAATTTAACTTGTTTCATGATATTTGGCCAACCCAATTCCTTGATTAATCAAGAAAAGCCAACCACTTACACGTTTCGGGCTGTTGGCCCTCGTCAACGTGGTACAGGCTGTACTTCTACGACCAAAAATTTGGTCCTAGAGGCTTTCTGAGAAATCAAGAAATGGGTATTTAAGGCCAAGTTTATTTAAATACGCTGTTCCTGTGGGAAAATAAGATATATAAAAAAAGGTCAGGTGTTGATATTGTCACGGTAGAGAAGACAAGTATTCCAAAAGTTTAAGTAAAAATAATTTATTAATTGAATCTATAGAATGCAAAATGTGATAATAATTTTACAAGTGAGAATCTACAATCATGGTAAAGGGTGATGATATAGCTAAATATTCATGATGATAAACTAACAACAGAGTATTTACAATAATTATTCAGTGACAATAATAACAACAAATAAGTCCTGAGACCGCTATATAAACTACTAGACGGGTGACCCGGGCTTCGCCCCGGGATTGACCCGTGTGCATATCTACCCGAGTGATATATATTTGGATAAGATTTTTAAAAAAATTGTTTGTTATTAGCATTATCTATTTGTTTGCATCAGCATAATTTAATCTAATCTTTGATAGAGAGCGCTGTTCGCCAGCTAAGTAGAATAATTTGAATATATAGTTTTAATAATTGATTTATATATTTTTAAAAATAGCCTATCGTCTTCCCCGTATTTTATTTACCTATGTATGGAAATTTTGGTTTGAATTAGTGAACTACTGCGAATTTGTATACCGGACATACAAACAAACAAACATACAAACATTGATTTTTATATATATAGATATATACATAATGCGATCAATAATATTTAGGAGGAAATGCTCTAAACATTTAAAGAAGCAATAAAACTACCAAGCACGACTGTTTATTATTCCAATAAAACAAACTTCTACTGTCCTTACTGCAATGAAAAATATTGGGAGTTCTTGACTCATCAGTGAGGAACCCTCCCAGGAAACCTTCGCCAATTTAATCTACCAGAAAACATTTTAGAGCTTCAATACTGTATTGGACGATTCTGCTTATAGAACCGACACTGTAGAGTGGAATCTTGGTTTTCATCGCAGTAATGGCAATTGAAATTTGTTTTTTATTTGAAGAAGAAACATTCATGTGTATGTGTGTGATTGGTGGTTTTATTTCCTCTCTATAGATGACGCGTTATTGCTTTATATTTACTTTAGGGAAGTGAAAAGGATAATAAAAGTGTGAGATTTAAAATGTCTAAAGATAGCCAGTTTCACTATTTGTCGCCAAGAACGGATGTAGAGTGTGTGTGTGGAACAGGACACAAGAGTGACATCCACGGCACCAAGGACACTTCTGACAGCGGATTTTAGAGGTAAGTCCCACTTATATTGTATTCTTTCCAGTTTGTACCACTCGAATAAAGCCCTTGTTGTATCATTTCACGGACTCACATGTCACCTTTGTCCTATCCTGATTAGAAAAAAGTACACGAACGACGTCCAAATATATATACAACAAATATATTCAGAATCAACTTTCAAAATAACTTTTTATTCTTTACGTCCATATAATTTTAACTACTGCAACTCGCATTGGACGATTATATATCCGACACTGAAGGGATTTATATATTATCTCTGGGAGGGTTCACCACTGATAAGCAAGACTCTCCCAAAATTATTCGTCCTAGTAAAGACATAAGACATTTGGTTTTTTAAAAGAAAAATTCTCGCTTAATAGTTTTATTATCTGCACTCATGAACAAAACTTAAGGAAGTTTTACCTTTTACCATATATATCGGGATTCAGACAATAACTCTGAAAGATATTACAGGGACCTTTATTGAATACACACGAGATAACCAATTGTGTATACACTCATGGACAAAACTTTAGGAAGTTGTAACTTTCAGCATGTATATCGGGATTCAGACAATAACTCTGAAATATATTACAGTGACCTTTATTGAAGACACACGAGATAACCAAGTGTGTATACACTCATGGACAAAACTTTAGGAAGTTGTACCTTTTAGCATGTATATCGGTATTATAACTGTGAAAGATATTACCGTGACCTTTATTGAAGACACACGAGATAACCAAGTGTGTATACACTCATGGACAAAACTTTAGGAAGTTGTAACTTTCAGCATGTATATCGGGATTATAACTGTGAAATATATTACCGTGACCTTTATTGAAGACACACGAGATAACCAAGTGTAAACAGCCTCTGTATCCTTCAAAAACACAGAGGACTGGCGACATCAAAGATATTCCACTTCATCAAGTTTTATCTATGAGTGTATAGAAATAAATGGCACGTTATTGCCGTAAATTGCATCATTGTCTGTGCAGCATATATAAGTAACGTCATTGAATCTATTTCTACCTAATTACAGCTATCACTCTCTAGGGGATTCTCCCATTGACAGAGAGGGTCCCCCTCACCCCGTACTCCTTTCACTTCTAGACTTAAACATGTAGCTGATATATATCCTAATTTTTATAGTAGAGGTGTCTTTTTCGCTAAAACCATCATTTATAAACAATAAATATAAAATAAAAATAAATCATTGAATGACCAGTTTTTTGGTCGTTACGGTAGAGCTTGCACCACGCTGACGAGGGCCAACAGCCCGAAACGGGAACGTATGGTTAGCTTTTCTTGATTAATAAAGAATGAGTATTTGGCCAATTCTGGAATAATTTGAAATCAACGAATAGTTGATATTTATTCCGATAGATGGTGCAAGTAATCAGCAACTTTCAGTTGCCCGATAAGAAGATGCCCTTTTTTTAATTTATGAACCTTAGCTCAGTACAATATCACATTACTATTACTATTTTTAATATTTTTTACTCTATAATAGTACTATTTTTTCATAAATAACTGATGCTATTTAAAAGACGAGAATTAAACTTAGAACAATTCCTCTCAATATTTCGATTAAACTGGGTTTCGGGCTTTCAAGCCAAAAGGCTTCACGACCCTAATACGGTAAAACTGGGTTTCGGGCTTTTCAAGCCAAAAGGCTTCACGGCCCTAATACGGTAAAACTGGGTTTCGGGCTTTCAAGCCAAAAGGCTTCACGGCCCTAATACGGTAAAACTGGGTTTCGGGCTTTCAAGCCAAAAGGCTTCACGGCCCTAATACGGTAAAACTGGGTTTCGGGCTTTCAAGCCAAAAGGCTTCACGGCCCTAATACGGTAAAACTGGGTTTCGGGCTTTCAAGCCAAAAGGCTTCACGGTCCTAATACGGTAAAACTGGGTTTCGGGCTTTCAAGCCAAAAGGCTTCACGGCACTAATACGGTAAAACTGGGTTTCGGGCTTTCAAGCCAAAAGGCTTCACGGCCCTAATACGGTAAAACTGGGTTTCGGGCTTTCAAGCCAAAAGGCTTCACGGCCCTAATACGGTAAAACTGGGTTTCGGGCTTTCAAGCCAAAAGGCTTCACGGCCCTAATACGGTAAAACTGGGTTTCGGGCTTTCAAGCCAAAAGGCTTCACGGCCCTAATACGGTAAAACTGGGTTTCGGGCTTTCAAGCCAAAAGGCTTCACGGCCCTAATACGGTAAAACTGGGTTTCGGGCTTTCAAGCCAAAAGGCTTCACGGCCCTAATACGGTAAAACTGGGTTTCGGGCTTTCAAGCCAAAAGGCTTCACGGCCCTAATACGGTAAAACTGG
Organism: Cordylochernes scorpioides; assembly: GCA_030710605.1. Classification (NCBI taxonomy): domain Eukaryota; kingdom Metazoa; phylum Arthropoda; class Arachnida; order Pseudoscorpiones; family Chernetidae; genus Cordylochernes; species Cordylochernes scorpioides. The sequence goes on along the minus strand of CP092865.1, from coordinate 129,518,580 downwards.
GTTTCGGGCTTTCAAGCCAAAAGGCTTCACGGCCCTAATACGGTAAAACTGGGTTTCGGGCTTTCAAGCCAAAAGGCTTCACGGCCCTAATACGGTAAAACTGGGTTTCGGGCTTTCAAGCCAAAAGGCTTCACGGTCCTAATACGGTAAAACTGGGTTTCGGGCTTTCAAGCCAAAAGGCTTCACGGCCCTAATACGGTAAAACTGGGTTTCGGGCTTTCAAGCCAAAAGGCTTCACGGCCCTAATACGGTAAAACTGGGTTTCGGGCTTTCAAGCCAAAAGGCTTCACGGCCCTAATACGGTAAAACTGGGTTTCGGGCTTTCAAGCCAAAAGGCTTCACGGCACTAATACGGTAAAACTGGGTTTCGGGCTTTCAAGCCAAAAGGCTTCACGGCACTAATACGGTAAAACTGGGTTTCGGGCTTTCAAGCCAAAAGGCTTCACGGCCCTAATACGGTAAAACTGGGTTTCGGGCTTTCAAGCCAAAAGGCTTCACGGCACTAATACGGTAAAACTGGGTTTCGAGCTTTCAAGCCAAAAGGCTTCACGGCACTAATACGGTAAAACTGGGCTTCGAGCTTTCAAGCCAAAAGGATTCACGGCACTAATACGGTAAAACTGGGGTTCGGGCTTTCAAGCCAAAAAGCTTCACAGCCTTAATATGGTAGAACTGGGATTTCAAGGCAAAAGGCTTTTCTCCAGCGTTTAAAAATGTTATATGTGTTATTGCTATATAAATGATGTACTTAGCCAAAAGGCCGAGCAACGATATAAATAAATATATAGATGAAGATATGAAAAATGAATAGCTAACTCATATTTATATTTATTCTTTTTACATAAATATTTGGAAGTGAATTAAAATGATTTCTAAACCCTAAATAAGCCTATAACTATTCTAAGGTTAAAAAAGTGAAATATTCAAATTTGATTTCTCGTTTAAAGTTTGCTGAACATGTTGCTGCAACATGCAACACAATTTTGCGATCCCTTGCCGATCTAATATGACAATTAGAGAGAATCTGGCATTAGGACATCCTCCATCTCTATTGATCGTTGCCAAGCTGAATAACAGCTTACATAAAGGTGGATCGTCCCCTCATTGGTTGCTTCCCTAGAGATGTATTCTATCTCCTGAATTAAACATTTGATTTTCTTCTGATGATTTAATCATTTCTTTTTTTAAATATGCATATCTCATTTTTCAAATTTTGTCCCATTTTGAAGACTTATCCTTGGTGCTTGTTGTGTCTTAGAGTGTTTAATTTTGGAGCTAAGTTATTTTGCTTCCATAGAAAGAGGGTAGCAGCTGACATTCTTGCGAAGAAGAAAGGAATCAGAGGACAATCTGATTTTTGATTTGGGCTCATCAGCGAGTCGATAAAAATATCTGAGAACTTTTACTCAGGTAAAATATAGGCGAAGCAAGACGCTATTATATATACATTGTTACGACGAGGTCCAAAGGAAGCTAAAACCGTCCACCACCTGTGGATCGGGGGGCAACGGACCAATCATGATGAAGAAGCCCAACGAGTCAGTAGTGAGGTAAGGTTCCTCTTGTTGATGGCGGTTGTTGGATGATGTATGTTACTTGCTTGTTCTCCATAATGCATGAAGGTAAATAAATAGAAGTCGCGAACAGATATCCTTACCTATCCTGCGTTCTTATCTGACCATCTTTGACACAGCAGTGACATAACAATATATGTTTCCATTTCTTATATAACAATATAAGCTGACAGCGAAGATTTTCTACATAGTTCTTTTAAAGAAGCTTCTTAGCCTCCTTCAGTTTTTATCTTTTCTTATAAATGATACCGCGGCGATGTATCCAATTGTAACAATGTGGTGGTGGTGTCTTGTCCATGGAGCAGATCAGATTGGTCCGTGCACCCGGATCATAATACCGGCCAACTGAGGTGCCTTGTCCGTATGGATGTCCTCTTCTGGATTGATGTCTGCCATATAGAGGGTTGCAAGGATGGCTGGGCAACTGTATATATGGTCCGGAGTGAGTTGGGTGTTGTGACAGTTATTGTAGTTCCTGTAGGATCAGGTCATGTCTGGGTTTATCTCCATTCCTTGCCCTTCTCCTGCTCAGAAGTCCAACCCCTCCTCTACGTGGCGGGCGGAAGAAGCAGCACAAGTAAGGGACTGCCCTGTAGGGCGAAGTACGGTGTCGTGAGCCCCGAGCCACTACGGTAACCGTGATCAGGGAACTCTTAAATGTGGCTGACTAACAGGACAATGGCACCCCCCTTTCCATTAAACAACAAATTGTAACAATTTAAGTGAGAATAGAAGGTTCTTCTATGCTTCCTTCCTGTGGTGAATCTGTATAAGATCGATGGTATTAATAAATCTGTATGTGTGTGTGTCTGCGTGTGTGACAATATAAATACGATATCTGTCTTTTTGAACGATATTTGTAGATAACACGTTCTTGAATATCTTCATATAGTCGGAATAGTTGGCATTTCAGTCAGACCTTCGTCACCATCGTCTACGTTTCCTGTGATATACATCTTGAATTATTTACTCAACTACATATCTCCGCCCAACTGTAGATACGTTGTCGCAATGGCATCCAACGTCAAGTTTGTCTTACGTCACTCTGAGATAAACTTTAGTTACCTATCTCTGTTTTTACTGGATTTCTCTGATGGAGATAGTATTACCAAAACAATGGCGAATAATTTTTAAAACCTTCAAATTCATATATCGCGACCTCATTTTTGTTATTCGTTATACGTATTGCCTGTTTTTCTCCGTGACATTTTGATGGAGAGGTACAAGGTTGGGTCAATAAGTAATGCACAATCACACCTAGCAAAATATATAAATCATTTATTATCATAAAATACATGTTTTCTGGTAAATAAAACACTCCGCCTTTCATATCTGCAATCAGTATTGATCTATATTTTGTATTTTTTTCAGATATGGAGCCTAAAGTGAACACAAGAATCCGACAACGGTCGGTGACCTAGTTTCTCTTTAAGTCCGGTGACATTTCATCCACAACAATTCACTCAAAACTTCAGCTAGTATATGGAAACTAAACATTGGATAGAAGCACTATACAGATATGAGTTCAGCGCTTCCAGAAAGGTGATTTTTATCTTCATGACAAAGAGAGGCCAGGTAAACCTTCAACTGTCACAACAGACCAAAATTTGGCTCTTGTTGGGGAAATTGTCAAGAATAACCGGACAATAACGACATATCAATTGATGAAAAAACTTTCAATCTCTAAAGGAAGTGTTCTTAAACTACTTTCAGATCTTGACTAACGAAAATTGTGCTCAAAATGGGTGCCAAAGCTTCTAATTAGAGAAAGGATGCAAACTCGGAAAGAAATTTGTTTAGACCTCATCGAATCTTACCCAGGACCAGCTTCTGAAGACTTTAGAGGAGTCATAACGTGTGATGAGACTTGGATTTATCATTATGACCCTTCTTCAAAGCGTTAATCAATGAAATGGACCCATAAAATATCTCCAGTCAATAAAAAAACAATCTTTCCCTTTCCAAAGACAAAATCATGAGCACGGTCTTTTGGGACCAAGATGGGCTCATATTCGTGGACATGCTTGAAAAAAAATACTTCCATCAACGTGGAAAGATATTGTAAACTATTAGAAAAGCTAAAACAATCCATTTCAACAAAAAAGGCCGGGCCTAAAAGACTGTCAAATCAAATTTCATCAGGACAATGCAAAACCTCACACCGTGCAACAGACATTGACTCAATTTCACAGATATGGGTGGACTTTGATGCCTCACCCAGCTTACAGTCCTGACCTGGCTCCTTCCGACTTCTACCTGCTTGGTAAATTAAAGAATTCTCTACGCGGTAGAACATTTGAAAATGGTGAAATGTTACTCCATGAGGTTAGAGGGTGGTTCAGAAAGCAAGATGTAGCATTTTACCAAAGTGGTTTTGTGAGTTGGAAAGAACGCTGGACCAAATGTGTACAGAGGGAAGGTGGATATATTGAATGATGCTGATATATAGCTAATAGTTAGGTATTTATATATACAAAGTTTCATCTTTATGGTTTGTCAAATAAAAAATATTGACCCAACCTTGTATGTTGGGTAGTGAAGACAAACTGAAGCTCGCTAAGCAGACTTTGAAGGCATGGGTGCTTTGATCTTAATTTTTCTGCGACTGACTCCAGGATTCCACCGCCATGTCAAAGGCAAGACTTCCCTTATAAAAGTCGATGTTCCTATAGAAACTAAGGCGACAAAGCGGATCTTCACGCCGCAAGAAAAATGACGCAAAGGTACCAGGGACAACACACGTGACAATATATAGAAGGAATACTTTTAAATGAAGCCTCCGTGTGTTATCACAAATGTATTTTTACTTTTTTCTGCGGATGATTCCTCTACGTATCCCCCTGACCTTCAGGACTGGGTCTTCGGGCGAGGCATGGATGATGACACCCTGGCCATCCTGACCTCTGCCAAGACACATATCTATAAGTACTTCCTCGGCGTGGAACTGAGGAGTGTTCAAGTCGACCTTGTCTGGAGGAGGACTCTCTCAAGGTGAGGAAGTCTCCCTTGCTGAATAAATTTGTACATATACATAAGTATTAAAAATAAAGAAGGCATCTCCTGACCACGAGCACATGTGCTTTTTAGATGGCAGAGCGCCTGGTCAGGAGATGCCTTATTTATTTTTAATATCAACACCTGACCCACTTATCTTTTATTTTTTCTATTGTTTTTCATACATAAGTATACAACTGTATAAATTTCCCTACATTTTATCTACCCTTTATTTACTCCTATATTATATATTATCCTCTATTTGATCTTAATTTACCTTTCTGTAACAATTGGTTAGAATAATCAATAGAATTATTTAAATTGTCAAATTGTCTACATGTCCTTCATACAGTCTCGTCTGAGGGAAGGCGTCTGACCCATTAAACTTGGGAAGGTCAAAGGTCCAGATAAACCTTTCTAAATCATTGATAGGTGATGTTACAGAATCGGCTGATAGCCCAGCAATGGACCGGTCAGGTTTCAATCTTATGATTCTCATATGTCCACACCTTTCTTCTTATTGCTACAGAATTACACTCATGGACAAAACTCAAGGAAGTTGTACCTTTTACCATGTATACCATAATTCAGACAATAACTCTGAAAGATACACTCATGGACAAAACTTAAGTAACTTGAACCTTTTACTATGTATATCGGGATTCAGACAATAACTCTGAAAGATACACTCATGGACAAAACTTAAGGAAGTTGAACCTTTTACCATGTATATCAGGATTCAGACAATAACTCTGAAAGATACACTCATGGACAAATCTTAATGAAGTTGAACCTTTTACCATGTATATCAGGATACAGACAATAACTCTGAAAGATATTACAGTGACCTTTATTGAATACATATCTAGTGTGTGATAACCAAGTATGAACAAAAGTGCTTCTGTCTCCTTCAATAAAATAGACAACCGGTGATATATAAGACTTTCCACTTTCTTAAGTTTTGTCCATAAGAGTGTATATTGTATCTACATAAAACTCTCTCCTTAGAATGTTATGAAATCGAAACCGCCACTGTACTGATGAGGGCCATAGCCCGAAACCATGATATAAACGTTGGTTTTTTTGTATTAATTTGCCAAAACTGGTGTTGTACCACATTCTCTATTGTCCCATTACATGTGATAAATAAATTTTATTATTTTAATGCATTTTAAAGGATGAAGCGCCAATTTGGTACATAAATACCATCATCCTCTAATTGTATGGCGTTATAATATAGAGATTCAGCATCAATACCCAACTTAGACCTTGATTTCGACTCTTTTAAACACATAAAAAAAATAAATATCCAAGCAAAAACACAGGAATCATCATCCAATCATTGGTATCTGGACCAAAAACCTGGAGTTATTCTGGAATGTGGGATGAACCGACAGGCAGCAACCTGTATTTCCAGGCTCAAAACTGGCCATACAAGACTGCTTCTCTTCCAGAATGGTGTCAAGACCTTCCCACAATACACCATCTGCAGGACCAAAGAGACCTCACCACACCACCTCTTGGAATGTATGGGAACCTCAAGACAGGACCTGTATTACAACCCTACCAAGATTGTGAATTTGATCAATGAATATAGTCTCCATGACCTTGTTTAATTATACAATGGGATAAAATAATACAGAGTGTATATATTAGCTGATGAATATATGTCTGTTGTGAATCCCTGTAAATAATTGGCCATTACATTATTGAACTAGGTTGCTCTTGGAGAGTGATATCTAATAAAATTAATTTGATCTCAATTCCTATAATCTCCAAGATAAAATTGTGAAAAGCGTTTAAAAAATACCAATATTTTCTCACAATGAGTTTCTTTTTTTCTTAAATACGCTGCGCGCGTATATTTGTAAATATTTCTTGTAAGAAATAGTCAGTGTTCTAATTAAGCTCGTTGAAGAGTGATTATTACTTGAAAGATTGCAATTTAAAATAAGAAATATTCTCATTGTGAGAAATATTTCTAGTTAAAAAAAAAAATTTGAACTGAGAAGAGAGACTGGGAACATTATTTTTTTCTCGGTAGCTGCGTCTATATTGTGGCTTTTAATATCGGTTTGCCATTCTTATTGTCAGTACTGAATGTTCCCCAGCCAGTGACCGACACTGCCGGATGAATGATCTGCGGTTGAAGTGATCGACATTGGAGTGCTGAGTGGCTAGTTGACAACATTCACCCGGTTGACAATCCACAGAAGGACAAATCTATGCGACAAGTATGTAGATTACTTTATGGTCGTCTTGCTATTATCATTGATAACCACACGTCAGAATTTCAGTGTGTGTGAAATAATAAGTTAAATAATTATAACTATTATGATGCATCATACGCGTCTATAATAGTTTCGAATTATAACCATTAAACAAATATTTGTTGTGTTTTAATACAATTAAAACATCGAATAGTAAGGGGTATATTTATTCAAAGCTGAAAAAACAATCGAACTTTCGAAAAAATAAACGGCCCTACGTTTGTTGGCTTTTTTTTTTGGTCTAATTTTAGTGTTAAAAATTCAACATACGAAAATCTGCTTATTATTCATTTGAAAACTCGTTAGTTTTTTAGCTATTAATAAAACTACCCATTACTAGTTCATGTTGTAATAATATCAAGTATTTTATCTAGAAAGTCTAGTACAGTTAAACCTGTCTATAGCCCTATAAATAATATACTATATTATTTAGCCCTATAAACCCCTATAAATAACCCTTCCCTCTCTATAGCACCCTATTTTAAATACGTAGTGCGATGCGATTTACATTAAAAGTGACCTGTCTATAGCACCTTCTCTCTATAGCACCCTATTTTGGTGAGTCCCAAGAGGGGGCGCTATAGACAGGTTTAACTGTATTATTTTATTCTTTGGTTGTTCTTGTGTATCGAGCTAGCAGTTGGTTTTGAAGGAGAATGAATATAGTCCCTTATAGTTGAGAACAGTATCGAGATAATCTTTTGGATATAGTTCAAGGCACAATAAAAAGAGATTACAAAGAATTGATAGGAGTTTTTTTCCCTAATCTTTAGTGATTCTCGCTCTTATCTGTTAAGTCCAGGGTGCGGCCTGAGGCTTGTTTGACGCCCGGGACGAGATTTCTTGCTGCGTTCCTATCCCATACATGCGCTTCCTCTCCTCTTCTCTTTCAATTCTTGCAACGAATATTTTGATATTGTTACGACGTTTTACAGCCGTCGATGTTTGCGTACAAGAGGGTTTCTATGTAGATACCGCGCGATGCTCTTTTCACCAGTAGCTGCTAGTAGAATTAAGGATTAGATACACTTGTCTCCAATGTCCGCTACCAGAAGGATCTTCCTCGCCAACAGCCGGCTCCCATTCGGATCGGACAAGCTTCTCAGGTACTTTCTTGCAGGATTATCCACACGGCCACACTCCCGGAGACAACTTGTCAAGTGTTCTGTCACTGCCGATATCACCAGAAAGTCTGTTCTCCCCCACACTGGAATGCTGTCTTGGCACCTGTCCCCATCCCACGTGGGTCATCCTCCCGCAGCTGGAGTCCATCCATCTTTGCCGCAAATCACCCTGGGATCTTGGCTCCTTGTTTAGATTGTAATATAGTAAGGAATGGATTATACATATTGCTCGATGCAAATCTTTATATGTAATTCTACTGTCCTAAAAGCTTATGTCCATAGTTTTCTTGGAAACCATTTCTAAGATCCCCCCCCTTCAGTGTAGCATATACAAGCAGAATGATCCAATACAGTATTAAATCTCTATAGAAGCAGTCTGGTAAATTAAACCGGCGAAACCGCTGGGAGGGTTCACCACTGATAAGTCAAGCCAACCCAATATTTTTTAATCGCAGAAGGACAGTAGAAGTTTGTTTTATAATTGATAGGAGACATTCGTGCTTTAATGATTCCATTTCAAATTATAGAGAGTGTTAGTTTGGTAGCCTTAGGATGTCACTTGGCTCATTCTTCTAATCGAGCGACCTTAGATCAATCTGTTCGCTTAACTTTAATGTACAGATCAACTTCTTTGGATCGGTATACTTATTGAACCACTGGGCCATACACCGTGTAATAATAATATCCCATATCAGATATCTTCACTTTTATTATGGAAATTAAAATATTAAAGATAGAGCGCTTAGCTGAAATCAGCGGTAAATTCTGTTTTCGTCAATTTTTTATTTTCAAGACATAGCTGCTCGATCAGATTACAGAGGAGGCATTTGATAGGAAATTTATGTTGAAAGAAATGAACTAATATTTGAAGACATATTTTATTTGAAAGAAACATATTTATTGTGGCAAACATATCCTAAACATTTATCTGAATCAAATTTTTGTTTGTTTCGAATGAAGTTGTAGTGTTCAAGTCTCAAAGCTTACAGACTAACGAGTCCCAAAAATAATACTCTCATCTGGCAGAAGACATAAAAAGCCAGATCATCTCTCTATAAAATTATCGCTTCTCAGACACAAAGTTTGGAGCGGGACGTTTCACAAGAATGACATCCACGGGGCCAATTTATAATTGTGACGAATAGTATTTGAATAAAAACATTTAATCTGTAAAACCCGGGCGTTGTCCGGGTCATTCGGCTAGTATATACATGTAGGACAATATACACCCACCCGTCAGACAAGTTGGTTCACACGGAAACAAAATTCTTGTCATATTTTGATAACGTATCAGAATCCACGGGAGTTCTTGTCGTCTATCCAGGTCATAGACCGGTCAGCTACAGAGTTAAATATTCACCAGACAGACATTGTCTATATTAATGCCGAGGTTGCTAAATTTGGCTGACATCGTCAACTTGACACCTACAACCTTGCCATTAGCATCACGTGGAACCCTTCCTCAAGGACATCCGGTATTCTTCCGTGGAGACTCCCGAAATTCTCCCGTGATTTCACCCAGGACTTTTGGAAAGTTATCTGCGATTCTTAGGTGACCCTTCCAAAATTCTTCCGTGATTTCCACCAGGACCTCTGGAAAGTCACCAGGGTTTCTTCCGTGGAGTGATACTTCAATATTAAATTCATTTTTTGCGGTTCATAAGAAATTGTAGGACGAAATATTACAAAACTTCTAGTCCATTTTATGGCAAAGATATATTAATGCTTTTACATAATTTTAAATATACGCATAACATTACCCAAACGTGTAATTATGATAAATTGACCATATTTTTATATAAATAAATTTATTGATCGCTCATACGATTTAAATATATTATATATAATAACAAATATATTATATACATGTATATAATAGTGTATACCTTTGTACTAAAGATATATTCATATGTCACCAATGGGTATAGTAAAAGTCTGAGACAGCAAAGTTGTATACAAAGACACGGCTTTTACCTGAGCGCTGCTATTATAGAAAGTATGAAATTCTAAGCTCCCCAAACATGTAAAAAAGATTAAATTACTGAAACTAGACTACTATATGCCTATACTAGACAATTTACTGATGGGATTACTCAAATATTCTCAGAATTCCAAAGTAAAGAGATAGCCCCGTATCTCGCCACCGTCTGGAAGAGTCTACATAAACAAATTCTCTAATCTCCAGACTCTAATCTCACATCCCCCACATTCTTTTTATTGATCTGGCTGTGAAGCAAAACAAACTTTTTTACAAGTGTTTTTATTCCAATTTATCACAATTATAAAGTGGAAGAGTACAGCTTATAATATCATAGTTTTTTTTTGCTTATCCCTAGTACACGTGGTACAGACCATGATAATCATTGGGGGTAGTTAGCGACTGCTTTTACTGTAAGTGCATCACATGTCTACACATGTGAAAAGCAGTTCGACTTTGCACTTAAAAATGTGCCAGAGCCACGTTTGGTTACTCGCACTCGCTGGTGAGGTTGGACTTTTGCAAGAATCGGGAGCCATTGGAGCATTTTTTTCGTAGCGGTCGAAAACCAACGGTTTAGACCATCCTTCCACTGACCCCCCCCCCCTATAATATCATAATATGACTGAATGTTGTGTCTCATTGATATAAAAGAAAAATTCATCAATTCGCAACTTTAACCACTATTGATTCATTGTTATGCCATTGTTGAGCCATTATCATACCATTGTTGGGCCATTTTTATACCATTGTTATGGTCCAACTCTGTATTGATGAATTATATATGCTTATAGCAACAACATTCCATTGGATGGTAATGTACTATTGTAGCATTGTTCGCATTAAAATATTTATTCTCTCAGCTTGCTATTATAGCAAGTCATAAAATACACATTATTGTGAGTGAGTTAAGTAAAATATAATTGTGTTACAATATTTGATGTGAATGCTGTAGCCCATATCAATTTTGAACAAGTAAATATTGACGCCTATATGTCGAATGAAAATCATAGTTGTGTAAAATTCTTGTTGTCTAAAATTGTTAGATATATTTATTGTAATAGAAATATCTGGAAAGTTTACTTTATTGGCATTTTTCTTTTGTCTTAAAGAAAGAATTATACAAAATGAGTATAATTTGATATGCAAAGATGTTTTGAACTGAACATGAAAATTACAAAATGAGTATGTAATGCAGAGACGCATCTCTGAACTGAACAACTGACAGGTATATAGAAAATAAATTCCATTTCCAGGTCATAATATCTTTGTAAATTCCATTACGTATACTCGCATAGACAGTGACTATATTAGCTGTTTATTTTTCTACACACACAAACCTTTATTATGACAGTTGGCCAGATGGAAATCTGGTCACCTGCGCCCTCTAGTCTATAAAGAGGGAGCCAAAAGCTTCCCCATGTGCACTAGGTGCAAAACCAAAGAGGCCACTCCCCAACATATACTAAATTGTATTGGAATGGACAAAGGATCCCTGTACAGAAAACCAAGAAGAGTTCTTGAACTTCTTTATGAGCACGACCTACAAGATCTTGTATAATTTAGACTAATAAAAGGATAAATAAAAAAAGACATATAGTCTTAAACATGTATTTACCACGGAGTCTCTCTGTTTATCTCTGCCAAGGTAAAAAGAGTAAAAAGGTGGGTAGTATTTATATTTAATGATAATATAATGCCGATGGTATTCCTGGATTTCATGTTTTGAAATCATTTTTAATACAGCCTGAAATCACACAAATATATTGTTGTAAATATATTGGTAAATACAGTGACAGAGCAAGAAATAGCTTTATAATGATATATTATTTGCAAATATTTAAAAATAATTAATTGCAATTATCTCAACGATTGAATTTGGATTTATGAAATCGGCCATTATTTTTGCATCAACCTAAATATTTACATGAAAAACCTAAAATTAAGACAATTATTCAAATTAATACAAAGCAATAACGTATATGTTGTGTGCCATCTATGCTAATACTGCGATGAAAAATTATATTGGTAGGGCTTAGTTCATCAGTGGTAAACCCTCCCAGCGGTTTCGCCAATTTTTTTAATCCACCAGACCGCTTCTCTTAAAACTCTAATATTCTATTGGACGGTTCTGTTTATATATGCTACACTGAAGGGTGGAATCTTAGAAATGGTATTCAAACAAACTATGGACATAGGTTTTAGAACAGTTTATATGTAATTCTACTGTCCTAAAACCTTAGGTACATAATTTTATTGAAAACCATTTCTGAGATTCCACCCTTCAATGTAGTATATATAAGCAGAATCGTGTGTCCAATACAGTATTAGAGCTTTAAGAAGAGGTCTGGTAGATTAAATTGGCGAACTGCTGGGAGGGTTTACCACTGATGAACTAAGCCCTACCAATATAATTTTTCATCGCAGTAAGAACAATAGTCTTTTTTTTTGTGTGTAAAAGAAATATTCGTGCTTAAATGATACCATTTCCTAATTATTCTCATGCCCGAATTTATAGGATAAGTCCGAGGAAACCGAACACACACAACAGGTATTTAAATATGGCACATGCATACATAAATCTTTATCAAAACCTTACGCCTTTTACTAAAATTTTCAACAGAAATACGGGACTTTGAATTCATTTTTATACATGTACATATCATATCTAAGAATTTTGTTCCCTTCAGATACTCCTTTTTGGCGCGTCGTTTTTTTGTCTTGGCAAGTGTATTGTCTGACCACATTCATGAACAAAACTTATGGAAATGGAAAGTCTTTAATACCGCTCATTTTCTATAAGGTTGTCCCAAAGGTTCATGTTTTTCTTAAAACGTTGTTTTTCTTATTACTTGGCGAATAATATTATTACGGCGAATACATAATAATTCAATTACTTTATACATAATACAAAGACATTATACATAACGGCGAATAATATTGGTATTTCAATTTTTTGCAAGTGTTTACGAAATTTTGGGGAAACCTTGTATTTTGAATGAGACAGAGGCACTTGGTTATCTCGTATGTATTCAATAAAGGTCACTGTGTATCAAATATATTTCAGAGTTATTGTCTGAATCTTGATATACATGCTAAAAGGTACAACTTACTTAAGTTTGTACATGAGTGTATACACACTTGGTTATCTCGTGTGTCTTCAATAAAGGTCACTGTAATATCTTTCAGAGTTATTATCTGAATCCTGAATATACATGCTGAAAGGTACAACTTACTCAAGTTTGTCCATGAGTGTATACACACTTGGTTATCTTGTGTGTCTTCAATAAAGGTCACTGTAATATCTTTCAGAGTTATTGTCTGAATCCTGAATATACATGCTAATAGGTACAACTTCCTTAAGTTTGTCCATGAGTGTATCTTTGTTATGATAGTATGCTCTCTCTTGTTGGATATTATATACTCTTTCAAAGTGAAAAGAACCTCAAAAGAACAAGTATAGGAAGTACAAGTGGACAAACACACATTGCAATTATCTTGTCCTTTCTGTTGGACAATCGAAGAGACAGTCTAGGTTGGACAAAAGAGGGTGTGTCGCAGGTGTGAGTTGCATAATTTACGGATGCAATATTTGTTCGGTTGTTGAAACATTTGTGCAGATCTTATGATGGAATTCACGGAATGTGGATTGTATTAAGTGACTAGTCTACTGATAAGCTTTTCCCCAAGATGATAAGGCACAATTCAGATTATAGATTAAAACTACACGGTAATAAGATCAAACTGCAAGCCTGTAATGAGAGAGGAGAATCTGTATAAGACTGGTGTCTAAATAAAGCTTTGTGTGTGTTGTGTGTAATAAGACAAAATCCAAATAAACAAATAGCGTGTGATGGTAACAAAGCTATTACCGAAACGTCAAACACTATTTATTTATTTAGATTTGTGGTCTTATTACTTTGTAATTTTCCCAGGATGTTGTATTGAAAGCTGGGGAGCAAGCACTATATTATTTTTAAAAAATACTTTTTTTTTTTCATTTTTATAATTATTCTATTTGAAAAAATAGTACAAATGTGATATTGTACTGGGATAAGGTGCATAATTATGAAAAAAGAGCATCTCCTTATCGTGCAATATCACATTTGTACTATTTTTTTTAACATTGTGTCGCGGTCTCACGCAATTCTAGCCTTATCTACCCGTTTCATAATTTTTCAGGATGCCTTGAATGACCATTTTTTTGGTCGTTGAGGTACAGCTTGCACCACGCTGATGAGGGCTAACAGCCCGAAACCCGTCCGTGGTTAGCTTTTCTTGATTAATCAAGAATGGGTATTTGGCCAATTCTGGAATAATTAAAAATCAACGAGAATAGTTGATATTTATTCCGATAGATGGCGCAAGCCATTAGCAACTTTCAGTTGCACGATAAGGAGATGCTCCTTTTTCATAATTATTCTATTGTGTTTTAAATTCTTCATTTTTTATAGCAGAAATTTTAATGAATCGATTGAAAAATGTATCAGCAAGGTGATCTAATTGGAGGAACATATCGAGATAGTCTGAATAGAAATCAAAATCAATTTCGTAAAATAGGAGATAATAAAAGATACTACAAAACTGATTGTGGATGATTTTTAATTTGTCTTAATAAATAGGGGGAGATTTGTCTATTCTCTCTCTCTCACACACAACACACAACACACGCACAAAATGATTGATAACATCCTGAATAACATGACGACTCAAACCAAAAAACTGTAAATTTCAAGATTTTCCGAGAATTTTGGAAGTTCAGCCCATAGCTATACCTTTAGATAGACCCCAAAGAATTTGAAAACCGCTCTTTAGTAAAATTTCTTCCTGATTGAAAATTAAACTAGGGAGGAAAATGTAGTGTTTATAGTAAACAATGTATAAATAATGTATAATTTAAATGAAGATATTGTATAAATCTCTATTCATAATCCAAGATAAAATTGTAAAAAGCGTTAAAAAAACTACAAATAATTTCTCACAATGAGTTTATTTTTATATTAAAATGCAAGTTTTCAAGCGACAATCACTCTTCAACGGGCTTAATTAAAACATCGACTATGTCTTACAAGAACTATTTACAAATATTTGTAATTTACAGATATTGTGTTCTCATAAAGCACTCAATGTAAACATCCAGTAGAATTTACCTCAACTAATGCTTATTTTATCTCTGGAGCGCCATGTCGTTGTGACCAACAGGACAGCAGGCTCTAACATATGCTGATATTGTTTTATTAGATTTCTGGACATATGTTCACCTATAGAGATGAATTTATTTAAACCATTCTTTATTATAGCTTTGGGTCGCCATGTAGCTGTGACCATTAGGACTAAAGGCTAAAACATACATAAATGTTGTTCCAGAATAGATGCTGTAAACACGGTCACCTAAAGAGTTGAATTTACCAATACCATATTCGTTATTCTTTCTTTTTATGTCAAAGTTGGGGTTATCGAGTTAAATTCAGCGATCTACATATTCTAGACTGTAAAGACTTGAAGTCTAATACATAGTTTAGCGTCTATCTTTTGTTTCGAGAAGTTAGGGAAGCAACTCCAGTCAATATGCCTGTCAGCCACATGGCGACCCAAGAAGAATCCAACGCAGGGGGATGACGTGCGGGTACGCTGTCTCTAGGTGGGGCCGTCGGTCCGCCCTTCCAATTGATCCTGATGGCATCATTTCCGGTACACGCCGGGGACTTAAGTGGGTCATGGCCGCTGGCACGCCTCAGACTTAGGGACTGATAACTCTTGTTCATCACAGATTATATCCCCAACTTTGCTTTATCTTTTTGAATACTTTTATACAAAGAATTGCCTTAAAATCGCCTACTATCACCTACTATATAAGCGGAATGTGACACCATTGGATAGAAGGCTACCTAGATCGAAGTCTGTAAGTCTGAGCTGAATGTGACACCATTGGATAGAAGGCTACCTAGATCGAAGTCTGTAAGTCTGAGCTGAATGT
Source organism: Cordylochernes scorpioides (assembly GCA_030710605.1). Taxonomy (NCBI): domain Eukaryota; kingdom Metazoa; phylum Arthropoda; class Arachnida; order Pseudoscorpiones; family Chernetidae; genus Cordylochernes; species Cordylochernes scorpioides. Next base: position 129,502,663 of record CP092865.1, on the reverse strand, counting down.
GACACCATTGGATAGAAGGCGACCTAGACCGAAGTCTGTAAGCCTGAGCTGAATGTGACACCATTGGATAGAAGGCTACCTAGACCGAAGTCTGTAAGCCTGAGCTGAATGTGATACCATTGGATAGAAGGCTACCTAGACCGAAGTCTGTAAGCCTGAGCTGAATGTGATACCATTGGATAGAAGGCTACCTAAACCGAAGTCTGTAAGCCTGAACTGAATGTGACACCATTGGATAGAAGGCTACCTAGACACCGAAGTCTGTAAGTCTGAGCTGAATGTGACACCATTGGATAGAAGGCTACCTAGACACCGAAGTCTGTAAGCCTGAGCTGAATGTGATACCATTGAATAGAAGGCTACCTAGACCGAAGTCTGTAAGCCTGAGCTGAATGTGATACCATTGGATAGAAGGCTACCTAGACCGAAGTCTGTAAGCCTGAGCTGAATGTGATACCATTGGATAGAAGGCTACCTAAACCGAAGTCTGTAAGCCTGAACTGAATGTGACACCATTGGATAGGAAGCTACCTAGACCGAAGTCTGTAAGCCTGAGCTGAATGTGACACCATTGGATAGAAGGCTACCTAGACCGAAGTCTGTAAGCTTGAACTGAACCTGCACAACAAGGACTGTAGCAACCTTCTAGCTGATCTCTGGGACACTTCTAGCATTTAAGAATTGGTAATATAATTTTCTGGGGCTGGATTAAAAAAAAAAGGAAAATGAAAGATAAACACAAGGTAATACGATAAAATCCAAATAAATAAATAGTATGTGACGTTTCGGTAACAGCGTTGTTACCAAAACATCACATATTATTTATTTGGTCTCATTACCTTGTGTTTATAATCCAAATTGTTACTTCACCCTAGTAAAAAAACTTTACTAGTGATAGTAGGGTATTAATCTAGCGAAACTTCTAGGAGGAATGTCTCATCAAAATGGTATGACAACTAAGACTGATTTGGATTGGCCATGTACTAAGATATGATAGAGAGCCTACAGCAAATATTGTTTGAAGAACATATTGGAGGTTCCAGATCAAGAGAAATTTCTCGTAATTGACTTGTAAACCAACTGAAGCCAAGACAACCAAGTCTTACCGCCAGTTGAAACCTATTGGTTTTGATCGATTGTCTCGGTGGAGCCTGATTGAAATTCCTGTTTCCAAAATAACTTTACTAGGTGCCGCTTAAAAAGAGTAACCTAGCTTATTATATTTACATCAATGAATAATATATGAAGGTTATTCACATATTAAAACAAAGTGTCCAATGGGGGATTCGATACGGTTCATGGCTTTCCATTAATTTTGATAAAACCAGACATGGGAAAGATTCACCTAAAATATAACATCGCATATCCATATATTGAAATACTTCGACTTTGCATTACCAGTGTTCTTTTGACGACTCGCACTCATTAATACAATTTGGTAGTATAAGAATTGATAGGTAATCGGGAATCGATGGTTTTAACCTTTTGTCTACTGACTTTTTTCCTGATTGAAGATTCACTTTAGAAGGATATTCATCTTCAGATAAAAATAATTACTAAGAGGATTCTTTCTTCCTGTGGTGAATCTGTATAAGACCGATGGTCTTATTAAAGCTGTGTTGTTGAATTACTAAGATTGTTTGACACTGACAAATCAGCCCTTCCAAATAAACTAGCAGAAAGTGTTATACCCAGAAGTAATTGGTGGGATATCATAGAACTTGGCATGAATATGTAAGCTATTATATAGACCAAATTATTAAAAATAAAAAGGCGTGTCCATATATTTAAATATCTTTAGAAAAATTTAGCTAGTACCGACTTACTAATTACACACAACAAGAAATTTGAGCTCATATCCTTGTTTTTCTTTGTTGGTTTATTCGGCGGTACATATACTGAAATTAGAAAGATACAGAGAAGATTAGCATGGCCCCTGCGAAAGGATGACACGCAGAATCGTGAAGCGTTTTATGTTTTTCTTTATCTCTTTCTATATGTAACACTTTCTAGCTTTATTAGTGTTTTCTTCACTGTAGTTTGGTTCTATGCTGAGGTCCTAGTTGGTTACTTGTATATGCTGGTGAAGCTTGACTTAAGCACGAAGCTATGGGATATTGGGTTAGAAAGCTTTGCAGGGCTTGAAACCAGGTTATGGTTGCAGCAGGTAGCGAATATCCACCGGCTTCTACTCAACCCATTAGTTCGGCTGTCTATCATCTCTGTAACCAGAATCCCTGGTTCGAAACCTGCATTGAATCAAATTTCTATAAGCAATGAATTACTTAAATTACCTATCAATTCTTATACAACAACAACAACAACAAAACAACTTTATTAGGGCGTCTTGCCCTATACGGATTCGCCGTTGAATTACAAACAATATTAAACACAGGGGAAAAGGGAGAGATAAAGTATTTACAATTGAGGTATGGAAAACAGGGTGACTTTAAACATATATTACACATATATCATTAATGGGGAAGAGAAATAAAATGAATGATAAATACAAAAGTATAACATGAGAATATGAAGAACATTGAAAACAATATGAAAATTACATTAACAAAGGATAAGTGGAAAACATTTGGTGATTATAAGAAAAATAAAAGGCATTTGTGAAAAGGCAATAATCAGTAGGCAAAAGGTAATATATACAAAAAGGAAAATATGTAAATAAGAATGAACATGTAAATCTTTTTTCTTTTTTAAAAAGTAATGGCAGGAATAAAGAATGGTCATTTTAAAGAAAAAGAATCAAGGTGGACAAAAACAAAAGTTAAAATTTACATATATGTTGGTAATGATAAATTTACATAGTTAGGTGCGCTTTTAGATATAATTACATATGAATAAGGTAAAGTGCGTAAAAATACAAATCCTAAAAACAAAAACATTGTGAAATCAAATTAAATAAGAAAAGATCAAAATACTAAAAGTTTGGGAATTTAAATATAAGATTGCAATGTGAAGCTATAGGGTATTGTGGTTATTAGCGAAAAAAATATATATAGTGGAAATATGATTTAAAAAAAAAAACTGTTTTAGCTATATCTTATTTCCATTAGTATTGACAACTTGGCCATTTACAGCTTCATAAACTACACCTTTTACAAAAAGTTTGTTATCTCTCAACTTTGATCGAGTGCCTTTTCAAAAAGTTCTTTCCTTTTAGCAATAAGAATAAGCCGTTGATCTCTAATCTTTTTACTGTAGTCTTTGCTTATGTAAATTTTGCTATCTCTAAGTTTAGTCGTATTTTTGAATAATTTAATTCTGTCCTCATATTCAGGCAATGAAATCAAAATAGGCGATTTATTAGCCTTTCCAAGTCTATGGCATTTAGTTATACTTATATTCTCTAGAATCAGCATTTTTTCTTTTATAATAGATTTAACTTTTTGAAGACTTTCAGCTGGTCCTTCATTCGCTTCTCCCTCAACTCCGTAGAAAACGAGATTTGGCTCCCGCAGCTTCATCTCCAGAAAGTCGGTCCTGGCTTCAATTTCCCTTAACTTAGTTACATTCTCAGAGACTTTCTCGTTCGTAGCAGCCGAGGTTTCCACACAAGTTGTTAACTTCATTTCAACTCCAAGAAGTCTCTGGTCCCACTCTATTATTCTTTTCTCGATGTTTGACAATCTCGTATCTATTCTCTCGCCAAGATTTCTGATCTCTGATGACATTTGGACGATCATTGTCTTCACCTCAGTATCAGCCGATTTCTTCCCTGTGGGGATTGGCTCTGTTAACAAAGTTGTCTGCTTTTTGGGGCCAGGGTTAGGCTCAATACCACTGATCATTAGAAGTAACCAAATGACCTGGATACAATAGCCACTGGATATGTTCAGTAGTAGTAGTATAGGAGTGCCAACACATCCAAATCCATCGTTTGATTTCCGATACATTCTCCGTTTACATTTAACAAACTCTTGTATTAGGTATTCTGGCCGTTTGAAACAAATTATGATATGGAGAACTAGCAACAAGTATGCAAATTTCGGAATTTTCATCTCGTCCTTACAACTGTTTTATTATTATTATCTTCTAAATAAGTTATAACTTAGCTTTCCCCTTTTTTTCAGTAATTATCCGCTTTAACTAAAAAAAAAAACATAAATTACTTACAAATTGTTCGGGAGCATTTTTCAATGCGGCCGCTTGCCTTGGCCTCCTGGCGGCGAATCATCAATTCTTATACAAACCAAATTGTATTAGTGAATGCGAGTCATTAAAAAGACACTGGTAATGCAAAGTCGATCCATTTCAATAAGTATAGATATGCGATGTTATATTTAAATTGAATCTTTCCCAAGTCTGGTTTTATCAAAATAAATGGAAATTATAGTTTACTAAGTAAGAGAAGAATAAAGATTCCATATTATTTATTTTCTATATTTCATTAAAATAAATTATCCTTCCTCCTTCAGTGCCTTCCTCTACTGAGGGTGGGCCACATGTCTCTCCATATCTCCCTCCTTCAATGCCTTCCTCTACTGAGGGTGGGTCACATGGTCTCTCCATATCTCCCTCCTTCAATGCCTTCCTCTACTGAGGGTGGGTTGCATGGTCTCTCCATATCTCCCTCCTTCAATGCCTTCCTCTACTGAGGGTGGGTCACATGGTCTCTCCATATCTCCCTCCTTCAATGCCTTCCTCTACTGAGGGTGGGTCACATGGTCTCTCCATATCTCCCTCCTTCAATGCCTTCCTCTACTGAGGGTGGGTCACATGGTCTCTCCATATCTCCCTCCTTCGATGCCTTCCTCTACTGAGGGTGGGTCACATGGTCTCTCCATATCTCCCTCCTTCAATGCCTTCCTCTACTGAGGGTGGGTCACATGGTCTCTCCATATCTCCCTCCTTCAATGCCTTCCTCTACTGAGGGTGGGTTGCATGGTCTCTCCATATCTCCCTCCTTCAATGCCTTCCTCTACTGAGGGTGGGTCACATGGTCTCTCCATATCTCCCTCCTTCAATGCCTTCCTCTACTGAGGGTGGGTCACATGGTCTCTCCATATCTCCCTCCTTCAATGCCTTCCTCTACTGAGGGTGGGTCACATGGTCTCTCCATATCTCCCTCCTTCGATGCCTTCCTCTACTGAGGGTGGGTCACATGGTCTCTCCATATCTCCCTTCTTCAATGCCTTCCTCTACTGAGGGTGGGTCACATGGTCTCTCCATATCTCCCTCCTTCAATGCCTTCCTCTACTGAGGGTGCGCCACATGGTCTCTCAATGCTTCCCTGTCCTCTGCCATCCTCTATCATAAATTACATGGTGTACTTATTTTATTTAATAGAAAAAAAAGAGACATCTCTCTCTTTGAATGCTAGTGAATGATCTAACTTTGCCCTCTTGATAAGTATGTCTGTCTGGTAAATTTCCTCACTTAGGCTTCTTTAAGAAGGCCTATGTATAGTTTTCCAATGATGGTGAGACCATGGTTTCTCCCTCAGCTACTCCACAAATGTAAAAGTGCCTTCAATTTGTTCTTCAATCCGTTTTAGTAGGCTATTATGTCTTTGCACATTGCCCATCCAATTAAGTTTTTGTTGCCTTAGAACAGGGGTCGGCAAACTTTTGAGTCGGAAGAGTTAAAAATTACAATTAAAAAAATTCAAAGTTTTTAAAGAGCCACAATTTTTTTTCTTGCCAAAAATAAAGTGTACTCGCATAAATAATATTTGCGTATGGAACTATATAAAGAGCCGCAGGTTCACATCGAAAGAGCCGCATGTGGTTCGCGAACCGCAGTAGTGCCGACCCCTGCCTTAGCCTATTAATGAAGCTCTTATTCTCTCTTCTGTTATGTAAACACCTCGTTATCTGTGACACATGTAGATATGTGGTGTACTTACAGTCTATATATCCCACAAACACCTCTCTACCCACAATTGATTTTAATTGTATATACCATTTATAATGTGAGCAACAGTTACCCAGAAATTATTTGAAAAAGTAAAAATCAATATCAGGTAAATAGTTTCTTTTTAATTTAAATTTGCAAGCTTTCGAGCAAATATACTGCTCTTCAACGAGCTGATATTCTATGTACAAACTCTAAATAATATATATACAGAATAATTGAAAACTTTTGTTATTAGCATGTGCTCTCGCGGGCATGCATCAGACTGTTACCAGCTAAAGTAATAGATATTATACTGGGATTAAATATATATATATATTATTATCATATAAATCAATAATTATTAATATTTAGATTTAATTTATCACTATTATTTATAATAGAAATAAATCTATAAATTCAATTTCCATCTATCAATAAAATTTATAAAACATAAATTTACTGGAAATATGTTTATTTTTAATAATATCACCAAATATTATCTCTACATACCATACTGCAATGATATAAGTTGTTAAATAAGAGGGTTGGATTCAATAATTTTTATCTCATTCAATAACTTATATCATTGCAGTAAGGTCTGTAGAGATAATATTTGATGATATTATTGAAAAGAAACACATTGCCAGTAAATTTATTTGTTAAAAATTGATATAAATAATAATCCAAAGAGATTTTGAATAGGTTTTTGTTGTAAAGCACATCCAAATATACATATAGGAATTAAAAAAAGAAAGAAAAAAATAAAAGATAAAAAGATCAGGTGTTGAAATCAATAATAAAAATGGCATATCCTGACCAGGAGCACATGTGCTTTACAGAAGGCAGAGGATATACCATTTTTATTATATATATAGGAATGGAAAAATGTTGAAAATGTTTAATAAACAATATTTTATGAATACATATTGATTCTCACGTTAATGGCAACACCTTGTTACTTGAAGATGGAGGTTGCCTGAACAAGATTCTTTATTCTAATAACCTCGTTATCTATAACACATGTAGATATGTGGTGTACGAGTACTTATAGTACAAACACCCACAAACACCTCTAACCACCACAAACACACACATTGAATTTTTCATAGTATATACCATTTATATTGAAATAAAACACAACTTAAACACGTTTTGGATAGGTTTTTATTGTAAATCGAAATGGGAAAATTCTGAAAACGTCTAATTAACAATATTTTTTGAATGCATATTTATTCTCACGTTAAGGCTAACACCTCGTTATTTATGGCACATGTAGATATGAGGTGTACTTAGAGTATAGATACCTACAAACATGTCACCCCCATTGATTTCCATGGTATATGCAATTTATAATTGAAATGAATAACACAACTCACAAAGATATATACAGTAGAACCTCCATGAGAGAAAACTCACGCTAGAGAACACCTCTATATAAAGGACAGTTTACATTTGCAAAATTACCATTTTTACTATTTAGCAACTCTCCGGTAAGAGAACACATCTCCCTAAATGACACTTTGGCTGTACAATTAGGTTATATCCTTTACAGGGAGGTTCTACTGTAGCAACTCTCCGTTAAGAGAACACCTCTCCCTAAATGACACTTTGGCTGTACAATTAGGTGTTATCCTTTACGGGGAGGTTCTACTGTAGCAACTCTCCGATAAGAGAACACCTCTCCCTAAATGAAACTTTGGTCGTACAATTAGGTGTTATCCTTTACGGGGAGGTTCTACTGTAGAAACTCTCCGATAAGAGAACACCTCTCCCTAAATGAAACTTTGGTCGTACAATTAGGTGTTATCCTTTACGGGGAGGTTCTACTGTAGCAACTCTCCGGTAAGAGAACACCTCTCCCTAAATGAAACTTTGGTCATACAATTAGGTGTTATCCTTTACGGGGAGGTTCTACTGTAGCAACTCTCCGATAAGAGAACACCTCTCCCTAAATGAAACTTTGGTCGTACAATTAGGTGTTATCCTTTACAGGGAGGCTCTACTGTAGCAACTCTCCGATAAGAGAACACCTCTCCCTAAATGAAACTTTGGTCATACAATTAGGTGTTATCCTTTACAGGGAGGTAGTTCTACTGTATTGGCCAATTCTGGAATAATTAAAAATCAACGAGAATAGTTTATATTTATTCCGATAGATGGCGCAAGCCATCAGAAAATTTCAGTTGCACGATAAAGAGATGCCTTTTTCTATACATATATAGAAGCATAGATCGCCTCTCCCGTCAAAATAAACGTCAAAAACCTGACGCCACCTATTGACCGTTAAATTTTCCATCTATATATATTCGTATATAGTGGATGGATTTTTTAAAAATTGTAATTCACCACATCCAAAAAATCGAAATAGAAAAATGTTGAAAATGTTTAATCAACAATATTTTATGAATACAAATTGATTTTGAAAAGAAGAAGAAAAAAATATTTTAATATATTTTGGAACAGTTATGAGAGAGAGATTCAATTGTTCCACCAAACTTTGTGTAATTGGTCAGGTGGTGGAAGTTACTTACATAACGTTATCGATTAATTGACCGATATTGTCTAATCATTAAATTCGGTCCAGCGATCTTTCAATGCCATTAACGAAACAAACGTAAAGTATTTAATGAGCGTGTAGTCACCTGGCATTTCTCCCAGTTCCTTGCCCTCATTTCAGCGACAGGTCGTTTCAGGAAGTCTTACACCATTGGTACGTAACTCTGGGCAGGTATTGGTTGATTGGATCGAGCAGACGATTCTGCAATTCCATACTTCTGCTCCATTATCTGGGTCGGAACTTTATTCTTTTTTTTTCAATCTGCGCCTAGAGATGCTATGATGTACGACTATGGAATGTGGCCGTTTACCATATCTCTTTTACTGACTATCTACTGCTGATACGACAAAACTTTTTTACAGGTTCTCAAAGATTTAAAATTGTACGCGTTAAAATATTCGTATTTAAATACTGTTAGGCATAAAGGTAGGAAAGATAAACCATCAGAATGGAACAGAAATTTATTTAATTCAAAACATATTAAATTTTATCTTCTTCTTTCTTATCTCCACTCAATCATATTAGGGTATCAAGTTTGTAAAGTTGACAACCATCATGATTGGATGAAGTAGAATGCGTCTGCTTTTTGTCATTAAGACTGGGAGCACTACTCAGTGGCAGGCCGACTTAGCTCCAAAAGAAATGGCTGCTTCTGACATGAGGAACAGACGCCATGTACAGCCGCTCCTAACATGAAGTACAGACACATCCTGTATCCCTGGATCAGGAGCCCTTACAGGGTACTATCAGCCGGGCCAGCTGAGCCCAGGTTTTTTAGCGAGCTTGTTACTGCTCCCCCCTCCTCCTTTTTCATCCGGGCTTGGGACCGGCAAAGGCGGAGTTATTAAATTTTATAAAATATCAGAGAGGTATAGAAGGATGTATACAGCGTATCAATATATTATATCGAAGTATTTATTATTTTATTAACAGAGTATCAATTTTTATGTTTATATTTTGCTACTCTGTAAACTTCCCTCATTGCTTATCTTTGGTTTATCATTCTTAGTTTGTTCTTGTCTCTTAAATAAATTGCTGTGTCATCCTGAAGTTTGTCTTTCCTAATTTTCCACGTGGCAATATAAATATTAAAATTAATAATATTTTCACAAATAATAAAATTTGCTACATAGCTAATTTCCTATGGGACGTATTTCGGTCAAGGATTCCTTCGAAGTGTTGGAAGTTTGTCCCTAGTAAATTTTCGCTATTTTTCTTGTGGCACAAAGAGCGGTTTTGTAGTCTTATCTTGTATCGGGAAATATTTTTGGAAAGAATTCTTAGCTTGACATGGCGGCGGAATCCTGAAGTCAGTCGCGGAAAAAATGCAGTTCACAGCACCCATGGCCTCAAGATCTGCTCAGCGATCTTCAGTTTGTCTTCACTAATCTACACAGCATCTCCACCAAAATGTCAACTAGATAACTAAGAGTGACAAACCTCAGAATGTATCGCGGACATTTATTTAATGCAAAACAAATTAAAAGTCGTAAAATTTACTAGAGCAATGAGGGAAGTTTACTGTGAAGGAAACTATAAATATAAAAATTGATAATCAGTGATTAACTAATACCTATTTTGCTATATGATATACTAAATGTTGTACAATCTTACGTCAATGATTAAAAATTAGGATTTAGATAGGCAACTAAGAATTAACTTATATTGTAACTCGTTAACACAGTGAGAAAATTTTGTTAACAAAAACACCGGTCGGTCAATTTTTTCACTAATTTTACTGATACAAACAAGTGGATAACTGTGTAAAATAATTGAATTTTATAAGCTTGTTTATAGTCAATTTGCTATGATGATATAAATGTATTGACGCAAATATCCCTGAGTTTGGGATATCGCGTTATAGAATGTTAATAAAGTAAAAGGTGTATAACCTCTGCATTATTTTCTTCCGGATAGTTGGCGACTTTAGTACGTGGCTCCAGGAATATGGGTTACTTCAAGAGAGAGAGAGAGGGCTCCATTTCTGAGATAGAACTGTCCTTGCTTCTTCTTAACGTGGATATTAGAGGTTCTGTGATGCTGGGACATATGTTATTGGGTTCGGGAACATCTGTTCTTATTTCTTGAGGTGGGTATTGGAGTTTCTGTGATACTGGAACATATGTCTGTCCTCATTATTTGGTCGGGAACATCTGTTCTTACTTCTTGGGGTGGATATTGGAGTTGCTCTGATGCTGGGTCATATGTCTGCCTGTCCTCTATTATTTGACTCGGGAACATCTGTTCTTACTTCTTGGTGTGGGTTTTGGAGTTGCTGTGATTTTGGGACATATGTATGTCCTCTATTATTTGGTTCGAGCGCATTTGTTCTTACTTCTTGGGGTGGATATTGGAGTTGCTGTGATGCCGGAACATATGTCTGTCCTTTATTATTTGGTCGGGAACATCTGTTCTTACTTCTTGAGGTGGGTATTGGAGGTGCTGTGATGCTGGGACATATGTCTGTCTGTCCTCTAATGTTTGACTGCAGAACTTCTGTTCTTACTTTTTGTGGTAGGTATTGGAGTTTCAGTAACGCTGGAAGATATGTCTGTCTGTTCTTTATTTTGTTTATCCCTAGTACACGTGGTACAGACCATGATAATCATGGCGGGTAGAAGTAGGCGACTGCTTTTACTGTATGTGCCCCACATGTCTACACATGTGAAAAGCAGTTCGACTTTGCACTTACAAATTTATTTATTATTTGGTTCGGGAACATCTATTCTTACTTCTTGAGGTGAGTATTTGAGTTGCTGTGATGCTGGGACACATGGTAACTTGTCTGTCCTCTATTATCTGGAATATCATGATAGTGATGGCAACCTGTTCTCTCACTATCTTTATCTGATCTGAGATGGATCTTATATTTCGCTAATTGTTCAAACGTGGTTTTCTACAGAACTTGTACATTCACCTGAAATCTGAAATTACAGCAGGCTTTCCACACATAAACACATATTAATATAAATAATTAAATAACACTAATTTCTATGAAGTATAAAAACTTATAGAGAATGTAAAAAACGATCAATTCAATTAAATATTATACTAAATTAAAGAAATTTTAAAACACCCTGAATATATGAACTAAGAATTATTATAAGATAGAATATTACCAGCGTAATAATATTAGAATCATGTATATATATATGTGGTATGGTTACGTGTGTGTTGGTGTGGCTTATGGAAAGGCCGCTGTTAAAATTATAATTATTTTTTTATAAAATAAATTAATTTATTTAAAGCCAGAAATATATAAAGAGAAAAGAAGTAATGGCCGTTGGAAGCAAGCCTTGTTGTTGACGACGCGCGTGGCCAGAGAGTCCCAGTTCGCGCTCGTTGAAGCAAAGTGTGGTCGCCACACATATATATATTAAGAGAATTGATATATTTATATTAATTTAAAGAGAGAAATCATGCATACCACCAGGTAAGCTTAGCTAACATTGAGATAAACACTATACACACAAAACGAACCAACATTTACGTTTTCTGCAGAAAACAAAATAAATAAAGAATAAAGACAAGTTCTGTCTACGAGATTTTCCCAGTTTCTATAATAAGTAACTTTTCGAAAAACTTGAACACCTCCTATAAGGAACTTTTTATCTGTGTACCTTTGTTTTTACCATTGTTTACCTTTCTATTTTAATTCTTTTGTAAAAATAGGTGTGCACGATGTTTTACACGGGTGAGAGAGATATTTTATTATTATTTATTATACTTTTTTCCCAATCTTTATTCTTGTTTTAGAAGTAAGTTATTTATAATATTTTTGTGTGTATAACCTCGATAACATCTAGCTTGCTTCCTTAGGCGAAAAACAGGAACATCTTCTGAATGAAAATTTCTCACAATTATTTTTAATAGAGGAAAAATCCCAACATAATAATTTTTTCTTTTGTTTATAAACAGTTGTACAAACTTTTGTACAAGACGCTCTTCTCTCTATGGGTACTATACATTGTACCCGTAGAAGGACATCTTACCCGAAATCTTGTAAAACCGTTTATAAACGAAAGAAACTTTTATCCTCTTTTTGTGATTTTTCTTCTATTAAAAAATATTTGAGATGAATTTCGTTCACAAATAGGGAGATTACGATCGCCTTTCATCTTTTTTTTTTGTTTGTATTATTTTCTGTAAAACACACAAAATCTGATTTTATATATACACTCATGGACAAAACTTGAAGAAGTGGAAAGTCTTTGATGTTCCCAGTGGTCTATTTGTTTAAGGAGACAGGAAATATCAATAAAGGACACTGTAATATCTTTCAGAGTTATTTTCTGAATCCCGATATACGAGGGGTGTCCCATAAGTCCGTGGCCCGACATATAAAGAAAATGACTAATAAAATGATTATGATTTATTCTTCAACATAATCCTCTTTAAGGTCTATACACTTTTTCCAGCGATGTTCTAATGCTTTTATACCCTCCAAAAAGAGCGATGTTTCAAGTGACTCAAAAATGAGGTTACAACATAAATGACCTCTTCATCTGACCTAAAATGAATGTCAGAAAGTGATTTTTTCAAATGAAGAAATAGGTGGAAGTCAGACGGAGCTAGATCTGGTGAATAGGGTGCATGTGGTAAAAGTTCAAAGCCAGAATCATAAATAGCAGCCATGGCTTGCAGCGACCGATGACTCGGAGCATTGTCTTGATGGTAAACAATCTTCCTGGACAACTTTCCTCTACTTTTTTCTTTAATAGCTTCTCGTAGTTGCTTCACAAGATTTGCATAATAATTGCCAGTGATGGTTTGACCCTTATTCAGAAAGTCTAGAAGAAGTACACCCTCGGAATTCAAAAGACAGACACCATAACCTTCCCTGCTGATGGAACTGTCTTGGCTTTCTTGGGGGGAGGGGAACCGGAGTGTCTCCATTGCATGGATTGTTGCTTGGACTCTGGTGTAAAGTGATGGGCCCAAGTCTCATCCATGGTAACAAATCTATTGACAAATTCCTCTGGATTGGCTTCAAATAACGCAAGATTGTCTGAAGATAACTTTCCCCTTACAGCCTTTTGATCGGGTGTCAAAGGTTTGGGAACCCAACGGGCAGAAATCTTCCTGAGGCCCAAGTGTTTTCTCATGATCCGATCCACTGTTGTTTTTGGAAAACCCAAGGTCTCTTCTATCTGACGAACTGTCAGTCTTTTGTCCAACATAATCAAATCATGTATCTTGTCGATGTTTTCTTGAGTAACTGACTCAACAAGTCTTCCTGGTCGATCTTCGGTGCTGATCCTCCCTAATTTAAACGCAGCTACCCAATTTTTTACTGTGCTATAGGAAGGATTATCTTCCCTTAATGTATCCACCATATCTTCATAGATTTCCTTCGGCGACATTCCTTTCTTACAAAGATATTTTATTACAGCACGAATCTCGTTTGTCTACATTTTAGATGATTCCTGTTTCTTGTCCTCTTTCAGAACCTATAACAAAAAAAAAAAAAAACGGTTAGTTGTAGAAACTTAAAAATTTACATATCTTTATACAAGGCTTTAAGGTATATATGGTAAAATTTATTAGTTTCTAATATTTCGTTCTCGTGGTCGGGCCACGGACTTATGGGACACCCCTCGTACATGTTAAAATGTACAACTCCCTTAAGTTTTCTCTATGATTGAATGGCAATGGGGTTGAGAAAGTTTGGGAGAGGAGCAGTGATGTAAAGTTGAAATGTTGGACTCCACAGGAAGTAAGACTGTTTGCATTCCGAGAGACACAGGAAAGTTGGACAGTATGGCTATTCCAGGCTGTGGAGACAGACAATATATAAGTATAAATATACTTGTATATTGATATATATCTAGGTATCAGATCTGCCAAAACGTATGTGTTGTGAATATGGTCTATGACTAACAAACATCAATCTGAATTAATATGAAAATTTGTATAATTAACACATGCCGAAAAATACCACACATAGCTTTATTAAGACCACCGATCATATACAGATTCATCAGAGGAAGAAAGGAAGAATAGATGGAGTTCCTATACTCCAGGCAGCGCAGCACCCAACAACAGCCTCCTGGTCCGACGTATGTCCAATGGCCACACCGTGCACACGTCAAGGTTAGCATATCACTGAAAAGACGAGTGTGGAATCAGCCGCCTTCTAGTCTTCGCTTTCTTCATCCAAATGGACCACGACATTCGGCGATTCTATTAATCTCCTCCGAACGGTGACTGCACCCTTGTAGAATTTATATAAACCAAAGAGAAGACCTTGATCAAATATAATTGTATTCATCCAGTTATATATTTGTTGACTATCGGATTCCTTGTCTCAACAAGGAAAAGTCGCCCAAAAGTTCCCCTCTCTGTTTCCCCAAGCAAAAGCGCAACCAAATAACAATCAATATTTATACAAAAATAAATAAATATATAATTGAAATTTTTAGAAGAAATTGAAAGTATAAGAAATACAATCTGTGTGTGTGTGAACTTTACAAAATTATATATTACTGTAGCGGCACGAGAATTCCAAGATAAGTCCGCCACCTACTTATAACAACTAAGTGTCCTGCTCAAGTGCTGGAATAATCAGATTTAAGTTTCGTAAAATTATTTATTAGGCTCACTACTTGATCGCCTTAATATATTAAAGAAGTAAAGCCAAACAAGTTAATAACAGTCAAAGTTGAAGGATCCAAACAAGGACAGCGGCACTTCCACCTGTCGTCTCAAAACGCGTAGAGCTCCGACTTCTTGTGGACTCACACACACTCGATGCTGTCCTAGTTTTTATATCTGTGGAAGATTTACATAGATATTTTTCGTAAAGCCTAGTTTGCATAGTTTTCTGTTTAATTTTACTCTTGTAAAATTTACCTAGGCTTTTCCAACATACTCCCCACAAAAATTGTGACAATAATTTTTCCAAATCAGCATCCAACACTATCCTGGAATCGATTTGAATATTCTTTCGAAAAATCCAACTCCATTGGGCAAAGACGTTGTACAGGTCTTATTATAATCCCGTCTCCTGTCTTTAATTTGGCAACTCGAACAATGCCATCCTTTCCTGGATACAGTTCTATAATTCTTCCCAATGGCCATTCAGTTCGTTTTCTCAAATCTGACCCAATGACAACAATGTCTCCAATTCGTAAGTTGTGACTATTCTTCCCCTTGTTCTTATTTATCAGATGAGACAAATATTCGGATCGAAAGCGATTTTTCAGCTCTTGTTCTAAGCTTTTTCTCCAGGCATAACTAAACTGTAGTCGGTCTTTTTCAGTTAAATCTCCTTCCGGGAATTTGATATTGCCCTTGTGACGCAAAAACATAGCAGGTGTCAAAGGTTGAGGGTCCTCCATTTCCTCTGAGACATACGTAAGAGGTCTTCCATTCATAATAGACTGAACTTCCTCAAGCATCTTTGCTAGTTGCTCCTTTCTGAGAGTAGCCTTTCCCAAGGTTCTTTTCAGCAAATTCTTCATAG
Organism: Cordylochernes scorpioides; assembly: GCA_030710605.1. Lineage (NCBI taxonomy): Eukaryota > Metazoa > Arthropoda > Arachnida > Pseudoscorpiones > Chernetidae > Cordylochernes > Cordylochernes scorpioides. The sequence goes on along the minus strand of CP092865.1, from coordinate 129,486,791 downwards.
AGCGAATTAAACGCTCCCACCAACCTCCCCACCAAGCCGCAAAGGGAGGATTAAATCTCCATTTTATAGGTCTAACGCAGTCGCTCTCTTGAAGCGTCTTCCAATCAATCTGTTGAAAAAAGTTATCAGTTCCAACAAAATTTCTTCCATTATCACTAAAAATCATTGTTGGACGTCCATAGATTCTAATGAAACGCTCCAATGATTGTATAAAAGTTTTGGTGCTGAGAGAATTCACCAAATCCAAATGTACCGCTCGGTAAACACTGCAGGTATAAATGACTATCCAGACTTTGGCCTGACCCTTTAGATACAATGGGCCGGTAAGATCGACTCCAATAATTTCAAAAACATTAGTAGTCATAATTCTTTCTTTAGGTAGAGGTACCTCTTCCGTTATAACAGACTTTGCTGTAAGCCTTCGACAAGTCACACATTGCCGTACTACCCTCTTTACTGCAATTCTACTCTGTAAAATCCAGTATTTTTCTCTGAGTTCATTCATCAAAAATAAAACTCCAGCATGACAAAATTTCAAATGATATTCTTCAATAAGCTTTTTCACAAGAGGATGTTTTCTCGGAAGTAGAATAGGCGACTTGTAATCTTCCAGATCTTCTCGAAAGGTAAGTCTAGTTTTGACTCGCAAAATTCCATCTTCGGAACGTTTAATCTGATATCCCCTCAAGCTATCTGGATCTGAAAAAGTCTCAACTTGAACGCCACGAATCAATTGTAATTCCGCCATCTTTACTTCTTCTGGAAGAAGTCTACCAAAGTGTTTTCCATTATTCCTCAGATTATAAATAAAACGTAAGATCCAACCCATAATTCGCACATATTGAGAGTACGTATAATCATATCTAACCTCTTGGATCACGTTGAAATTTATTAACACTGAATCTTGAATCATCTCTACGCTTGACTTTTTTCTTTCTTTATCGACTTGAATCTCGCCTATCATTTCTGTGGAAATCGGCCACTTGTTTTCCCTTTCATAAAGCCAATTCGGCCCCTCCCACCATTTAGATTGTAGAAGTTGAGACATAAACATCCTCTGGATGGCAGATCGGCAGGATTCTTCGTACCCTGAATATGTCTCCAATTGTTTGGAAAGGTAAGTTCTCTAATTTCCCTTATTCGATTTCCCTCAAAAGTATTCCATATTTCTTCTCTTTTAATCCAAGCCAAAACCGCTGTGGAATCAGTCCAATAAAATTCTTTTATATCAGTGATGTTTAGAGACCTTTTCACTGTCGAGAGTAACCGGCTACCAATCAAGCAAGCAATAAGTTCCAGTCTAGGAATACTGATCTCTTTGACAATCATTTCGCTTTCGCCAGTTTTCTTATTCTTTTTGAGTATTTCTCTTTTCATTGGAGTCACTCGTGTTTTAGCGGACATAAAACTGACTTGTATTTCTTCATTTTCTACCCGGAGAAATACCACTGCGGAGTAAGCTGTCCGACTCGCATCAGTAAACAAGTGCAAGGACCAACTCCTCTTATCGATCTCGTCCTTTATCATAGCACGTGGGAACTTAAGCTGAGCAAGCAAGGGTACATTTTTGCACCAATCTTCAAAGGATCTTTTTTCAGCGCCAATAATAGGCGTATCCCATTTAATTTTTTGAATCCAAGTCCGTTGAAGAAGAGATTTCATAGGCATCAACGCTGGTCCTAATATACCGAAAGGATCAAAAATACGTTGTACCGTAGACAAAATTGTCCGTTTAGTCACTTCCGACGGCAAATCAATTTTGCCTGTATCAATAGACAATAAATCTCTTCTTCGATCCCATCGAACTCCTAGAATCATGGTAATGGCCTCCGTATCGTGTTGAAATTCTTCCGCATTTGATTGCCACATTCTCAAATCCATCTTAGCATCCCTTAATAATTGGATCGATTTTTCTTTAAAAGCCAAATATGATTCCAAACTATCCTCGGATCCAACGCTGTTATCTATGTAAAAAGAGTTCAACAATTTTTCAGCGATCCTCGAATCCTCTATGTTCACATGAGTCAGATGATACTCCAGTACAGTTCCCAAAATAAATGGACTACATGTAGCGCCAAACATAACTCTCGTATGACGATATACCTGTACTTGATTTTTGCATTGATTCTGCCACCACAGGAATCGCATTGCATCTCTATCCTCTTCTCGAACCTCAATAGTCTGAAAAGCTCTTCTGATATCAGCCGTAAAACCAATTCTTTTTTCTCGAAAGCGCATCAAAAGCTCCATAATTTTCTTAACACAGTTGCTTCCAGTCCATAAGCAATCGTTGAGTGATGGATGTCTATCAACCTTGCACGACGCATCAAATACTGGGCGAACTGGCGTAGAAGCACTCTCTTTGTAAACAGGTCGATGTGGAAGATAATGAACAATTTCAGTAGGCCTAGCCTTGTTTACATTTTCAATCAAGCCTTCCCTTTTCCATTCCCTGAAAAGATAATCATATTCGCCATATTTACTGCTAGTTTTAAGCTTCCTGGTGGTACTGACCAATCTTTTATGCGCAGCAATTTCGTTTGTAGGCAGTGGAGGATGACCCTCGATCCAAGGCAATGGAACCACGTATCGTCCATCCTTGTTTCTGGAGATGTTCTTCAAAAATTCATTTTTAAAGGCAGTTTCTTGTTCTACTGAAGATTTCACTTCTACTGGATCTCTCACTCCAATAGTATCCAGATCCCACAGTTGCGAGATGGAAAAATCCTGTCTTGCATCTCCAAACATAGTATTCATGGACATAACCATCATAGAATTTTCTTCCTCAGACCATTCCTTCAGGCTGCCTAATAACGTCCAACCAAAATGGGTAAGCATAGCTGTTAAACCGCAATCCAGTTGCAGCGTTTTTCCGGTCATTAATTTTCCATAAATATCTGCACCGATGAGGAGCTCTATAGGTGGGTTGTCATTTCCAAGATCTGTAACTTTAATTTTTCTTTGTTCCAACTCTCTAGAAATTAAACTTGTTTTGGGAATTCTTGGAAGGGCTTGACAGATCTTTGACTGATCACGAACAGTGACTTTGCAAACAAAATTTTCATCGTCTGCCTTTAACTGAACATCATACAAACTATGTGTAACAGCCGTAGTTTGCATTCCGCCAAATAAAGCATGATGAACAGTCTCTTTCGTCACAGGTTTCAGTCCTAATTCTTCCGCTGTTGTCTTCAAAATATAAGTATGTTGAGAACCCGAATCAAGAAATGCGCGCACTAATTTTCTCCCCTTTGGTGCAATAACATTTAACATCAAAGTCTGAAGAGCAACATTCCGCTGACAAACTTGGTTGGAACAATCATTATGCCTTTTCAGATCTTCGTTTGGTTTCACCGTAGCATCAAAAGATTCAGAATTTTCGCGATGTGAAACCCGTTGTTTAACCCTTTCTGAATTTTGATTAGTCAATTCTGGTTCAATTCCCAATTGAGCAGCCTCCTTATTATTTCTATCTCCTCGAGTGCACATAATTAAAAAATGCGACGAGCCACAGTTGTAGCATCTAACCTTTGTTCTGCAATATCTAGCAAGATGGCGGCCTTTTAAGCATTTGAAGCAAACCTTCTTTTCACGGATGACTTTTCTTTTTTCTTCTAAGGACATCTTTTTAGCGGCAAAACAATTTTGACTCGCATGCTTCTTTTCACAGAATATACATCCGCCTAATTCCGTTTGTTGTAATCCGGTCACCGTTGGAATATCATTTTTCTTCTTATTGAATCCTTTCTTTCTTTCTTGGTCGGAAGTTTCAGCAATTCGGAAACCGCCCTTAGCTAACTGGATGTTTTGTTGGATCAAAATCTCCTTTTCTAAAAAGTCCATCAATTGATCCAGTCTCGTCTGATGTTCAACATCAAGCTTGACGAACTGAGATCTTCTCTGCCACGCTAGCAATAGTTCGTCAGATAGACACGATTCCACTAAGGGATACAGCCATGTGTCCGGGCTTGCACTTTCCAGATTCAAACTCTTTAAAGAACCAAGATAAGATTGAATTCTATAATATAGTTCATGAAAGGATAATTTTTTCTTTCCGCTAGCACTATCGATGACCAACTTGAGCAATTCTCTCACATATATTTGTAACAACAAATCAGGATTTGCATAACGTCTTCTTAAAGCATCAATCGCCTTAGAATAATTTTCATCAGTAAGCGGATAAATGGACACGATTTTATAGGCCTCAGTGTCTACACTCAGACTTTGAAGCAAATAGTAGAACTTGTCGCTATCCTTTAGTCTGATATCAAGATGAATTTTCTCAAATTGAGCCCAAAAAGTTAACCAATCCATCAAATTACCACTAAACTTCGGTAATTCAATAGTGGGAAGTCTTATTTTCTCTGTAGTATCCATAAAAGAATCTTGAACTACAACTTCCTTTGCAACTTGTTTTTGAGCATCTTCATATGCGACAATTGCTTCAATTATGATTTCTTGATAATGCGCACAATCATCCATTTCCTTTTCCAGATCCGCTTCATCATCTTCTGCCAAAATGTCGATTATCTCTTTATCAGACGACAGCAGTACTTTCTGTAAATCCAGAATTCTTCTCACTCCTACTGTTGCCTTGAAATAATCCTTGGATTCAATTCTCAAATTAGAAATAATTTCCTTGGATATCCTTGTAACTTGACTTCTCACGGGGGCTCGCTTCCTGATACACAAACTTAGAGCCATTGTAACCTTTCAACTTATTTAGACTTTTCTTCACCTTAAAATATATCTTCGATAAACAATAATCCACTTGAGCAGAATCACGTCCGAGGCTCACCAAAAAATGTAGCGGCACGAGAATTCCAAGATAAGTCCGCCACCTACTTATAACAACTAAGTGTCCTGCTCAAGTGCTGGAATAATCAGATTTAAGTTTCGTAAAATTATTTATTAGGCTCACTACTTGATCGCCTTAATATATTAAAGAAGTAAAGCCAAACAAGTTAATAACAGTCAAAGTTGAAGGATCCAAACAAGGACAGCGGCACTTCCACCTGTCGTCTCAAAACGCGTAGAGCTCCGACTTCTTGTGGACTCACACACACTCGATGCTGTCCTAGTTTTTATATCTGTGGAAGATTTACATAGATATTTTTCGTAAAGCCTAGTTTGCATAGTTTTCTGTTTAATTTTACTCTTGTAAAATTTACCTAGGCTTTTCCAACAATTACATTAACTATCATTTTAATCTTTATCTCGTGGTAGGTTCACTCTTATCACAATCCCTTTGTCGACAGTTGAGTGACACATTTGTGATATGGTGAGACATTTATTCAAGTAAAAGACACTTCAGCCAGTAAATCTTCTTATTGTCTCGACATTTCGACAAAAATCTTTTGTTCTCGTCAGGAGCGAACAAAAATTAAAACATTAGGCAAAGCGTTAGAAATTATTCTCCGTAAAGATAGAGGCTGCCTGGCCGGCATTCATATTTCTTAAAATAAAAAGATTACTGGTCGAAGTGTCTTTTATTTGAAGAACTATGAATGCTGGCCAGGCAGCATCTATCTAACGATGGTGAGACATGTAACGTGGGAATCTATGGTGTCTAATGATAGTTAACTCATGCGCACAGACTACATAAAACTATATTGTGGCGAAGAAATAATTTATTATTTAATTTAATTATTCAATGAAAATATTCAACAGATTATATAAATATATATTACTCTGTTTGTATAAAATAATGATCAAAATATTTCTTTGCTTGCTTGCTCGAGATTCTCTAGCTGAAGATAGTTTTGTTGATTTGTTGATAATTGTCGACTTGTCGTACTGACGTCATCAATAAATACTTTCACATCCCCAGATATACAAAGACTTGATTTTCTACGCTACAATATATAATAAAAAGAGTTCACATGGGACCATATATAATAAAGAGCTCACATGTGACGTTTGCATGATATGGATTGAGGTCGTCCACAGGGCAAAATCCGCCCCTAAAGAAGTCATTTCCACACGCCGAGCTATTCCAGGCGCTCGTTATCTGGGAACTTCGGATCCTTGCTGATATCTGCCAGGTCGTAGTCGGCCACCGTGGCTGGAATGACAAAGTCTATGTTAGTACCTTTACCCCGGCCTCGGGTGATGCATAATGTAATACCTGTTTATACCGGCCTCGTGTGATGTATAATGTAATACCTGTTTACACCAGCCTCGGGTGATGAATGTCTCACTGAACAAAAGGCACTTGGGAATTTATAAAAATAAAGACCACCTCTCCTTTCAAAATTGAGGTTAATCTATTGACGCGCTATCTACTGACCGTCTCCGCAAACTAGCGAACTCAGGTCGTTGACAAAGCCACAACACCAGCTTTGGAAAACTGAGAAGCGTCCACCTAAAGACAATGGTTTCGGGATAATGGCCCTCGTCAATCCAGGGCAGACTTTATTCTGTGGGGGCCGAGAGACTTGCTTCCAGCCTGCTGGGATGACAGACCACGGCAAACATACAAGCGGAGCCTGGAGATGACCACCGCTGTGTGGCAGATCGGCGAAAGGAAGTCTCTCGGCCCCCACAATTCCATGAGATCCACAAGGGATCTAATGATTTCTTCACAATCTGTCAAAGCTGGTAGAGGGACTAGGCCGAAATAAAGTTCTCCTTGGACTGAAAGGGTCGTTAGCCCGAAACCATGGTCTCTAGGTGGATGCATCTGATGTTGTCACTGACCCGAGGACGCTAGTTTGCGGAGATGGGTGGTTTTTGGCGTCTTTTTGGACGGGACTAGCGACATTTATTTTGTTAGAAAAATTTCCTCCCGGCAAAATTTACATATACAGGGGAATTTATTTTGATCAAAACAATTAAGTCTTATTTACATATTATTAGTAATTATTTGGTTAAAACCCAGGTTTCGGAAGCATACAGGTGTCGCTAACTACCCGGGTTGTCCTTCAGAACTGAGTATTTTTCTATTTACAATGCCAGTAGAAGTCCAATTCGTGAGGTGACACCCAGCAAGGTTTTTCTATATAGGAAGATTTTCCAGCGAATATTTATTTGAAGAAAAAACTTAGAGACAATGTGAGAAATTTGGTTGGTAAATAGATATTAAAATCAATACTGTATTGTTGCATCATGATTAATGCGCGTATTTTTAAAATTATTTATAATATTATTTCTAATATATTCAAAATTTAAATTATATATTTATTTATTTTTATAAAACAGATTATTACTATAAAATATTATGTACTATAAAACATTTGTATTTTGATACACTGACTACACCACCTGATTTAAACTTTGATGTAATAAATGAAGAGATATTCTAGGTGTTACCTAAAATATAGTTGTCTTATTATTGACTGGTTTAACCTTGTAGAATGGTTGAGACACGTTCTGGAAAGATGCAAGACGAGTCTGAGGAGAGAATCAAGACTGAAGAGTCTGCAAAACCGCGGCCTGGTGTAACAATATTTTATATATATGTGTCAATAAATAATAGATTGTTACACATCTCCCTTCCAAAGGAAGCTGTGACAAACAACTTAGAAATCTTGTTGCTACTGACATGGATCATTTATGTTTCGGTCAAGGATTGTCTCAGCATTTGAAAGTGGTCCCTGGTAGCTCAGTATCTCTACCAAAAATGCGACTTATAAAAAAATATAAAAAGAAGACAAATGTCAGGCCGGCAATTTATGTTGATCAGAACAATCCAGAACAAATTTGACAACATAATTTGGGGGTCTCATGGGAATACTACAAAACTTCACTTTTGGTCCTGAGATGATAGTTGGTGAAGCAAGAAAATGATTATTCTTTGAGTGTGAAAGCTTGTAAAAAAATAGGAACTTACCCTCTACCATTAATTTGTTTATTTTTCTTTGTCGTCTGTTTTTGCGCAAGTTGAATCTGGTTAGAACGATGCATCTAAATTAGATGATTCTTTTGTTGCCTTAAATACAAGGTAATTAACTCGTTACTCTCTATATATCTAAAAATGTTTAATGTTTAATAAATTAATTTTATAAATCTGAGAGTTGTCTTCAAAAACGATCCAACAGTTGGGTCTTGTACCTAGTTGGCTGTTGATAGCTCGACATTGGTTAATGCTGGTTCAGTAATTAGAATGATATTGGAGAATTATTGGTGGGGGCTGGTAATTGGTAGTCTTCAACATCGAATGGTTGTTGGAAGTTAGAACAGAAATCGTGTTGATTCTTGATCTATATTAGCTTATAGATGGTAAATTTTCCTGGAGGAAATTGATCCATAGAAGCATAGGGCGCCTCTCCCGTCAAAATAAACGTCAAAACCTGACGCCATCTATTGACCGTCGCCGCAACTAGCGGCCTCGGGTCGGTGACAAAGCCACAACACCAGCTTTGGCAAACTGAGAAGCGTCCACCTAGAGACCATGGTTTCGGGCTAATGGCCCTCGTCAGTCTAGGGCGGAATTTATTCCATGAGATCCACACGTAATCTAATGGAATCTTCACAATCTACCAAAGAGGTGTTTTGCTGGCAAGGTGGCTGGGTCAAATCTATGGCTAGAGTATAGATGTAAAATTTTACGGGAGGAAATTAATCCATAGATCAATAGATGGCGTCAGGTTTTGACGTTTAATTTGATGGGAGAGGCGCCCTATGCTTCTATATTAGCTTAGTAATTAAAGTTTATAGTTTTATACAAGTTGTATATACCAACTGAAATGTGTGTTTATTATTATACCAATGATCACATTTGATATATAATTTAATGACAAATTAGAAATATTCAGTGAAATCATCTAAAAAATGAAGGAAAAAAATAGTTTCTAATAAATACCTGTTGGAATATTACACAGAGTAACAATGGCTATAGATGAGCTCGTGTTCGAAAAGGAACTTGTATGTATATAATAATGATTGTTTTTGTTCTTTTCATGTATAAATATATACCAAGATTTGTTTTGTATAATTACTATTGTTACGTGTAAGGCCTCTAAACGGTTAAAACCTCCGCCAATAGATGGCGCTTTCGCCGGATTCCCTTGCTGGCTGATGAGGGAGTCGCCGACTGCTGTGGTCCCGTTTCCTGGGGAGGTTGGATGTAAATACGCTTTTGTGTTGGCCCCAGGATGTAGGGTCATGTAAATACCCATTGTCTGTTGTTTCATTTAGATTTAATGTTAGTAATAGATGACAATAAAAGAAGTGCTTCAAGTCTGCGTGCTGCCTCCTGTCGTTACTCTGCCACTGCCATCGTCACCAGGCTGCTGCTACTACTCTTCTGGTAAGTCTCTCGTGTCCCCCCACCAGTGGTAAGGCCGAGAGATACTGCCAGAAGAAGGGAGTTTCCACAGGAGAGGTGAAACTCGGGAAGTCTTTGGGTGGCCTGCGGGGAAAAGCCGCAAGGAGGAGCAACCGGAGCCCGAGTAGGTGAACCACGAAGGGAAGAAGCGCGTTGTCGCAAAGAACCAGAGGGTAAACACGCGACACTATTAATAATAAATAATATATAAAGTTAAATTGGTTACGGATTCATCCTTCTTACTTACTTTAATTACATAACAATACCATGGCCAATGTTTAAACAACGTAAATGTGTATATACTCATAGACAAAATTTAAGGAAGTTATATCTTTTAGCATGTATAAGTCGAATCAGACAATATCTCTGTAAGATATTTGATATACAGTGACCTTTATTAAAGATACACGAGATAACCAAGTGTGAACAAAATTACTTCTGTCTCCTTCAAACTGCCACCTCTCGGGAGTTTGGCAAACTGCCTGGAGAACTGCAATTTTCACAAATAAATGGTATGTACATCCATCGCTTATGCTAATAAAATATTTGCATAATGGTAGAAGGAAAGAAAGAATATTCCACTGTAGACAAACACTACCTCCCCGTGACCATATCTCCCCGCTGTATATCAAGATAAAACCCAGAATCTACGTTGTAGTGATTTATAATTTGATTTTTGAATTTAAGCCACTTATTTCTTAGGCTTATTTAGCTCATGGACAAAACATGTGATGTATTTACAGTAAAAGCAGTCGCCTACATCTACCTACCATGATTATCATTGCCTGTACCACGTGTACTAGGGATAAGCAAAAAAAAAAAAAAAAAAAGAATAAAAAGAGATATCCGACAGTTGAAATATCTTCAAGGTTTCATTAAAGTATTATGATGAATCATACATCTACAGAATGCTTGAGGCTGTTGAGTTTCTGGAATGTTTTTTTTTATCAAAGCTCAGGTTTAGTGCGAATTCTTTCAAAATTCTTTCTTTTTTTTTTTTAGTACCAAAGTCTTTCTCTTGATATCAAATTCTTTCATCATTTCTCAGAATTAAATTATTCAATTGCTTATCAATTTTTCCCCAAAATTCCTTTTCAATCCTTTCTTCATATCATTTTTTCTTCGAATCAAATTATCCTTTTTTAAAAATCTTTTCAGGATAACTTCTTCAACTCTTTCTTCGAATCAAATTATCCTTTTTAAAATCTTTTCAGGACAACTTCTTCAACTCTTTCTTCGAATCAAATTATCCTTTTTTAAATCTTTTCAGGACAACTTCTTCAATGCTTTCTTCGAATCAAATTGTCCGTTTTTCTCTTTCCAGGACAACTTCTTCAATGCTTTCTTCGAATCAAATTATCCATTTTCTCTTTTCAGGACAACTTCTTCAATCCTTTCTTCATATCATTCTTTCTTCGAATCAAACTATCCATTTTTCTCTTTTCAAGACGACTTCTTCAATTCTTTTTTCGAATCAAATTATTTTTTTTTCTCTTTTCAGGACAACTTCTTCAATCCTTTCTTCATATCATTCTTTCTTCGAATCAAATTATCCGTTTTTAAAAATCTTTTCAGGACAACTTCTTCAACTCTTTCTTCGAATCAAATTATCCTTTTAAAAATCTTTTCAGGACAACTTCTTCAATGCTTTCTTCGAATCAAATTGTCCGTTTTTCTCTTTCCAGGACAACTTCTTCAATGCTTTCTTCGAATCAAATTATCCTTTTTCTCTTTTCAGGACAACTTCTTCAATCCTTTCTTCATATCATTCTTTCTTCAAATCAAACTATCCATTTTTCTCTTTTCAAGACGACTTCTTCAATTCTTTTTTCGAATCAAATTATTTTTTTTTCTCTTTTCAGGACAACTTCTTCAATCCTTTCTTCATATCATTATTTCTTCGAATCAAATTATCCGTTTTAAAAAATCTTTTCAGGACAACTTCTTCAATTCTTTCTTCGAATCAAATTATCCGCTTTTCTCTTTTCAGGACAACTTCTTCAATCCTTTCTTCGAATCAAATTATCCTTTTTTAAATAATTCCAGGATAACTTCTTCAATTCTTTCTTCGAATCGAATTGTCCGTTTTTAAATCTTTTCAGGACAACTTCTTCAATTCTTTCTTCGAATCAAATTATCCTTTTTTAATCTTTTCAGGACAACTTCTTCAATTCTTTCTTCGAATCAAATTATCCGTTTTTATAAATCTTTTCAGGACAACTTCTTCAATTCTTTCTTCGAATCAAATGATCCGTTTTTCTCTTTTCAGGACAACTTCTTCAAATTCTTCGAATCAAATGTTCACTATATTTTTAAAGATTCTTTCTTATCTAATGGTTCAATACCTTACATTTTCTTCTTCATATTTTCTTTTGAAACTTGCATTTAATACTTTTTACATACAAATTTCTTTTTTCCATACTCTATTCTTTTCCCTCTCGTTTAAATTCCCCATCAAGTATTCATATCAATTTCTTTATTAATTATTTTTCATTCTGTTATTCATCTTCTTTATTAAGAGATCTAATCTTATATATGAATTCAATCACGAAGTCTGTAAAGGAAAGAAATTTAAAAGGTATTTAGAATTACTTGATAATAATTCAGATGGGTTATATTGTTCTTCTTGTTCCAAAATCACTATATTAGGTACCGCTCAAACAGAACAACCTGGTTTATGATAATTGCGACAATGAATAATATGTGAAGGTTATTCACATATTAAACAAAATGTTAACGAGGGATTCAATCTCGGTTCATGACTGTCGGGAATCGAGGGTTTTAATCACTGGTCCACTGACTTTCTTTGAGTAATATTATTGTATATATATTTTGAGTTTAATTAATTGTTTAAACAGAGTATATGTGTAGAATTACAAGAAAATAGGCGCTAACCGTAAAAAAGAAGATACGTTTTTGTTTATTCTTATATATATTTTTACTAAGTTATTTACTACTATATTTACTAAGTTATTCTATTATTTGTTCTCTGTCATGTAAACCAATAAAAATAATGTTTGATGAATCTTCTTGAAATTAGTATTTTTATACACATACATAATACACATACACAAACATATAGAAATATATTTGTTCTGAAAATATAGCAATCCATACTTAAATCATTAGATAGCAAAAAGGCATATATTGGATTGAATAAAATATTTATTTGCCAATATTTTGGTTGGCTGAATGCCAATCTGTATCAAGGCATTACATTTTTGTATAAACAAACTATACGCCGCAGAGTACTTTGTATTTTTTAAAATTATTTCAACTGTGATTTTATAACACTATGCTGCGCTGAGTTTGTTTATACAAAAATGTAATGTCTTGATAAAGGTTGGCGTTCAGCCAATCGAAATATTGGCAAATAAACTTTTATTCAATCCAATATGTCTTTTTATTATCTAATATAAAAATATAGGAAGCCAATAAAGAAAATTAATCTCATAGAAATTTTATTAACACAAAATAATATATATAATGGTTAAAAATTAATGTGGACAAGATAGGGACTTTTGAAGCTTTGGTTGATACAGGTGCTGACCTCTCAGTGGTCGACCTCAGAACGGCCCTCGATACAGGCCATGGTATAAGTAAACTCGCAAAAATTTGTGCAGGACCCGATGGAAAAAAATTGGACATGGTAGGAAGTATATTTTTAAATATAAAAATTGATGACGAAACATTATCACACAACTTTGTGATATTGAAAACGCATTTACGGACATTAATTCTTGGGAGAGATTTCCTTAAGAAAATGAACGCAAAAATAGATTGTAAGCAAGAAACTATAAAATATGATTTGACGAATAATCATGACGAAATCAATTTTGAAAGGTTGAAAATAAAGAGTGCCAAGGATTCCATTGTACCGGAATGTTCCATGAAATTGATCAAGGCATTGGTAGAAACAGAGGATGGAGAATATATTATCGAGGAGAGCAGCAAAATGTTTCAAACAAATGGACTTCGTCTAGCAAGAAGCTTGATCAATGTTATAAATAGGGAAACACACATCTGGATAACTAATCCGTATCCTCGACCGTTAAAAATAATGAAAAACCAAACATTGGCTTTTGGAAGTAGTCCAGCGAAAATAAATGTGAGTCGAGAAAGAGAGGTAGAAAAGAACGAAGAACCTAGATTCCAAATAAACGAAAATCTTTCACCAAAGGAACAGAAGGAGTTAAAACAAGTTTTAGAAAGGTATGGAGATATTTTTTCATCGAGATTAGGGAGAACCAATTTGGCAAAACATCGGATAGACACAGAAGACGCGAAGCCAATTAAACACAAGCCTTACCGGGTAAGTGCTAAAGAACGAGATATTATAAAAGAGCAAATTGACGAGATGCTTACAGAAGGCATAATTAGGCCATCTTCTAGCCCCTGGTCTTTTCCAGTAATATTGGTCAAGAAGCGAGATGGTAAATACAGATTTTGTGTGGACTACAGAAAACTGAATAATGTGACAGTAAAAGATGTCTATCCGATCCCTAGAATAGACGAAGTTATGGATACTCTCCAAGGATCTACACACTTCTCAGCAATAGACCTCAGATCTGGATATTGGCAAGTTGAAGTCGAAGAAAGAGACAAAGAAAAAACAGCTTTCACTACAGCGCATGGATTATATGAATTCAACGTGATGCCTTTTGGACTTTGTAACGCGCCTGCTACCTTTGAGAGAAATATGGAGAATATGCTTGGAAATCTGAGATGGCAAATTTGTTTGTGTTATCTGGATGATGTTATCATATATAGCCCGGATTTTCCAACGCACCTCAAAAGACTTGAAGCTGTTTTTAGATGTTTTCGTGAATCTAATTTAAGGTTAAACGACAAAAAATGCCGATTTGCTTTTGAAGAATTGGAGATTCTCGGCTATATAACGAGCAAACATGGTATAAAACCCGCGGAACATAACATCAAAGCTGTCAGAAATTTTCCTCGGCCCAAAAAGGTCAAAGAAGTACAATCCTTTTTGGGAATGTGTTCATATTATAGAAAATTTATCAAAGACTTTTCAAAAATTGCTGACCCTTTGACCAACCTTATAAAAAAAGTGTATCATTTACCTGGACAGAAAGACAAGAGGAAGCGTTTCAAACCCTAAAAACAGCACTATTTAGTCCACCAATTTTAGGTCACTTCAATCCAAATGCACCTACTTATGTCCATACTGATGCGTCCAACATCGGCATAGGTGCAACACTTGTCCAAGACATCGGTGGTGAAGAGAAGGTGATCTCATATTTGAGTCGTACCCTAAGTAAAGCGGAGCAAAATTATTCAACCACTGAAAAAGAATGTCTGGCCGTTGTCTGGTCAATGTCAAAATTACGACCCTACCTTTATGGAAGACACTTTAAAATAGTAACAGACCATCACGCCTTATGCTGGCTCAAAAACTTGAAGGATCCAACAGGTCGATTGGCAAGATGGGCATTGAAAATTCAAGAATATGACTTCGATAAAATACATAAATCGGGAAAGAAGCATCTGGACGCCGATGGCTTATCTAGGGGGCCCTTACCAGAAACTGATTGGGATGAGGATTTTGAAAGGCTATTTTTAAATCAAATAACAGACGAAGAGGATAAATTTATCGAAAGTGTTAAGAAAAACCTTAATGGAAGCAGGCGATCAATTGCGCAAAACTTTAAAGAAGAAGATGGATGCCTCTTTAAGAAAAACCCGAACCCTGAAGGCAGGGCGTGGTTGCTTGTGGTTCCAGAGAATAAAAAGAGAGAAATTATGAAAGAATATCACAATCATATGTCGAATGGCCATCTGGGCGTCGCCAGAACCATGTACCGAATAAAGAGTAAATACTTTTGGCCATCCATGCTAAAGGATGTCTCAGAATTCGTTAAGACGTGTCACCTTTGCCAAAGTAGGAAAGGCTCAAACCAATTACCTTCTGGACTACTACAGCCCATCCCCCCAGCCAACTTTCCTTTCGAAAGAATTGGAATTGACTTTGTTGGTCCACTACCATCTACGAAAAACAGGAAAAAATGGATAATCGTGCTGACGGACTACTACACTAGATATGCAGAAACAAGAGCAGTCTCGGAAGCAACAGTGAAAGAAGTTTCTAAATTTCTAGTAGAGGATATTTTTCTTCGGCACGGAGCCCCACAATATCTTATTAGTGACAGAGGCTCTCAATTTACCAGTAATTTAATGAAAGAGGTGATGAAAACGTGCAAGATTAAACATTGCTTCACAACGAGCTATCATCCCCAGACTAATGGATTGACAGAGCGGTTAAATAGAACATTGATCAATATGCTCAGTATGTATGTGAACACTGATCAGAAAAATTGGGACGAGATACTCCCATTCATCACTCACGCTTACAATACTACAATTCAGGAAACCACAGGATATTCTCCCTTTTTCCTGATGTTTGGAAGAGAACCCACGTCTCTTTTGGACGACAGGAATATCTCGGTGGACATTGACAAAGATGATTATGATGAATACATAAAACATCACTTAGACAAAATAAACAGAACAAAAAAATTAGTTATTAACAACACAATAAAGACTCAAGAAAGAATGAAAAAGAACTATGACAAGAAACACATGGAAAGAAGCTACGAACCAGGAGAATTAGTAGCAGTTTGGACACCAATTAGGAAAATAGGAAAGTGTGAGAAACTACTGAGAAAATATTTTGGCCCATATAGAATATTAAAGAAGCTGTCTAACGTAAATTACTTAATTGAGCCAAAAGATAATCCTGGCCAAGACCCATTGATTGTCCATGTCTCAAGACTCAAACCCTATTTTGAGAGAATTGATGAGGTAACTCACGAGGACGTGACGACCTCTGGAGAGGGGGAAGTGTTACATCATGATTAATGGCGTATTTCTTATATTATTTTTAATATATTTGAAATTTAAATTATATATTTATTTATTTTTATATAAAATATTCTATGATATTTATTTAAAACACAGATTATTTAGATTGTCATCATTTGTAGTTAGGTACACGTGTGACTTCACTGCTCTCTTTGATGTGAGAAAATAAATAAAGGATTCTGGAGGCTACTAAAAGTAGACTTATCTCATTATTCCCTTTTATAAATTTGTAGGATGGTTGAAACACGCTCTGGTAAGATGCAAGACCCAGCACAGGAGAGAATCAAGGCTGAAGAGTCTGCCAAGCCGCAGCCTGGTGCAACAATATATATATATATATAATGGTTAGTTTATAATTCAATATAATGCGGCTTATGATTGTGAAACTACGTTTGACAAGTGTTTCTTTTGAACGAAAAATCGTATTTTATTTTAAAGAGAAATAACGACTATTTCTATCCTTAGGGATGAAGTATGAAAGGATGAATTGTGATTCCCATACCTGGACACTTTTATTTTCCGTTTATCATTACTCTTCACAATTCATCCCTAAGGATAGAAATAGTCGTTATTTCTCCTTAAAATAAATTTCGATTTTTCGTTCAAAAGAAACATTTGCGGTAAAACTTGTCAAACGTTTTTTTTTATAAAGGTTAGTGTGGTGAGTTTAATTTGATTAATTCTTATTTATAGGAGAGTGTTCAAGCCAAAGGCACCTCCAGGGGCCTCTAAGTCAAATAAGACTACACGGGTCTCTCTTACCTATTTGCTAGTGAAATACACCATAGGTTGAAGGCTCACTAATTTTACGATTCAATGAAATAAATCCATCGTTACTTTGTTTATATTCATTTTTAGCGATGTTATTCTTAAATTGAAAACATAAGACCTCCAGGAATATGTTCCTTAAAAGATTTTTTATTTTCAAATTTCTTTTTTTTTATTTGAAAAATCTTTTAAGAAATATATCCCTGGAGGTCTTATGTTTTCAACTCTCTTAATATATAAAATACAATATAACGCGGCTGATGATTGTAAAACGAAAATTAAAATTATACCGCGAATGTTTCTTTTAAAAATCGAAATTTATTTTCAAAGAGAAATAGCGACATTTCTAACTTTGAGGATGAGGTA
Organism: Cordylochernes scorpioides; assembly: GCA_030710605.1. Classification (NCBI taxonomy): domain Eukaryota; kingdom Metazoa; phylum Arthropoda; class Arachnida; order Pseudoscorpiones; family Chernetidae; genus Cordylochernes; species Cordylochernes scorpioides. The sequence continues at coordinate 129,469,507 of CP092865.1, read as the reverse complement.
TGGAAAGGTGAAACATGAAGAGTAATGGAGAACGGAAAAATAAAAAGTGTCCAGGGGCGGGAATCGAACCCACACCCTTCTGCTTACCGGGCAGGTGCCTTGTCCACTCGGCTACCCTGGACGTATTTTTCCGTTCATAACTTATATTTAAAGTAACATTTAAAATACAATATAACGCGGCTGATGATTGTAAAACGAAAATTAAAATTATACCGCGAATGTTTCTTTTAAAAATCGAAATTTATTTTCAAAGAGAAATAGCGACATTTCTAACTTTGAGGATGAGGTATGGAAAGGTGAAACATGAAGAGTAATGGAGAACGGAAAAATAAAAAGTGTCCAGGGGCGGGAATCGAACCCACACCCTTCTGCTTACCGGGCAGGTGCCTTAATTAGACAGATAAAAGTTATCGATGAAATATTTTATTTATGAGTCTAAAGATCCAAAATCTGAAAACGATAATTAGATTAATTTACAAATGCAGGAACTCCGCCTTTGCCGGTCCCAAGCCCGGATGAAAAAGGAGGAGGGGGAGCAGTAACAAGCTCACTAAAAAACCTGGACTCAGCTGGCCCGGTTGATAGTACCCTGTAAGGGCTCCTGATCCAGTGATACAGGATGAGCAGCGTTTGTACTCCATGTTAGGAGCAGCTGCACATGGCGTCTGTTCCTCATGTCAAAGGCGGCCATTTCTTTTCGAGCTAAGTCGGCCTGCCACTGAGTAGTACTCCCAGTCTTAATGACAAAGGCAAACTCATTCTACTTCACCCAGTCATGATGGTTGTCAAGTCTCAAGCTCTACAAGTTTGATACTCTAATATGATTGAGTGAAGATAAGAAAGAAGAAGACAAAAGCAAAGGATTCTAGATGTTTCTGAATCATCATCAAGAGCAACAGATTATTAAAAATAAATAATTCAGTGATAAATGAATTTTAAAATATTGCCACGTGGAAAATTAGGGAAGACAAAAACTTCAAGAGGAGACAACAATTTATTTCAGGCAAGGACAAACTATGAATGGTAAACAAAAGATAAGCCACGAGGGAAATTTACAGAGTAGCAAAATATAAAGATAAAAATGACTACTCTGTTAATAAAAATAATGAAATTAATAAATACTTTGTTACAATATATATACAATGGATTAAGTTATTGAGATGTTATTCCTGATTAATTTTAATCCACTCTTTTTTGGAATGCGTCTTGTCTACCTAAGCGAGTTATTCTGGCCTAAACCAATGTGTGGTAACTTGAAGAAATTTTTCCGGATTGAAAAGAAGTTGACAGGTATGTCAAGTTCACACATTGATGGTATTTCTACACACCTCCTCCCCTCGTATATTAATAACTACCGTTGTCTGTCACCAGGGGAATTCCAGTAGGGTTTCCCCGTGGGTGCCCTACATCTGTCAGGAAGTGGTGAACTGAAGGGTGGGAGTGAGGAAATGCACTAGACAAGGGGAAAGCCCTCAATATAAATCTTCAGCAAGGATAAAATACCACATACAGCACAAAACCGTAATTGCCAAACTAGGTATATTTGTTTGTGTTTGTTTCATTAGTTGGTTGTAAATTCAAGCATGATTTTAATGTCCTTTCCTTTCTTCTTTAAACTCTACTCAAACCTTGTAATTATTCAATTGTTTATGTAATATAGTATCTAAGTTTAGTGTTGTTTCTTGACGTAAGCATCCTTTGTGAGGATATCGCGTCTGATTTGATATAAATAAATACATACAGCACATAACTTCAATTATACCAAATATCGGTGATTTGAATTCCAATTATCCCAAATTTACAATTATACGAAAATCAAATTATACAAGATACCAATACTAGAAAATCATTCGAAATCCTATTATCTGAACTTTAAATACATGGAATTCCAATTATCCGAACTAAAATGATGCATAATTGTAATTTTCCGATCTCCAATTATCTCAAATTTACAATTATACACAAATCAAATGATGCGTAATACCAATACTAGAAAATCATTCGAAATTCCTCCGAAAATCCGAACTTTAAATATATGCATTTCCAATTATCCGAACTAAAATTATGCATAATTCCAATTATCCAAACTCCAATTATACGAAATTTCAATTATCCGAACTCTAATTGTACCAAATTCCAATTAACCGATAATCAAACTATACGAAATTCTGTTGTATATATATATATTAATTAATTGTTCCCAAAGAGTATGTGTGTAAGATCACAAGTTAATAGGCGCTAACCGAAGAATAAAAAAAGTTCCTTTGTTTAATATTAGTTTCTCTTTTATATTTTGTTCTTCGCTCTCTGCTCTCTTGTAAATCAATAAATATAATGTTTGGTTGTAATTTTCTTGGAATCTGTTTCATAAAAAATTCCAAGCAAAGTCAACAAATTGCAATTATTCCAAAATCAAATGATGTTGTTGTTGTCGTGTCCAAAGAAGAGTCTTAGATGTCTCCATGCATCTCCATCACAGCAGCAGCAATATCCACTATCTTTCTCTTCATTGGAAAATGGGTGCCGTTGCCACGTTAGTCACCTTGGAAACGAACCAGAATTTGGTCGAATATTCCAAGGGTCCAGGGGGGACCGCAGGGAGGTGTGGTCGGACTTCTCCCCCCTATGATGTCAAATTTCAATAAATATAAAATAAAAAATGATATAAATTTAATTATCAGAGAATAAAATCATCCTTTAATCCAAATATTGGTAAAAAACATTAAATTTTAATGAGAAATAATTTCTCTCTCTCTCTTGAATTCTCAATCAACACCTTCAAATTAAAAGACTTCATAAATAGAAATGAGTTTAAAATGAAGAACAAGAAGTATAACTAATATTTTAAAGTAAATATTAAAAAATAGAATCGTGTCATGTAAAAAATTAGGAAAGACAATTTTTTAAAAATTATTTCGTCTCAATTTACAGGTGTTACATTCGAGCACAGCTCGCGAGTCACCTTGTCCTGGCTATTTACACATGGCGAGTTGGTGGAGTAGAGGTGGTCCCCCTAGGCCTTGCAGGAGGGCAGCTGTTGGGCGATGAGCTCTTGACTAAGTGTCAGGGCCGGGTCGTCGGAATCGGGGATTGATATCTCCTTTATTTTGTAAGACAAACTTCAGGATGACACAGCAATTTATTTAAAGCACAAGCACATACTAAAATATATAAAATACAATAGAGACATTGAGACAAGTTTACAGAGTAACAAAATCACAGTAGGAAGGACAAGAAGTCGTTTAAATTAAAATAAAAAATTAAGAATTTATTGACAAAATAAAAAATTCGAAAATTTTATTGACGCGTATAATTCTTTTAAAAATTAAACATATTCTACTGCTTTTACTGCAATGAAAAAATTTATGGGAGGGCCTAGCTCATCAGTGATAAACCCTCCCAACGGTTTCCCCAGTTTAATCTGCCATTAAATTTTGAAAAAATCATACGCGTCTAAGAAAGTTTCGAATTTTCATAACAGATAAATGCATCATAAAATAAAAATGTTGGGAAAAAACACCGTTAAATATTTATTTATAACCAAAAGATTATTATTAACAAGCAGAAGAGGTGATTCACATCGTAGCAAATTCAATTCTAGTATTATATAAATGACAAATATATAAGTATTAATATCTGTTTTTATTTTATTATTTAATTGACTATTCTCTCTATATTACATATGGTGATGCAAAGACACATGTCAATCATGCGTATAATTATTTATAGATGTGTTTCTATATACAACATGACAATCTTGTTATAAGTATTATACAATATAGGGTTGTTGGTTTAAATTACCATAGATATGTTTATATAATTAAAAAAACATATATTGGATTGAATAAAAGGTTTATTTGCCAATATTTGTGTGGGTTGGCTGAACCCCATCTCTTTTATTTAATCCAATATATATTAGTAAATTAAATTTTATTGCCATCTATCGTTAAAATTTTATTTAGATATTTAAAAGAAACGCATTGCCAGTAAATTTATTTGTGTAAAATTTTAAATTCAATCCAATATATGCCTTTTTATTATCTAAAGATTTAAAAATGGATTTCTCTAAATTCAGAATAATATATGTACTTGTATATATATGTATAACTTTAAATCTCATTGAGAAAGGTCACTAATGAATAGGTATTATTTAATATTTTAATTTGTTTTGTCCTCGTGTTTGTGTTAATATTTTCTATACCACTTCTCAATTTTCAAATTTCATTTTAAAATGTTTTAAAAAAATACGAAAAATACTATTAATCGATTCCTTGAAAACGTTATCTAGAGGAAAACAATATATTTAAACGAAATGTATCGAAAAAGAAAGAGTTGTGTTTGAATAAAATAAAATTAAATTTTCACAGAAGGGAAAATGTCAAGGTAACCCTGGCTACCGGGAAGGTTAAGGTGAAAGTTCGTCTGTTCACAGAAGTAGGTGGCGCTATCGACCCGCCTCTACGAACACATTAAATCGAGTATAGTCCTTTTGGCTGCGAGCGCCCACGCTGTGAAAACTCTCGGAATTTCAGCCGATTGTTTGTTTTTCTTTTTTTTTTTAATCCACGGATGACAATCGGACATGATTTTTTAGCGCTGAGATTGTGACGTAAGAGTTTTGAGAATTAATCCAGCGGATGGATTCCAGAAAACTTCCCATTGATCGGCTGATTTGTTAGAATCGTTTGGTATCTCGAATGGGATTGTGGGAATGTTGTTATCTCTTTTCTACGGAGACATTTACAACAATGGGCTCGTAGAAAATGGATGAGAGAGGCTCTTTTTTTATTACATCTTATAAACAAAATGTTGTTTATTGTTTATATATATACGTAAAATAATACTTTGATTAGAGGATTTTATTGGTGGTTTTTAGTTATAAGCAAATAATTATTGAATTATTTATTTTTATATTTTTACTTTAAAATGAAGTAAATTATTTTATTGTTCTGATTTTATTTTTTCTTTATCGAACAAAAAGTCTTTCAATTTTTGTTCACACTTGGTTATGTCGTGTGTCTTTAATAAAGGTTACTGTAATATCTTTCGAAGTTATTGTCTGAATCTGATAGACGTGCTGAAAGGTACAACTTCCTTAAGTTTTGTCCATGAGTGTATATTGGTTATCTCGTATGTCTTCAATAAAGGTCACTGTAATATCTTTCAGAGTTAATGTCTGAATCCCGATATACATGCTAAAAGGCACAACTTCCTTAAGTTTTGTCAATGAGTGTATATTGGTTATCTCGTATGTCTTCAATAAAGGTCACTGTAATATCTTTCAGAGTTAATGTCTGAATCCCGATATACATGCTAAAAGGCACAACTTCCTTAAGTTTTGTCCATGAGTGTATATTGGTTATTTCGTGTGTCTTCAATAAAAGTCACTGTAATATCTTTCAGAGTTATTGTCTGAATCCCGATATACATGCTGAAAGGCACAACTTCCTTAAGTTTTGTCCGTGAGTGTATATTGGTTATCTCATGTGTCTTCAATAAAGGTCACTGTAATATCTTTCAGAGTTAATGTCTGAATCCCGATATACATGCTGAAAGGCACAACTTCCTTAAGTTTTGTCCATGAGTGTATATTGTTTATCTCGTGTGTCTTCAATAAAGGTCACTGTAATATCTTTCAGAGTTAATGTCTGAATCCCGATATACATACTGAAAGGCACAACTTCCTTAAGTTTTGTCCATGAGTGTATATTGTTTATCTCGTGTGTCTTCAATAAAGGTCACTGTAATATCTTTCAGAGTTAATGTCTGAATCCCAATATACATACTGAAAGGCACAACTTCCTTAAGTTTTGTCCATGAGTGTATATTGTTTATCTCGTGTGTCTTCAATAAAGGTCACTGTAATATCTTTCAGAGTTAATGTCTGAATCCCGATATACATGCTGAAAGGCACAACTTCCTTAAGTTTTGTCCATGAGTGTATATTGTTTATCTCGTGTGTCTTCAATAAAGGTCACTGTAATATCTTTCAGAGTTAATGTCTGAATCCCGATATACATGCTGAAAGGCACAACTTCCTTAAGTTTTGTCCATGAGTGTATATTGTTTATCTCGTGTGTCTTCAATAAAGGTCACTGTAATATCTTTCAGAGTTAATGTCTGAATCCCGATATACATGCTGAAAGGCACAACTTCCTTGAATTTTGTCCATGAGTGTATATTGTTTATCTCGTGTGTCTTCAATAAAGGTCACTGTAATATCTTTCAGAGTTAATGTCTGAATCCCGATATATATGCTGAAAGGCACAACTTCCTTAAGTTTTGTCCATGAGTGTATATTGTTTATCTCGTGTGTCTTCAATAAAGGTCACTGTAATATCTTTCAGAGTTAATGTCTGAATCCCGATATACATGCTGAAAGGCACAACTTCCTTAAGAGTTGTCCGTGAGTGTATATTGTTTATCTCGTGTGTCTTCAATAAAGGTCACTGTAATATCTATCAGAGTTAATGTCCGAATCCCGATATACATGCTGAAAGGCACAACTTCCTTAAGTTTTGTCCATGAGTGTATATTGTTTATCTCGTGTGTCTTCAATAAAGGTCACTGTAATATCTTTCAGAGTTAATGTCTGAATCCCGATATACATGCTGAAAGGCAAAACTTCCTTAAGTTTTGTCCATGAGTGTATATTGTTTATCTCGTGTGTCTTCAATAAAGGTCACTGTAAGAGTTAATGTCTGAATCCCGATATACATGCTGAAAGGCACAACTTCCTTAAGAGTTGTCCATGAGTGTATATTGTTTATCTCGTGTGTCTTCAATAAAGGTCACTGTAATATCTATCAGAGTTAATGTCTGAATCCCGATATACATGCTGAAAGGCACAACTTCCTTAAGTTGTATGTGTATGTCATAATTTGTATATAATTAAATGCAACCCCGACCCACTATGTATATATCATGTATGATTTTCAAAGACTTAATAAAGAACAAGGTAACTGGAGGAAAGAAAGTAACAAAAGATATAGGAAGTAAGACTAAAGCTGGCACGACTATTTTGGCACCCCTGTGTCAACATTGCAGGGGCAGAGACCGGACGTCTCTAGTGACCGCAGAAGTTATTTTAGCCAAGATGCACTCAATACTTCCGGCAAAAACAGGACGTATCTAATATCCGTCGAAGCTATAAACGTCAAGATACCCAATACTTCCTGACGAAATCGGATATACCAGGCAGGCCATCTTTCATCAAGGAGAGCCGCCGGCCAATTAGGGAGGAACCACTAAGTAGGTCAACCAATAGGAAAACACCATGTGATCATATCTCAACCAATCAGAGAGAAACTGAAGCTTGGTGTTAAATCGAAAAGCAAGAAATGTCAGTTACGCTTTGGCTCCCAAGGAGGTGACATCGGCTCTAGACCTCTCCCCCTCTGCTCATCCCACAGCTAAGTACAATCACCGCCATGTGATCAACTAATTAATAAGTCAAATCGCTCAGCTCTTCTCAAGCTTTCTTCCCTCCAACCCAGTTGCCTTTTATTTTCAAACCCAATCACGTGTCCTGATTATTCCTAACTGTATGCTTAAATTTCCACTCAAACGACTGCGCTTCAATCAAATCTCACCATTCGCATCCAACAACAAGAAATTCCGCAACGATATTGCCACATAAAGGTTAAGTCGACAGGATTCTACAACAGTGTAATGCATCAAATATTATAGTGTAATAACAATTTTGCATCATCATATTACACAGAGTCGACAGGATAAAGATTATGGAGCTTAATCAGGATCAAGATGGAAATTAGCCCAGACACCAGCAAATCAAAAGGCAATGACAAAACCAGCGAGAAAGAAGCGGGCAAGAAGAGAGGCGACCAGGCGCCTTCTAGCGGCCATCATATGGCAAATGACCGTGGCCCTCCGACGTGTCAACGCCCCACAAAGTGAGACGGAATTCCGGAGCACCATTCCCCGGGGAGGACGACGGACACAACCCCCACCAACCCCAGGCGAGTGTCACCAAGACCGGACACCGACCACCGAGGATTCAACCACCGCCATGCCATACACAGTCCCCGAAACCAATCCGCGCGATCCGGGACAGCCCCAACGATCCCAAAATGATCTTCCAGTACCGGACTTCACTTCAATTTCGCGGACGGTGCGAGCAGTCCCGAGCCCCAAGCCAACCACTCCAAACCAAGGCGTCCCAAAGGAGACCTGTTGAACTGAGGTAGGCACCCACCCTATGCCGTCAAGGAATTGACTTTGAACTTCTATCTAACCTACCTACCCCTTTAACCATATCTGACCTTTGTACTCAATGAATGCACGCACGGGCTAGACCAAACCTGTCCGAAAGGACTCGCACTACAATCAAATTTGTCACACAGGACAACCCTTGCCTGCATTCATTGACCCCACTACCATGTTTATCACTCAACCCAATTATCAATACTATATGCCCTCAAATACAAGCCACAGAGGCTTCAACCCTCACCATGCCCAAAAAAAACGTGTCAGTACAACCCACACACTTACCACACAAAATCCATGCATGACCATACGCCGCCAAGCCATAAAAATGTACCTCACAACAATCCCACAAACGTATTTAGCAACAATCACGACATTCACGACAACAATACACCGACAACATCCATCCAAAGGACGGTTTTCATGCTAACAAACACGCACAACCCGCCCAACAAGCGCGACACTCGCGCCAAAAGACGACAACCACCAACAAACGCATGCACCGTCGTTAGTAACAATCATCTCGTCTACCCAAAACACTAAAAAAAATGTTCACCTTAAAAGGTACCATATACTCTAACAATAGAAATTTCGATATATGACTTTAATAAATTTGTTGTTCATAGTGAGAACAGGTAAAATTTTGTACAAACAAGGATTTCGCGTGACACCTTTTCATTCACAATTTTTTTTTTTCGATTCGTGTCACAGGTCACCCACAAAACTTTTTCACTTCAGGCCACAGACGCCTTTCACCAAGCCTGTGACACGTCTCTCACTCAAAGCGTTCACGTCGTAAGCCTCATTTTCACTCAATTCCACTCTAATATCACTGAATAGCCTTTTTTTCTAAAGTCACGACGACCATTCGATTTAATAAATGGATACAACATCCGGCTTTTCAAAATACAAATAACGTCGAACTTACACCAACTTATCTCTTCACAATGTATTGGCAGACCATAACACATGACACAAGACATCGTCAAACAAGTAAAACCCACAAACAAAACAAAATTTCGTACACCAAACATATCACACACGCACACAAAACAAACATTTACAAGACAAAAACACTTATGACAAACGACACAAGCAATCACATTTCGAAGTAGATGATCTAGTGTTAGTAAAATTATATCACCACCCAAATACAGGGAAACTTGCGCCATATTTCACAGGACCTCACACAATATTAGAAATTATTTCACCAAATGTGGTCCGCATAGATCGACCAAATCAACCACTTCAAAGAGACACTGACACAATCCACGTCAACAAACTTAAACTGTATACAGAAAAAATCCATTATATATCACCACCCGCCGTTAACACCTATCATATAAAACACAACCCCAATTACACGTTCCCTTTCAAACATTTAACACCCGAATTATTCCCAACAGAGTCATTAAGGTTCAAACCCACCAGCAGCGAACCTTTCAAGCATTTAGACCCTGCCATTTTTGCAACAAGACGATTTACATCACTCTTCCCCGACGTTAAAAACTGCAAACCTGACAACCAGCTCAATCATATCACACCACTCCCTAAAGATATCAAACAGGAGAACTGCGAACCTACCAATCATTCAAATTCTACAATTTATAAGGTTCAAGCAAATATTTCAGAGTCCCCAGTTACAAAAATGTGGACGAACATGGGGCAATACCCTATTTTTCATCTGATTTTCATCCTTTGTTTGTTACTTATGCCATACAACTGTATTCCAATTTTATTCATCAATTACTTGTTTATCTATACCATGCCCGCTCGTAAAATCTTCGAACTACAAGAGGTAGTTTTTAATTTAGGACAAGCATTTTTTAATTTTGGACAAACAGTTTTTCATTGTGGACAAGCAATTCTTCATTGTGGACAAGCAATTCTTCATTGTGGACAAGTATTTATAAAACTTCTCATAATTTTAGGAACCATCTTCGCAGAAAATCTAAATAAACTCCGAAGAGATAGCAGTAACTGAAAAAATGACCAACCGATGTCGGAGAAGCCGTACTCCAAAAACAAGCCCCGAGCCGCACCAAAAATAAATAGACGGCAGGAAATGAGATTTGAAACACCACGACAGGAAGTATAGTCCACGGAGGTTAAATTCGGCCTCTGTAAACAAAGCGGAGCGCCTTCGTCCGATCTCCAATTTCCCTCCCTCTCGTTTGCCCGACACACCCCACTTCCGTATCTCTAATTACAATGAGAAGATCCCCTATTGAGGTCGACTGGGAACCTCACTATGCCACCGGTTTTGATTCCAGTTCGAGTCTACATATCGATTTTTACCAACCAATTACACATCCACGAAACAACACCTAGAACTAGCTCACACATCTCTTACACAACCGACTTCTAACATTTTTCACAACACACACACAAAGACAAAAAATTACACATAAAGGTTATATAGATTTCCATGTCTCCTGTACACCCAGCATAAACGCACTTGAGGGCTAGAATCACGTTTTTCACCTAAGTGTCACTACAGATGAGACAAAAAATTTATAGGGCATAATTGAGCAAGTAAAACATTTATAGGGCAAAATGGAGCAACCAATACATGTAGATCAGGGCATGAAGATACCAAAGGGTTCCAACCAATACACCTTATTTTTCATATCAATCATTTTCATTATTTTCTCTCAATTAAAATTTAAATATTTAATCAATTTAGCAATTTATTCAACTTATTATCAATTTTAATCATTAACTATCATTTTATTTACCAATTAGTTTATATTATCATTTTCATTTATCAATTATCATTCTATTTACCACTTGACTTATATTGCCACAACTCAATTATCAACGAAAACTCACTGACTTTCGATTAAACTAAAAACATTAAATCACCCTTTGTTGTTGAAATCTTTTTATTTTTCATTTTTCTTTTTTTCCAAGCACTCTACTTTGATTTCGCTCAAAAAACTTTTATTTTATTTTTATTTTTGATTTCTCAAAAGACCTAATAGAATTCCCTCGGTCTCCATTCCCAATTCCGAGCTAGAATATAATTAGGCATTTTTCCTTTTTTTTTCTCACCACGCACCAAGCATTCACTTTGATTTCTTCCAACTTTTTATTTTTTTTATTTTGATTTCTCAAAAGACCTAATAGAATTCCTTCGATTTCATTCCCAATTTCGAGCTAGAATATGGTTAGGCATTTTTCTTTTTTTTTTTTTCTCACCATTCAACCAAACACATTCAATTTTGATTTCATTCAACTATTTTTATATTATTTTTATTTTGATTTCAAAGCCTAAATAGAACCCCCTCGAATTCATTTCTTAACTCGAGTAGAATTCGTTTAGGCGCATTTTCTTTTCTTTTAATCCACTATGTACCATAACATTCCTTGATTTCTTACAATTAAAAATTTTTGATTTCTATTAATTATACTCAACCTATATCATCAACACCATTCTATTTTACTTTTATATTACCAGCAATGTTTGTATATAGCCCCTCCATACCCACAACTAATTTTCCCACAAAATTATTTTTCACTTTACAGAATTATCTCAGGCTAACCCCTTCTTGAATTCTTCACATGTAGGGGGCGCATCTGTCATAATTTGTATATAATTAAATGCAACCCCGACCCACTATGTATATATCATGTATGATTTTCAAAGACTTAATAAAGAACAAGGTAACTGGAGGAAAGAAAGTAACAAAAGATATAGGAAGTAAGACTAAAGCTGGCACGACTATTTTGGCACCCCTGTGTCAACATTGCAGGGGCAGAGACCGGACGTCTCTAGTGACCGCAGAAGTTATTTTAGCCAAGATGCACTCAATACTTCCGGCAAAAACAGGACGTATCTAATATCCGTCGAAGCTATAAACGTCAAGATACCCAATACTTCCTGACGAAATCGGATATACCAGGCAGGCCATCTTTCATCAAGGAGAGCCGCCGGCCAATTAGGGAGGAACCACTAAGTAGGTCAACCAATAGGAAAACACCATGTGATCATATCTCAACCAATCAGAGAGAAACTGAAGCTTGGTGTTAAATCGAAAAGCAAGAAATGTCAGTTACGCTTTGGCTCCCAAGGAGGTGACATCGGCTCTAGACCTCTCCCCCTCTGCTCATCCCACAGCTAAGTACAATCACCGCCATGTGATCAACTAATTAATAAGTCAAATCGCTCAGCTCTTCTCAAGCTTTCTTCCCTCCAACCCAGTTGCCTTTTATTTTCAAACCCAATCACGTGTCCTGATTATTCCTAACTGTATGCTTAAATTTCCACTCAAACGACTGCGCTTCAATCAAATCTCACCATTCGCATCCAACAACAAGAAATTCCGCAACGATATTGCCACATGTATATATATAGATGGATGGAAATTTTGCCGGGAGGAAATTGATCCAAAGAAGCATAGGGCGCCTCTCCCTTCATTATTAAACGACAAATGTCATAACTGATGAGCCAAGCCCCCTATTACTTGTTTCAAATTCAAGCAAAGGTAGTTTTTGTTGAATAAGAATTTCTATAAAAACTTTTGAGTAATGAGATGACTACTAGATTTCTATATTTTCCTAGGTCTATAATTGCGGACAATGTAGTGTCCTTCCACATGAGCAACTAGCTGTATAATGGAAGAGCTATAAATAATTTTATGTTATTTATAAATCCTCCTTATTACCAAAAAGGCACCTATCCCTTTAAATATACATTAGAAAAAAGAATTATGTTTGTTAACTCAGTAAAACACATAGAGATGGTAATAAAGAAAGATCCACAACAATAATTTAGGTGAATCCAGACAAGATCCAACCTGTATATAATATTTTTGGGCTATAGTCCTCATCAGTATAGGAGCGGCTTCGATTTCACAGGCTTATGATAAGCCTGAAACCATGGTATACATGTTGGCGTTTGTCTGGATTTGCCAAAACTGGTGTTGTGGCTCATTATTTATCACCACTTTCTCCTAGAGTGATAGCATAATGAATTGCGTTATGATGCATCAGCGCGCCATCTGTTATCAAAATTCGAAACTATTATAGACGCGTATGGTTCTTTTTAAAATAAACAATTTATACAGTCCTTACTGCAATGGAAAAATTAATGGGAGGGCATGGCTCATCAGTGGTGAACCTTCCCAGCGGTTTCGCCAAATTAATCTCTAGACCGCTCTACTATTGTATTGGATTGGTTTAAAATATACCCTGAATTTTATATGGAAGGCAATTTAGGGGTGTTAAACTGGCGAAACCGCTAGGAGGGTTCACCACTGATGAGCCAGGCCCTCCCCTTAAATTTTCCATTGCAGTAAGGACAGTAGAAATTGTTTATTTTGAAAAGAACCATACGCGTCTATAATAGTTTCGAATTTTGAATAATGAATTGTGTTTTTACGCTTATTTAAAAAGAGAACACACTATTAAGTTTGAATACTCTGTTCGTAATCATTTTACGACTTCAAAATATGCTGTTTTGTTCGTCATTAAGCTAAAAAGTATATACTGTATATAAATTTACAATTTACTAATATAAATCTGTTATGAAACCATATTTACGAAAGAGTTTTGCTCGATGCAATACCTTGAAATTATATGTATGTATCTCTACAGACCTATAAGCTTATGTCCATAGTTCACTAAACACCTCTAAGCTGCCTTCCATAGAAAATTCAGGGTATATTCCAAACCAATCCTATACAATAGTTGAGTGGTCTAGATATTAATTTGGCGAAACCGCTGAGAGGGTTTACCACCAATAAACCAAACTCTCTCACATTCAACGACTTATATCATTGCAATAAGATCTTTAGAGATGATATTTGATGATATTGTAGCGAAACATTTATTATTTTACACTAGTATTAACATAGTATCATTTTTTATGTTTATATTTTACTACTCTGTAAACTTCCCTCAATCCTAATATTTGTTTATCATTCATCGTTTGTTCTTGTCTTAAATAAATTGCTGTCTCATCCTGAAGTTTGTCTTTCCTAATTTTAAACGTGGCAATATTATTGAAAAGAAACACATTGCCAGTAAATTTATTGTTATAAATTCTAAATAGTATATGTTATTGAAATATATGTTGATAAATATCTTTAGGTATAAATACATATAATGTTCAATATATTTATTCAGTATTTTGGTGTCGAAGGGTAGCAAATATCGTTTTATAATTGGAGCTATACGAAGGACGGTTGGAAAGGTTTTCAATACGCACTAACACGTGAGTATGAACACGTACGCGTCTATAATAGTTTCGAATTTTGCTAACAGATGGCGCGCTAATGCATCATTAAGTATCATAACATGTTGAGATCTATCAAAATACGAAACTATTATAGACACTTATGATTCTTTTAAAAATAAAACAATTTCTACTGCCCTTACTACAATGGAAAAGTTAATGGGAGGGCTTGGCTCATCAGTGGTGAACCCTCCCAGCGGTTTCGCCAGTTTAAAGAATCGAACGAGTCTATAATTATTTCGAATTTTGATAACATATGGCGCGCTAATGCATCATTAATTATCATAACATGTTGAGATATGTTTACATCTGAATATATAGTTTGCAGTTTCGATTTCTATATGTTATTTACTCTGAACTTTGAAATCGCAAACTACTAACACAATACCATCCTAGATCAAAATTGAATACGTGCAATTCTACACTATAATTTCCCTCGTGGTTTGAACATTAAAAACTGTTTGCAGGAAATTACTTCTCTACTTGGGCTTGGTTGTTCTGATGATAATCCTGTATTCAGATGTTACTTGAGTTCCTTAGAAAGGTAATTAGTTATCCAAAGAAGCTTCAAAGTCAGGATCGTCCAATCTCATATTTCAAAAGAAGACATTACTGCATTCAGAAAAAAATACTTCCATTTCCAATATATAGATAACGCGTTATTGCTTTATATTAATTTATACCTAACTGGTTTTGTTCTTATTGTTTGAGGAAGATCATTGCTCGATTCAAATATTTATATACAATTCTACTGTCCTAAAAACCTATGTCCATAGTTTACTTAAATACCAATTCTAAGATTCCACCCTTCAGTGTAGCACATATAATCAGAATGATCCAATACAGTATTAGAGCTCTAAGAAGTGATCTGGTAGATTAAATCGGCGAGACCGTTAGGAGGGTTCGCTACTGATGAGCCAAGCTCTCCAAATATTTTTCATTGCCGTAAGGATAGTAGAAATTTATTTTGGGTGTAAAAGAAACATTCGTGCTTTAAAGATTTCATTGATATTAAGTGCAAAGTCGAACTGCTTTCCACATATGTAGACATGTGGTGCACTTACA